>CM064562.1:40823205-40906911 GCA_032716605.1 Paralithodes platypus
GGGCAAAATGGAGGCCCCTTGGTTTAAAGGGCCGCACACACCCACCTACTAGGCTGGCTGATGGGAAGAAACTGACTCTCTCTACCACCGCGGGGCCCTCACAGGGACGCTAGGGGGTTGCTAGATTTTTCCACATGTACATCTAACTTATCGGACTTACCAGCCAAAAAACCGGCTCAATTGCGTCATAAACTTATTTTCTAGCAATATAATAAGTCCATATGACGCGATCGCGTCATATGTGTTTTTGGTTCACTCTGCCATATGACTCGATCGCGTCATATATGTCTGGGAGAGTTAAAGAGAAAGGAGGGGGGGGGGGGGGTGCGGAATAGCCCATACCTCACTAAGTCCCCGTCCGCCGGAGAACTGTGATAAATCACGAGCTGTGATCGAACTGGTTGTAGGTTACAGTTCAACAAATTTTATTTTATGTTAATTTTAAGAAGAAATCTAGCATAGTTGCAACTATGTAGTATTATCAGAATGTACAAACATATATTATATTGTACAAATATTGTTAAAGGTGGTGGGGCATGCGAAATTAAAATTAATTTATTTGTTAGTAGTCTTGGCAAATCCAACGTCAAGGCTATTAACCTAATTGCAATGACGACTTGTCTATTTTTACTGCTATGTCGTCATTCCAACCGCGGTTAAAAAGAAAACGTCTAGAGTCTACTCCTTATCTTGCTCTAGGAGACGTTGTACATTAACCAAAACTACCACCGAAGGTGAAAAAAGCATAGAAGAGAAGAAAAAGGGGTTTACCTTAGTTACCGCTTAAGGCCCATCCCGTGTTCCGTCATGTGCAGATCCCTGTCGAACGTGCGCATGAGCGACCCTCTCTTGTCATCATTTTTTCACGCGCTCCATTGAAAGAAGTCGCTTTTGTTGTGCTCCTTTAATTCACCCTGTTTAGGTTCGTTTCGGCTTATCTGGCCTTCTTTTTTGTTAGACAGATGTTACGTGATCTAGGGCACACGTAAATGGGCTCCTAAGTGTGTATAATGGAGACGCGTGTGGAAATAGCCTACCGAAGGTACGGTGGCGCCTGGCGTTCCTCGTATTTGTTTTTCATTCTTTCTCTTTTCATATTCTTTTTCCTGTTAGTCTGGGCATAGTTTAGCTTTTAGCTTCATTTAGCCTAGCTCGTTTTCTTATTCAGGAATTGCTATGCCCCGATGAGTTTTCATTTTTTCATAGCCTAGGTGTACCGTTGGTAAACAATCTGAGATTTCGTTGGTGGCGGTGCTGTTTGTAGAGTTTGTGTCGGCCGCATTATTAGCGTTATTCCCGAGTCCCCCCTTTCGAGTCCTTCACTGTGTCTCAAGGGCCTGGGCGACAGGTGGTTCGTGATACTCCAGGGGTACCCCACGGGGGCCCCTCCTTCACACCACAGGGTTTTTCGCCCCTGACACATTCTCTGCTCACGGCTAGGCCACCCTTTTTCTCACCAGTTTCATTTACTGGTTTTTGTTTTCTCTTCCTGTATCACCTCCATCCTTTCATAGTCTTTTGCCCAATCCAGGGGTACCCCACGGGGGCCCCTGTTTGTGCGAAACCACCCTCCCTGCCACTTCTCCTCATGGGCTTTGCTCTATCTCTGTGGGTTGGGTGGTTCCTGGGGGATGTGCCTCCTCTCCCCTGGTGTGTCTTCCTTGCCTCTCCCTTTACTGGTTGAGTCAGGATAAATTCAAGGAAGACACTGCTCAGCTTGATGGCCATCATTGCTTGGAGTTCATAAGGAGATGACGCATTTTTTGTGGCCTTTTTTGGTATTCCCTAGACGCTCCTCTCGCTTTTTTCGGCGCCGGACCATCTCGGCCGGTCCCGCAAATTTGCGGGAGCTCGATTCAGTCCTCTGGGACGTTTCGGCTCCCCTCAAATTTGCGGAGATCGTTGGGGGTCCCGCAAAATTGCGGGAGGGTGGTGTCGGTACGGTTATGCCTCCATTGGCCCGCAAATTTGCGGTAATAGTTGGCTTTCACTATTGACTTTTTTTATGTCATCTTGTTGCCTGATACTATATTGGTGTATGCACTTTACTGGTGTTTTAGGCCCTGCATGTAAGATGTTGAGTGGTGGTTAACACTTTCTCCATCTTTGCAGGTTCTGCTAGTGCTCTTCCGCCTCGGCCGCCCTCCTCACCTACCTCTGTGCTCCCAGTTTAGGGTGAGTACGGATACCTGTTTCCCCATGCTCCTTCCCTGGTTCTTCTTGGACATTCTCTCCACTTACTCCTTCGACGTGCTGATTATGGTGTGTGTTCTTCTAGTGCAGGTAGGCTGCCTTGCTTTCGCCTTGGTTGTCGCTCCCCGTGCTTGGAGAGCCACAAGTCCTGCTTGCGCCACTCGCTCTGTGTGTCCTCTACGGCCTACCTCCCTGCTCTGTGTGGCACGTGTCTGGCCCTGGTGGTTGTGCTGCTCCATGGCCCTGGTTCCTCGGCGGCGGCTGTGGCCTCTGCTTCCCTTCCGTCGGTGTGGACGATGGTCTCCCGCCACATTAGGACTGTGGGCCACCGTTCCCCGGCCTTTGTTGCCGACCGGATCCGCGTCGCCCTGGGTATCCCTGCCCCGACTAAAGGCCGTTCACCTGGCCCTCTCCCTGCTCGGGCCCTTTCCCCTGGGTCCCGCAGCCGGTCGTCCCATCGTCGGGGGGTTCCCCAGCTCCGTCCACGCTCTCGCTCGCCTCGTCGTCCGTCCTCTACTGCCCCTCGTCGTCCTCCTGATCGCCTTGACGACGCCCATCGCCCTCGTCATGGTTCTCGCCCTGAGGCCGGGGTTAGCGGATCTGCCCCTGTGTGCCCTCCCCTGGCCTCTACGGATAGGGGCTCTACTCCCTTCCGCCCGCTTCCCCAGCCCAGACGACTTCCTCTTACGTTGTCCTCTCCGCGCGCGGTTGTTCATGCTGTAGCTGGCCCTCTGCTCCCTCCTCCTACACTGTCCAGGAGGGTCCGCCAGGATGTAGTTGCTTCTCCTCCTACTTCACCTGCTTCGGTGCCTATTCTTCCTTCACGGTCTCGTCCCACGGTGGAGGTCCCTCCCTCCTCCGCCTCGGTGTCGGGCCGCCCTGTTATCTCAGCCCCGGGGATCCTTGCTCTGTTTCCTCCCGCGGCTCCTTCTGGCCTCCTTTCACCCGGCCAGCCTTCCCACTCCCGTCGTCCTGCTCCTCCTCATTCTTCTCTTCCTGACCTTCACTTACCGTCTCGCCAGGGGTGTACCCCAGCTCCTCTTGCCTCGGTGGGGTTTCGCGAGGTTTCGGGGTCCCCTTTCTCAGGAGCTGACGTGTCGCTGGAAGAGGGGGATGGTGCTGTTTCCTCCTCGGCCGTTCGTGATCGGGGACGAGTCCCTCAACGGCGACACAACCGTCATCGCTCGCCTTCCTTGGGCCGCGACGCTGCTGGTTCGTGTCGTGGGTCTCGCTCCCGCTCACGCTCGCCCCTGCGGGCCGACCAATCTTGGGGGGGGTCGCCTCTCTCGGATCGATTGTCGGCTATGCAGGGCTGGGTTGTGTCACGCATCGACGGGCGCTTGGAGTCGATGCAAGACTCCCTCTTCTCGCGCTTCTTGACGGTGACTCACCCTCAGCGCCTCACCCTACCTACCCCTGCTACGGTCCCCCTCCCTTCTGCAGGCCTACGCTCTGGTCAGACTTCAGCCGCCCTGACATCCTTCCGGCTGTTCAGTCCCTGGCTGTGTTGACGGGTCTGTCCTCCTATGGGACAGGTTTGTGCGACGCCGGTACGCCTGGCTTAGCCATCATGCTCGGTCACCCTCTCCCATTTGGAGGCCTGGTTTGTTGAGGCCTTCGACTTCACACACCGATCCGTCGACGGCTCTCCTTCAGTCCCTCCCCCGGAGTCATTTGATTGATTTTGCCTCCTCTTGTGTCTGTCGGCGGGTTGGACGGCGCGTTCTGGTCCTGGATAAGCGCGCCCGTTCTTGAACTTTGTTCTATTGCTACCCCGTTCTTCTCTCACCCGGATCAGCCCTCTGTCGCCAAGGTTTTTCCCTTACGACAGAGGGTGACGGACTTATTGTCTTGTCTTTAGGTTCCCTCCAGACGTCTCTTCACCACCTGCAGCTTTTCAAGGCGTCTGCGCCAGGCGATCTTCGTGAGGGTTTGGACCGCGTTCAGCGGATCCACCTTCGGCTCGCGGTGTCTTTGGTTCCCGAGCTGAAGGCGGTTTTGTGCGCGGCAACTCGGCAACGCCCGACGGTACGGTCCTCGTTCTGCCGGCCGGCCCCCTTGGATATTCGTCAGGGTTTGTTGTACTCTGCGCTATATACGTCGGGTTTTTTTAAGCAGGATGCTTGGGAATGCTACGCTTCTCTGTCGGTGGCCCCTGCTTCCGACACACGACGACGCGCTGTGTCGCGCGCGGGGTCTTCTCAGTCCCGTCCTTCTGCCGGTCCTCTTCGGGGTGCTGCTGCAAGTGCTGCCGCCTTGCACGGGCGCAGGATTGGGACGTTGCAGGCCAGTGCGTCGGTTCCTCCTCGCACTTCTGTTCTTGCCCCTTTCATCCCCGCCGTGTCGGGGCTGGCCGGCCTTCCCCTTCCGGCCACCCTTCGACGGGGTCAGCCCCGCGACGGCCTGGGGTTGGGGTGGCCCGCCCTTTTCGACGAGGTTGGGGGGTGGGTAGAGGTCAACGTGGCGCTCATGCCCGTACGGCCCGTACCAGGGGTACCTCCACGTCATCACAATGTGTAGGTTCTCTGGGTCGGCCTCCTTGTTCTCCTTCTCGCCTGGCCGACCGGGTCGCTCCCCTCCTCTCGGGTGCTCCCTCGGGTTGTTTTCGCCCTTGCGCCCCTCGGTGGCCGCGAGGGACGTTGGGGGCGGCGGGTTGCGCGGAGGGGTCTCACCTGGAGGTGGACGTCCAGACCCCCACTCCGCTCTTGTCACCGACGCCGGCCCATCTCTTCAGAGGTGGCCCACGTGTTCACTTCCATGCCCGAGCTGGGTAGCGTCGAGGGAGTTGACCGCCGGTCACCCGGTTTTCCTCTCCCGTGTCTTTCTGGTACCGTCGCCGAACTGCGACGCGATGCGACCGGTGGTGGATCTGTCGGCCCTCAACGGGCACATCGTGCACACACGGTTTCGGATGCTGCCGGTACCCCTGGTACGCCTGGCCCTGCGCCCTCTGTCGTGGGTAGTGTCGCTGGCCCTCCAGGATGCGTCTTGGCTCGTTCCTCTCCATCCTCGCTTCCAGCGATTCTTGGCCGTTCGGACTTCCGGTCGTGTGTTCCTGTTCAACGGCCTTCCCTTCGGTCTCCACATCGCGCCGCGGATCTTCTCCGCACTGGTGGGGCAGGCTCTGGGTCCTCTCCTCAGGAGCGGGCTCCAGCTCCTGTTTTCCTTGGCCGATTGGTTGGTAGTTTCCGAAGCCCTAGGACTGGGCATTGGCGACGCCCTCACAGTCGTTCGCAACATCGCACGGTTAGGGTTCCCCTTCGATGTTCCCAAGTCACGCTTGACCCTGTCGCGTGTCGTGCCATGGGTCGGTCTCGCATGGGTTTTGTCCGGCGCTACGGTGCCCCGGGGTCTGCCGGCCGCGGTGCACCTTCGGTGGAAGGTCTTCGCCATGTTGCACTCGGTCTCCCTCCCGGGGTGGCTCTGGGACTCGTTCGTGGGTTCGCTGCATTGGGCCGCTCTGCCCCTTCCCTTAGGGAGCCTCTGGCTACGCCGCCTCCTCCTCATGGGCACCGCGGTGTTTCCGTTGCCCCTATGGATCGGCTCCTGCCGCTCCCGCGTACCGTTTGCAGATGCTTTGGTCGCTGGGTTGCTCGGGGCTCGCTCTCTGCGGCTGTGCCCTGGACCGCCCCCCCGCCGACGGTCGGGGTAGCCACAGATACGTCGAGCGAGGTTGGGTGAGGTTCCCGATCGAACCTGGGACGTCCACTTCCCGGCAGATGGGTGGGTCTCCCTCCACTTACCCGTCTATGCCCTCGGACTGTTGGTTCCTTTGTTCTTCCTGCGGGACCATGCGCTAGCCCTTCGGGGTAAGTCGGTGGCCTTCGGGTTGGACACTCAGACAAGCTGTCCACTGTTTCCTAATGCGGGGTCCTCCAGGTCGTTGACTCTATTGGGGGTCTCGGTGGAGTTGTTCTTCCTCGCGGACCGACACCCCTTCTCCTTGCATGCTTCCTCCCTGTGGGCGGCCGCCCTGTCGAGAGGGCAGGGCGTTCTTGTAGAATGGGCGATGAAACGGACTGTGTTCGCCGACCTCGCGGCTTCCTGAGGTGTTCCGGAGGTCGCCTTGTTCGCATCGGGGGTGCCGCGCCAGTTGCCTCTGGACCTCTCCCTCCGGCCTCGCGCTCCGGGGGGCTTCCGGACGCTTTCATGGTAGCCTGGTACAGGTGGCGGTCGATATACATCTTTCCGCCACCAGACGCGCTGTTGATGTGCCCAGTCCTCGCGAGGCTGCGGCTGTACCACGGCTGCGTCTGGCTCCTCGCGCTTCTGTGGCCGGCACGGGCTTGGTACGCCCGGTTGCCGCGGTGGTGCCCGAGTCCGGTCCCTCTACCTGTCTCCGGCTTCCACTTGGGCTAGGTTGGGGACCTGCGGACCTCGTTGGCCTTCGCATCGTGCTTGTTCATGAGGCCCGGTGGCTCCCGGTCCCCGGCCGGGCCCTGACTGACTTCCGGCAGCGTTCCTGGCCGTCTTCTCCTTGGGGGACTTACGGGTCCCGCTGGACGTCTTTTACTAGGTGGCTACAGGCCACTCGCCTGCCAGTTGGCTCTCCTTCCCTCGTCCTACGCTCCTTGTTTCACCTCTTCCGTACACGTCACTTTCAAGTCGACGCTATACGTACCCAATTTGTCTGCCGTCCGGGGGGTCTTTGGGTCCGTCGCTGGGCTGGTCGTTCTGCCACAGGAGCTGGATTCCTTCCTGACGGCTGCCTTCCGGGATCGACCGCCTCCGCGCCAGGTCCCTCCGCAGTGGGATCTGGGGCGGGCTCTGGTCCTTCTGGCTTCACCCACGTATACAAGGGTCGCTACGCCGGTTCCATTGCTCGGGCGTCCACTCTTCCTTGTCGCTCTGGCCACTGGGGATCGGGTGTCTGCACTAGCGGCATTGTCACGGCCCCGGGACTGCGTGCGATTCTCCCCGTCCTTGCATGGCGTCTCGTTCGCCTCCTCCCCTCCTTTTGTTACAACGCATGGGAGGGAGGCCCCCGTTTTCCAGCCTTTCGCCGTCCAGGCTTTACGGCGTGGGCATCCTCGCCATGTGTTGTGCCCGGTGTCAGCCTTGCACTCCTCTGTGGTGCCGCCTTCGGGTACTGCTGTGTGGGTGTCTCCTCGGACAGGTGGGAAGCTCTCGCAGGTGCAGATGGGCCGCCACGTTTGTCGGACCGTTCGTGCCCGTCACCCTGTTTGTAGTGGTTCTGCGCACGATGTCAGATCCTTTGCTGCCTCCTTCCGGTTCCTGCCACGTCGATCCTTACCTGCCATCGCCTCGGCGGTTTTGTGGTCTTCTATCAATTCCTTCATCTCCTCCTACCTCTCCGTGTCCAGTGTTCGACCCCCTCGGCCGGTGATTGCTCTCGGGGGTCGTGTTTCCTGGTGCTCTGGCGAAGATCCCTAGTCTTCCCCCCTTGTCCCTCGTTCTTTTCCTTTGTTTAATTTGACAAAGGGGGGGGGGGGGTGTACGGGTTTGCAACACTGGATTGCAAGTTTGGGATTATGTATTGTTCCAGTACATAAGTGTTTTTGCCACATTGAAAATTGTGTTTTGTTCTTGTGTTCAGTGTTTTTGTTGGTTTTTGAAGAAAAGGGATTTTGGGTACAGTACCTTTTTGGTTTCAGACAAGTGTATGTTTTTGCATTACTATGAATGACGGGCATGTGTTAAAACTGTTCTTTTTAGCTACTCCTCAGTTTTTCACTCTTTTATTAAACTCTCTTGTTTAAATTGTGTCTTTGTCATTCATACTTTTGTTTTATGCATTGGTTTTTTTGGTAGGTTGGGCTTGGATGTCCTCCTCCTATTTGTTATGCAGCCTTGACGTTGGACTGCTAACTACTAACAAATTGGGAGGTTTGACGTACCTCCCAACCTACCAAATAGGAAAACCTACTATTTGGTAGTAGTCTTGGAAAATCCAACGTACATAATACCTTCCCTCACGCCGGACCCCTGCCCATCCGCGTTCTTCTGCTGATGTGAGATGTGATGACAAGAGAGGGTCGCTCATGCGCACGTTCGACAGGGATCTGCACATGACGGAACACGGGATGGGCCTTAAGCGGTAACTAAGGTAAACCCCTTTTTCTTCTCTTCTATGCTTTTTTCACCTTCGGTGGTAGTTTTGGTTAATGTACAACGTCTCCTAGAGCAAGATAAGGAGTAGACTCTAGACGTTTTCTTTTTAACCGCGGTTGGAATGACGACATAGCAGTCAAAATAGACAAGTCGTCATTGCAATTAGGTTAATAGCCTTGACGTTGGATTTTCCAAGACTACTACCAAATAGTAGGTTTTCCTATTTGGTAGGTTGGGAGGTACGTCAAACCTCCCAATAATGTATTTAACCCTTCTTTAGCGGCCTATGCGGTTTATTTATATGTACCGCCCAGCGGGGTGTTTTTAGCCAAAATAGGGCTGTTTACGTGATCATTTTCATGCCTAAATAAGACCCAGAACGTAAAACAAGTATCTATCCCTGAAAGGGCATAAACAGAGCTTTCGAATGACACCATAACGATCCTTTTATGATGGCTAGTTTTCTTGCAATAACCGTGCAACGCGAGTGCAAAAAGCAGGTAATTAGCCACTTTCCCGATACAATTCCGTATATAGCGAGTGAGAGAGGGAGGAGGGAGCTGAGATTCGTGTCAGTAGGTTCGCCGCGGTGGTCTGGAGCAGTCATACGCTCGCTAGTCTCCTGCCACCACTTGTCTCTCTCTCTCAGCAACATTACGTGCTGAAATTGCCACTCGACCTATGTCGAGCGCCGCCACATAGTCCAGCTTTATTAAATACGACTTATGTGGTGAGCCGCTTTTTAAGGGTTAAAGAGATGTTTAGCTCTCCAGTAATCAACCTGACTACTCCTTTGTCAAAACTAATCTTCAATATTAGAGAACAAATAAAAAATAGATATTGAATTGCGACCCCTTGCTACTAGTACTCACGTGAGGATGTGACGTAGGCCCAGGCAAACATTTGGGAAGTAAACATCAGCAAGTATAGCAAAAATGGTGAATAGGTGTGCTGTTTTCGGGTGTAGCAACATCCCTGGACCAAACATAGCACTACACAAGTTTCCAAGTGATCCATACCATTGTAACAAATGGGTGAAGTTTATACAAAGAACCAGAGTGTGGGAGGCAAAGCCCAAAACAAGCTTCATATGCAATGGACATTTTCGTGATGAATGCTTTGACAATAAAGTGCGGTGGAGTATGGGTATGGCTAGATGCACCCGCTGATTGCCTATACGGACTGGGGTCTTGTCACGCCCAGTGCCAGGTCCGTATATATACGGACTCGCCGAAAAAAAATTGTAGCAGCGAAATGACTGCACCTATAGCTTTCATATTTATACCAGATGTACCTTACCCTTTTGGCTTCTTGCTACCACCACCCCAACCCCCTCCCCCAATCCACTCGCCGACCATGGGTCGCCGCATCAGGCCATCACAAAGGAAAAAAGGAAAATATGTGGCGGAGAAACGACTGCACCAATTGGTTCCATATTTGTGTGACAAGTCCCCTACCCTTCTGTCTTCCCCCCACTACAACCCCAACTTCCTCCCACCACCCACTTCCAGCCTATCCGTAGATCATCACATAAAAAAATGAAAATCCGTGGTGGCGAAACTACCTGACCAATCGGCTCCATATTTGTAACACGAGTCAATTACCCTTCTACCTTCCCCCCACCATCCCCCAAACCACCCTCCCACCCATACGTTGCCAATTTCAGGAGTCAGGAGAGTGGATAATATGGGCTAACTTAAGCCTAGCCCAAATTATACAGTCAGCGTCGATGGATATAGGCCTAACCTAGGCTAAAGAAATGTATTGGCTGATATTCAACTACTAGCAACTAGGCTAAAAAAAGAAAACAAAAAAAAACAGTGAGTGGCGCAAACATTGTTGGGAAGGATATTATGTAGTGACCAGGCGTATGGATACGGTCATCATGTTTACATAAGTCGATCGCCGCGGTTAAGTTCCCGTCTATTTTTACGGCGATTTTTTTCTGTTATTTGCATCCTGTTGGCAATGTATATGATGATGACAATAAGTCATGGAGGCGTGAGGGGCGGGCTTTCATTATTGTATCCAAATGCAGTCAAAATAGACGGGGACATGATCGCTAGCGTCCGCCGCGGCACCGAGTAGTGTAAACAAGGCGGGCGGTAATCACAGCTGCTTCTCCCTCCTCTCCTGCTGCTGGATCTCGTCCTACAGGTTCATACATATAAGCCTGGACACCACCAATATTCATCACTTGAGGTTCTTCGCCATAATCACGGTTATCACCCTCAGTATTGGCAAACGAATCGGAACTACTGTCACTATCCTCCATTTCCACCTGTCAGAAGAGCTTGTTGTGTTTTGCTGGGCATACGTCATCAGAGCGTTTAAACTCCGAATCCAGAAAAGTGTCACCCATATCCTATTTTGCCCATTATATAAATAATTAAGCCATTGTAGCAGAAAATATTGCACCAAAAGCTATAGTGCACACTGCCGGTAATGATTGTGGAGGAAAATAATAGCATGCACACCCACCTTTAAAGTTAGAACTAAATTCTACAGTTATAGTTCTATTGATGGGAACACATGCGTGTCCCCAAAAGTATCATGCATAGATCTTAAGGAAAAGATCTGGTCATGAGCAAGCAGACTTTCTTGATGTCACGCACTGTAAAGTCAGTGAAAATAGGCTAGCCTAAAACAGATCGGATGCAGAAATACCCTGAGCCGACCAGGCCAAGTGGGATATCTCTATTGGTCTAACTGGTAAGGTGTCTGCCTCACAACCCAAGGGTCGAGAGTTCGTGCAGTTACGACCGGCACTACGAAATAAACAAGGGCACTTAATGATGGACTAGATGATAGGCTATATCTGCAACAACGGTACGCTAATTCCAAAACCCTCGAACTATTACGCCGGTGAACAAAAACACTTAAAACCCTTCAGAGTTAATCTACTGGATAACGGGGTATCAATTAACTAGGTTTTAGTGCACTTCTACAAAGGTTTTCCGGTGACGGTAAAGCCAACTCACAACAGGAGTACTTACGTTACGAAAATGCTCTTAAGTAATAACAATGCTTGAATAAACTATATAAGATTTAATAAAGGAATATATGCTTACGTTAACTTTAGTGTGAGTCTGTACTCAACACTAAACTCTTCGATGCTCTATGAAAACACTGGAAGTCTAGTCCTATAGCAATCAGATAAGGAATCTTCTGAAAAGGTCTGCTGCTCTAAGATGCTCGTTAATATAGAACAGAAATAAATGCAGGGGCAGGACACCAAAGCGTGTATCTTAAATACACCAATAAGTAGGATACATATATATAACAAGGGAGTGCAACAACTCTGTGACAGCACTAATAATAACCACTCAAAAACAGTACTTCCTTAGCCAACGTAACAGCCAAACTGGGTTGTGCACTATGCATCAAGCTAGGCTAAAATAAGGCGTGAATAATTCCTAAAGCATACACAATGAAAGTTAATAAACACAATGCTGTCTTTCTCACCAATAAAGTCTAGCAGTGGCATAAAAGGTTCTAGGAAACTAGGCAGAGCGCAAGCATGCTCGTAGCCTACTGTCTCCCCTTGAACAGATTTCCCTTATGTTACGTTATGTGACTTGGAGGCTCTCTTGGTAAGTCCAGATCTCTAGTATCTGGTCTTGCCCTGGCGCTCCACAAAGGTCAACAAAATGAGGTAGCAATCATACAGGTAAGAGTAGGCAAAAGCCCTTTACCTGTATACTGCTACACTCGCAAAGGAAAATATGCACAAGGGTTACAGGCTAGCTAGCTTCGTCGATGTTGTACAGGCTCTGACTTGCCACATACATAACTCAGACAACGACCAAAGATACCTTCCACTGTCTAGCATTAAATAATGGGAAAGAACAGCTCAATACTTAGAAGCACCCCAACACTAGGCTACCATCTGACTATGACTCTAATAATCCCTAAAACTAGTGCAAACATATATGGAGAGCCGGTGCTGGTAATACGACTGGCCGACTATGGAAGTCGTATGCAGAACCAGAAGGGATAAGTAATTGAATAAAGAGAGAAGTATGAAAAGGAAGAAGTTCAGAGAGAGAGAAAGTAGTATAGGGGGTTATATAGGGGACAGATTACAAAGGACATGTAGGACCAAGCACGCCGTGCCAAGCTCTGCAGGAGAAACGCGGGCAGGAGCCCCCCAGCACTAACAAAGGCAGCAGCACCCAATCACAGACGACTATGTCATGAGGAGCAGGCGTCATATGACGCGGCAGGCCCGCCGGCCAATCACGAGCGTGGGAAACTCCTCCGAGCGAGGGAGGCACACGCACATATTACCACCTCACTGCTCGCTCTCTTTCTCCTTACAACTTCACACAATGCATCTTATATTCTATCAATGATATAAAATACTTCCAAGTGTCACAGACAAGAATAAAGATCACCACTGATCTGTCTGTGACAACATGAACTCTATGAAAGAAAGAACATCGTTCTACGATTATTGTAGCCCATTTCACTGCCCTGGCGAGTGCTAGCGAGTTACGAGTGCATTCTGGCAAGCTGGCCAGCGTAACAGTGCCCCCACCAGGGCTTGATATTTTCGGGAGGCTATTCCCGCATCTAACAAAGTTTAGGTGTGCTGGTAAAATTGTTCAGATGGTTGAGAGTAAGATCGGAGCTCCATAAATCCTCTTTCGGGTATGGTGTAAAAACCAATTCCTACAGGAAATTCCTACAGGACAAGGAAGGGGATAGGAGAGAGCAGGGGGTGTTGTGAGACGCGCTTGGGTTGGGTTGTGGAGTTGCCAGCCGCCCAAGCGAGTTGCCAACTGGGCAGCTAGTAGGTGCGTGTTGTGCACCGCTCAGTGAAGTTGACTCACCATTCCCGTTCATCTCTCTGACGGACTCTCGGTCGATTCGGCTCAAGCTTGTTCCTCTCTGTTCAGAGCTTTCGCTTCCCGGAAGGTGAAGTAGTGTAAAGTCAGTGAAAATAAGCTATCCTAAAACAGATCGGATGCGGAAATACCCTGAGCCGACCAGGCCAAGTGGGATATCTCTATTGGTCTAACTGGTAAGGTGTCTGCCTCACAACCCAAGGGTCGAGAGTTCGTGCCCCCACCAGGGCTTGATATTTTCGGGAGGCTATTCCCGCATCTAACAAAGTTTAGGTGTGCTGGTAAAATTGTTGAGATAGTTGAGAGTAAGATCGGAGCTCCATAAATCCTCTTTCGGGTATGGTGTAAAAACCAATTCCTACAGCACTGCTTACAATCTTTTATATTTTTTTATATATTGTTTGCATACAATATAACTTAAAAAATGTTATACGGATTATTTTGTCCCCTGAGGTTAGGATATTGTCACGAATGTCCCCCTCCAGACTTGGTATTCAGGCAATATCGTCAATGATGGAGGGGCCACTATTAAATTATAGGTTTGATTCCCAGAGGGAAGTAGAGAAAACCTAATATTTAGTAGGGCCCCGTAATCATTGACGATAAAATTACCCTCCCATCCATCCCACTTCCCATTAGTTGATTTCTAGAGTTGTATCTTGGTATATCAGTGAAGGACGAAGATGGCCGCTAGAGGGCCTGGGGGTGGATTCACTAATGGTCGTACGATCCGAAAACTCCCTTACCATTCCCTTACGACTCAACGCTGGTATTCACGAAGCGTCGTAGCGGCCATCTTTGATCGTAGGAAGCCCCTTTCGCTGAGAGTGGTCCGGACACCACCCTTACATGAATTTGACCCGGATATAGGTACACAAATATCGATAACACAACCCGCGACCATAACAAATTCGTCTGCAGTATAGCTCTTTATGACACACTAAGTCATTATTGAGGCAATAATAGCGCAATATGATTGTTAACTTGTGATATGATTGTTAACTGGAGTGGGAAGCAAAACGCAAGAAATCCACATATGGAAAATCATATGATAACAAATATTAAGTTAATTTTTATTTTTTATTTTTTACGGAGTTTTTTCTGTAGGGTATACCCTGTTACAATATTGGTAATAATATTGTAAGCTAAATATATAATCTACAGGCGAGCCGATATCAAGGCATGGCTTCCTAAACCTCCCTTGACGACAAGAAGCGTGTAACCAACAGACTCCCCCAATATATGTGAACCCCTATCCTAAGGAACTCGTATACCCCATGCTCCAACTACTCACTAACCTCCCCCTACAAGGTTATACTATGAGCTTCCAGTGGGTACCTGGCCATATAGACATACTCCACAATGAAATAGTCGATGAACTGGCCAGGGGCATGCACTCCCTCAGAAGAATTACACCCCTCCCCTACACTACAATAGACAGAGCCAACATCCTAAAAGAAGACATCCTCCAAGACTTCAAGGGTGAATGGAAAGTCACCATCACTGGCACAAGATACGGAAATATAAAACCCGAATGGTCCATATGGAAACATACAAAATACAAGAATAAAACTCTAAATACAGCTACATTCCGCCTACGGACAGGACACACAAGACTAGCGGAGCACATGCACAGAATGGGACTAGAAGAAGACGAGAACTGCCCCTACTGCCTCACCCCAGAAACAGTGGAACACTATCTACTTCATTGCCATAGGCATTACAGCGCTCGCACCCACCTGAGAAGAACAGTGGCACAACACGGAGGGACCTTCAATCTACAACATATCCTAGGAGGAGGAGATATTGACCAACAAGGCAAACATGCAATTGCCTCAGCTCTAGGAACATACATAAGAGCCACAAATAAAACTTCAGACATCTAATAACATCAACGACAAAACAACTCCCAACACACAGAAAACCTACCCCTAACCAATACAGTACGGTACCACCCATACTGTACTGTACTGTACTGTACTAGACCTCTGCCAACCCTACAAAACCCGAACATGACTCAACCCGACTTGACATAACGACTTACCTCCTATTAGACCTTAATAACCAATCCTCATCTTACCTATTTACTTACCCTCAAAACACTTTCTAGTCCTTAATGACCTTGACCTATAGTTAAAACTATGTAGGGTACAATACTTGTACTCACTATTTAGACATCCTATCTGTAGATCCCTTTCAACTAACAAACTTCCCTTCCCCTCAGCAAGCAACTCTATGCCTGTGCAGTAATCTGGAGATCTGAAATACTCCGAGCAAACTGCACATATAAATATCAAGAAGAAGAAGACCCCTATCCAGTGTGTCTCATTAAGAACCCGATATATATACCCATATCAACATGGTGGCAGCTGGGTAAGCAGTGTACGTGTGAATGAAGTACTGCTGACCAAGTTCTACAGCTGAAATAGTGAGTTATCCTTGGATTTAACCTCAAAAAGTCGAAAGATATGAGTGACGTGATGGCATCTACTTCACAGCCTTTATTCGTCTGCAAGTCTGAGATTGAGCAAGCAGTGGCGTGGAAGCGTTACAAGAAGAAACTCGATCTTTACATCATCGGCAACGGTTTGAAGGGTAAGAGTGATGATATTAAAATAGCGAAATTGTTGACTGGAGGTGACATTCTGCTAGATATCTACGAATCTTTTGGCATAGAAGATGAATCTGCCCTGACTTATGCAACATTAATTGGGAAATTTGACAAGCATTTTTCACCAAGAGATGAGCAGCTGATGGCGAGGTACAACTTTCATGATAGCATGCAAAGGAAAGATGAATCCTTGGAATCTTTTATCACTAGGCTGAAGACTTTGGTAAGACACTGTGGATATGGAGAACTTCAAGATGAACTTCTGAGGGATAAAATTGTTTTTGGTTGCCAAGAGGATACACTTCGGGAAAAATTCTTTAGGGAGGATAGCCTAACTCTAGATGTTGTACTTAAGATGTGTACTGCCTATGAAACTTCAAGGAGATCAATGACAGCATTTTGAAGTGACAAGCAGGAGTCTCTACACAAACTCAGTGCAAAACCCAAGAAGAAGAGTAATCCACAAACAACAAAGACTAAGCCTAACCTCACACAGTGCGACTGGTGTGGTTTAGCACATTATTGGGGTAAGAAGAACTGTCCTGCAACTGATGCCAAATGTCATAAATGCAAGAAAATGGGACACTATGCCAAGAAATGTCCAAGTAATGCAGCGACCGGCGGAGCACCAAGAAGCGCAGCGACAGGAGGCAAAAAGAAGACATCGCGCAGAGTCCATGCGGTAGAAGATGGAGTCACAGAAGAAAGCGACGACTCAGAAGATAACTCAAGAGGACGGGAATACATCATGAACGTATCGACCGGATCCAGAGGAAAACACATAATGGCTAATCTCATGGTCAACGATAATAAAGTGAAGTTCCAGATCGACAGCGGGGCAAGTGTGAATGCCATTCCAAGTCATCTGGTACCGGATGCAGAGCTACAGCCGTGTGAGTCAACTCTTCAAATGTGGAACTCTACAATTCAGCCGTTGGGAAAGTGTAGGATTGATGTCCGCAACTGCAAGCAACCACAAAGGTACTATTCTGTTGAGTTTGTTGTTGTAAAACAGGTTGTAACACCAATTCTTGGTAAGCGAGCATCTGAGAAGATGAGATTCATCACAGTTAACTATGAAAACATCTGTGCAATGAATGACATCCTAACAGACTATGAAGACGTATTTGCTGATGAAGTTGGCAAGATACCAGGAAATGTTCATCTAACAGTGGATGAGTCGGTGAAACCTATTGCAATTCCTTCATGTAGAGTACCATTGAGCATCAAGTCGAAGGTTAAAGAGAAACTGGAGCAGTTGGAGCAGGAAAATGTCATTACTAAGGTCGACGAGCCTACAGAATGGGTAAGTCGAATAGTAGCAGGAACCAAGAAGTCGGGGGATCTGAGAATTTGCATTGACCCTCAAGCTCTGAACAAAGCACTCATAAGAGAGATGCACCCTCTACCGGTAATCGACGACATTCTGCCTGACCTTGCAAAAGCCAAAGTTTTCTCCAAGCTTGACCTCAAGAATGGCTACTGGCACTGTGTGTTGGATGAAGAATCACGCAAGCTGACAACATTTCAAACACCGTATGGGAGATACAGGTGGAACAGACTTCCTTTTGGTCTGGCTGTAAGCAGCGAAATTTTTCAGAAGAAGCTACAACTGGTTCTGGATGATCTACAAGGCGTAATTTGTGGTGTTGATGACATTTTGGTCTTTGGAGTTGGTGACACTGAGGAAGAAGCTGTAAGGGATCATGACTCAAAGCTGAGAAACCTACTGGACAGATGCCGAGCAAAGGGTCTGAGGCTGAACAGAGCAAAGACTGAGCTTGGTAGTAGAGAAATCACATTTCTAGGTCACAAGATCTCGCGGGATGGTCTGATGGCTGACCCAAAGAAGATTGAAGCAATCGTGAAGATGCAAGCACCAGAGGATGTGACTGCAGTACGACGACTGTCTGGAATGGTGAACTACTTGAGTAAATTTGTACCCAGTCTATCGGATGTCATGGAGCCTATGAGGAAGCTGACCCATAAGGACACCGAGTGGAAGTGGACAAGAGAACACGATGAGGCGTTCAAGAGGATCAAGAAGATGATGACCCAAACACCCATCTTACAGTACTACAACCCAGAGCAAAAGTTGGAGATTCAATGTGATGCATCTCAAAAAGGTTTAGGAGCAGCGTTACTTCAAGAGGGTAAACCAATCGCATTTGCAAGTCGAGCACTGACTGACACGGAGACACGATATGCGCAGATAGAGAAGGAGACTTTGGCAATCGTCTTTGCACTGAACAAGTTTCATCAGTATTGTTTTGGGAGGAAGACGACAATCCAGAGCGACCATAAACCTCTAGAAGCTATCCAAAATAAGCCTTTGTCAAGTGTACCAAGACGACTGCAAGGGATGTTGATGAGGATACTACAGTATGATGTCGAGATTGTTCACAAGAAGGGCAAAGAAATGTATCTAGCCGACACTCTATCAAGAGCTTATCTGCAAAACACAAGAGATATGCAGGAAGAGGTGTTTGAACAGATCAACATGACAGACTACGTACCCATCCGAAGTGAACGATTGCAAGAAATCCGTCGAGCAACTGAGGAAGATGAAGCATTGCAACTATTGAAGGAGATAATTCTCAAAGGATGGCCAGAAGACAAGAGTGAAGTAGAGACCATACTGAAACCATACTTTAATGTACGAGCAGAACTGTCATTTCAAGATGGATTGATCTTCAAGGGAGAACGTGTTGTAATTCCTACCAGTCTACATCAGAAGATGAAGTCCGCTATACATTCGTCACATATGGGAGTTGAAGGTTGTCTACGACGCGCAAGAGAATGTTTGTTTTGGCCAGGAATGAATGCAGAGATGAAGCAATTCATTTCAGAGTGTGAAATTTGTAACACATACTCTACAGCTCAACAAAAAGAACCTCTGATGACTCATGAGCAAACTAGCCGACCATGGGAGAAAGTAGGTGTAGACCTTATGACAATCAAGAGTCACAACTATCTTGTTACAGTGGACTATTTCAGTAATTTCTGGGAAGTTGACTACCTGGAATGCACTAAGTCAAGCGCTGTTATCAGGAAGTTGAAGGCGCACTTTGCAAGATATGGACTGCCAAATGTACTAGTTAGTGACAATGGTCTGCAGTTCAGCAGTGAAGAATTTCAAGAATTCGCGGAGAAGTATGACTTTGAACATCGAACGAGCAGCCCACATCATCCCCAGTCTAACGGTAAAGCAGAATCAGCGGTCAAGACGGCGAAGAAACTGATCAAGAAAGCTGTCGAGAGTGGTGAAGATCCGTTTTTGGGCGATTCTAGACTACGAAATACGCCTATGCAAGATTTGGAAGAGAGTCCAGCGCAACTCAACTTTGGTCGACGTACGAGGACGTTACTGCCGACTACTAGCAAGTTGTTGGAGCCGAAAGGAATTATGTTGGAGCGAGTGAAGCGGAAGAAGATGCTGAAAGATCTCAAAAGCAAGAAGTACTACGACAAAGGTTCGAGAGTTTTGGAACCATTGGTTGAAGGTGACGTGGTGCGAATCAAGCCAACATCACTAGGCAAGAAGAAGTGGGAACGAGGAGTTGTAACCAGGAGATTAGACGAGCGATCGTATGAAGTGGAGACAGAAAATGGAGCGATAAGACGAAATAGAGGTAATTTACGGATGACAAGTGAAAACGCTGACATAAGAAATAATGGAAAAGTCACTAATACAGACAACACCACAACCATTAGATCTACAGATAGGAATTATACAGATATATGTGTTCCAGTCTACACAAACAACAGACACGTGAGAGACATACACGGTAGACTTGATGAACCTGTCACTACACATGAGAACAGGACGAGCGTGAGACGGAATAGGAATGTATTACCTACCAGGTACCGAGAGTTTGACATGACCAGGTAAGAGTACAGTCCGGTATGACTGATTGCATGTCTGACTAACAGTCCAATACTGGTATGAGATGAGGCACTGGCAGAAATGTAAATGCTGGATGAGAATGTTACAGGATGAGAAAGATTATCTAAATGGAGTAAGTTTTTTTTTTTTTTTTTTTTTTAAAGAGACAATGAACGGAGGAAGGAAAAACACAGATAAAACAAAAAGGTCCATGTGCCTAAAGGCATCCTCCATTCATAAAATGTTTGTAACAACTGGATTTAAACATTTGTAGATTGTAAGTTTGTGGAAAGCAATTCGAGGGAAGTGAATTCCAAAGAGTAGTAGCTCTGGGGATAAATGAATTCTGATAAGCAGAAGTTCTGCATTGTGGAGGAGAAAGTGTAAATTCATGGGCGCTCTCAGCTGCCCTAGTTCTACGGGGAAAGATGTGGAGAGGCGGCACAATTGAAGCAAGTTCCTCGGAACAATTGCTGTGAAAATATCTGTAGAATAATGCAAGGGATGCAACGTTTCTTCGTATGGATAATGTAGGAAGGTCCTGTGTGATTGCAGGGTTATTGATTAATCTAATAGCTTTATTTTGAATTTTGTCCAACTGCCTCAATGCAACCACTCCACTTCCACCCCACAGAGGTGAACAGTAATCCATCTGAGAACGCACATGACTTTTATATATCACGGCCAACTGCTCGTCAGTGAAGAATTCTTGAACTCTGTACAGGAGTCCCAGTTTTTTAGAGGCATTCTTAGCAATGCTTCTAACATAATGTGTCCAGCTCAAGTTAGTAGTTAATGTTACACCGAGAATGTCAATACTAGGGGAAGTGGGAATATTTACATCATTAAAAAATATATGGGAGTCAGTGAGATTCTGTCGGTTAGAAAATTGAATGTACTTGGTTTTCTGTGCATTAAAGGAAACTAGATTCTTTTGTCCCCATCCATTAATTCTAGAAAGGTCCTGGTTCAGAGAAATTGCAGTGTTTATTTTTGAATTTATAAGATCGGGTTGGGTGACAGAATTGGTAAATGTGAAGGAACTGTGGAGTGTTGAGTCATCTGCGTAGGAATGTATTGGATTATGAGTGGTAGATATGAGATCATTGATATGAATGAGGAACAGAATTGGGGCCAAAACTGATCCCTGGGGAACACCAGCATTTATTGAGTGAAATTGAGAATAAAGGCCATCTACCATTACACATATTTTTCTGTTATGAAGATAAGAAGAAATTAGTGGAACTAATGATGCAAGGCCGTAGTGTGACATCTTCGACAATAAGGATTGATGCCAGACTCTATCAAATGCCTTTGATATATCCAGTGCTATTGTATGTGTTTCACCATGTTGGTCTGTAGCTTGGTTGATTTGATGCGTAAGAAGGCAAAGCATGTCTGCAGTTGATCGACATCGTCTAAAACCATATTGCCTATCACTGATTAATTTATTATTCTCAAGATGCTTAATTATGTGATTATTTAATATAATTTCAAAGACTTTACCAAGAGTGGAAGTTATAGCTATTGGTCTGTAGTTTGATGGATCTGAAGAGGCACCTTTTTTAGGAACTGGATGGATGTTTGCTTCTTTCCAGGGTACTGGGAAGCATGAGGTATGAGTACACAGACGGAAATTTTTTGCCAATACAGGAGCGAGCACCAAGGAGCAATTCTTAAGTACTATTGGAGGAATTTCATCTGGACCAGGAGCCTTATCTACCGAGAGATTCTGCAAAATAGTTTTGACATGTCTGGTGTGGATCTTAAGTGAGGGAATTTCAGGCGAATTAAAATTAAGTACAGGGACATCTTGATTTATTTCATCTAAGGTTGAGTTGGTGGAGAAAATATCCGCAAGAAGGTTAGCTTTACCTCGTGGGTCACTTACAAGATTGCCAGTCGGAGATTTTAATGGTGGAATGGATGAAGCAGTAGTGAAGTTGGATTTAAATGAGTTAAGAGTAGACCAAAATATTTTGTTATCATTTGGATTATTTAGAAGTTTATTTGCCTGCTTGTGGAGAAAGTTTGATTTAGTTAGGTTTAATACAGTTTTGGCATGATTTCTGATGTTTCTAAAGTAATTAAAGGTTTCATGTGTTTTTGATCTTGTGTATGCATTGTAGGCTATTGCTTTTTGTTCAGTTACTCTAGCACAATTATGGTCAAACCATTTAGGTGAATTAGATCTTTTACTGTACTTTTGATGAGGAATAAAAGTTTCCATTCCAATTTTTACAAAATCTTGTATGTGGCTCAAGGTGGAGTGTGCATCATTAGAAAAGAAAGAGGTCCAGGGAATATCAATAAAGAAACCTTGAAGACCCTCCCAGTCTGCCCTATCGTAATGCCATTTAGTCACCAAAACAGGTTCAGAGTGGGAAGGTGTGGTAGGTGATAGACAGGTGGCCTGTATCAGACAGTGATCAGAAGATCCAAGCGGGGACCTCACTGTAACATCATAATTTTCTGAATTGGTTGTTAAAAATAAGTCCAGTAGGTGGGAATTATGATTAGGATTATCTGGTACACGGGTGGGTTGGTTGACTAGTTGAGTGAGATTAAATGAGTCTGCAAATAGCTCACATTCAAGACCAGCATCATCAGTCCTGGCTGAATAAGTGAGCCAT
Organism: Paralithodes platypus; assembly: GCA_032716605.1. Lineage (NCBI taxonomy): Eukaryota > Metazoa > Arthropoda > Malacostraca > Decapoda > Lithodidae > Paralithodes > Paralithodes platypus. The sequence continues at coordinate 40,845,451 of CM064562.1, forward strand.
TCAACATTATGGACATTAAAATCACCCAACACAGTGATTTCAGAAGAAGCATTTAAGTTGAGGACACTGAGTTGTGAGGACAGAGAATCAAAAAGACTTTGCTCTGGAGGAGTATTTGGGGAACGGTAGATGCAACATATGTATTTAAATTTACCAGCAGAAATTAATTTGTATATAGAATAATCAAAATAGGGACAATTGAAACTAGTAACCTCCTCCAGGGCAATTTCAGATTTTGCGAAGCAACATACACCTCCTTTAGGTCTGAAATTTTGGAGCAGTTGATAACCTGGAAAATTAAATCTAGACGTGTCAGATGTGGATGTTACTTGAGTCTCTGTCAAAAAAAGGAGAGTAGGGGATTCTGCTTGAAGAAATTGGTGTACAGAATTGATGTTAGAGTGAAGTCCCCTTATATTGCTAAAGAAAAAGCTGCACCGACGAGCAGCTTTGGGACGTTGCAATGCTCTTGACACAGTCGCATGATGACGACCGGGAGGGCCCTGTGTCAATGACCCAACCCTGCCGGGGGTGGATATCCGAGGGACCACCAGGTTTGCTCTTAACAATTGTACTGCCATGTTTATTGGGTAAGGTGTATGGTGTTACATGTATGATATGTAGTGGGAAGAGTAGTGTTTTATGGATAGAGGATAGCAATGTAGGGCAAGTCGTGAAGTTGGATGTGTATGTTATATAAAGAGGGTTTTCCTGATACCCCTGATGTGTGAGGCAGAAAGATATGTATCCAGCTACCAAGGCCTGGGAGAGAAAATGGAATTCAGGCTATTCCCCGAGTCTCCCGAAACCTTGGCGGTAGTACTTCCCTGGGCGGGGCTGCCTACCCCTACTACCTACTAGTGAGTGAGAATACGACTGAAGCCACTGAATGAGTAACCTAACATTACAGTCTGAATGATAAAGGTTTTGTAATGTGAATGGGAGTGTAAGGATATTATAATGCAGATCGGTATGCAAAGAAATTGTAATGCGAAAGGAAAGAGATTGGATGATTTTGAGTACGGTACTGGGTATCAGGATCTATAAATTTAAGTCAATCATATAACCTTTGTTACTAATTTACTAATCCTGCATGATATAACCAATAACTTTGCATGAAACATTTTGTCATTTTCAGAACATTGAATATTAATGTTCTAATGTACTAACTTTACTAATATACCAACAATTACTAATCCCATATAATCTCATAAAATAGATTCTTTATGTTTAGTTGGCACAAGGGTATACAATATATTTTTGTATCATATATATTCACTATTTGTGGATATTCTCATGTAGAACAGTATTATCAACTAATAGTTAACCTACCTCACCTAGTCTTGTAATACCATATCAATAGATTTGACTAATATACCTCATCTACTTCATATCTCATATTTACATACTAATAGATTAATATTCTAACAAAATTAATCACATCCATACTGTACTAAAACACTAATTACTGTACCGGTAACATACTGTATACAGTACAGTACCAGTAACTTAACAAATCATAGTACTGTACAACTTTATAAATCATATTGGTACTATTATTACTCTAGCTCATGTGCCATAATAGAATAAGCATTACTTAATAATCCTAGGGGACCTCAAAATGTCAAAATATAATTATTCTTATAATACCAATTTCACTGGTAGCTATCTTCTCAAAAGAGAGAGGATGTTACAATATTGGTAATAATATTGTAAGCTAAATATATAATCTACAGGCGAGCCGATATCAAGGCATGGCTTCCTAAACCTCCCTTGACGACAAGAAGCGTGTAACCAGACTCCCCCAATATATGTGAACCCCTATCCAGTGTGTCTCATTAAGAACCCGATATATATACCCATATCAACATACCCAATCATAATGACGATCCCATAAGGGAATTAAGCGTGCACTTATGAAGAGTACTCCATGATCCTTCCGCGCGGTAGATTCAAAATGCTGACGCGGGATGTTGAATGGAGACTATTATACAAATAGGCAATATCGTCAATGATTACGGGGCCCTACTAAATATTAGGTTTTCTCTACTTCCCTCCGGGAATCAAACCTATATTTTAGTATACTTTAGTCACGTTTACTTTAGTCACGTTAACTTGGCGGAAATTTTACACCCTAACCTGCTCATATCTAGATAAATACTACAATAATTATAGAAAACATTGTCTGCACTATACATATTCATCAAGATTTTGCTATAAAGAACATTTTGGGTTATAAAGCAGAGTAATACCTGATAGATATTGGTGTTAGCTAGTCATTTATTTCGCCAAGTTAATGTGACTGGAGTATAGCACTCATCAGTTACCTCTGCAGCTTGCTCTTCTTCCATGGCTTTGTTATCACAGGTTTGAAGGTTACACATATCTGTACACCTTAACCTATTACTAAGGCAGCAGCAATCTGGCAATTTGCATGACCGGGAGCAGTTACAAGACAACAGTTGTAACACAGCATCTGGTGCAGGAGAGCCACATATCCATTCAACAGCCAGCTGGCCATCATCATCACAAATCCAGCCATGGTCCTTGGGGTTTGGAATGTAGGGTTGGCACTGTAAGCATCGCCTCCATATGGCAGCCTGATAATTAGCTCGCTGGGTATGCATGAAAAAAGTCTTCACAAGGTGTGAGCTGAGTGGAAACTACTTCACCTTGCCTGGCACAAAAGAGTTGATACCGCAACTTGTTGACTTTAGTAGTGTGCGTCGATCTCAAGTACATTTGGCAGGTGATCTGTTGTAATCTCTTAAACAACTCTGCAGGTACATTCCAAGTATGTCCTAGTCGAAGGCTTCCTGGTGGGTCTAGTCAGACATCAACAGCTTGAAGGCAGTTAACTTGCCACGACCTGCAAAGGCACTGATGCTGTCACAGCCAGTGAAAGCATGCATAACAACCAAGTCATCACAAACGCTACTGCCCAGTGTCTGTCTGGTGTATCTTTATAATGTATATATACCGTCTGCAGTTCTTAGTGCTACACTTTTGGTAAATGGGGCATGGGATGCTGCAACTAACTGTCAAGCACAGGACTAAGATATCTGTGTCTTTAGCACTGATGACTACAGCCTTACAGCCCGATTTTGCCGCATGAAGTGTATGGAGAAGGAGGCATGTGTCTGCTTCTTCTTGTGATGAGTAAGCTTTGTTGCCTCTTCGCACTTCTTCTCGGTCATCTTGATGCACACTTCCTCACAGATCACGTACAGTTCCTTGTCTTGCAGCTTCTCTCTCGGTCTATACTCCTTCCACTCATTCACCAGAAACATGATCAGACTTGCTTTGTTGGATGGACTACGGAGTAACTTTCTCCAGTGCTGAATGATCTGTCCTTGTGCAATATTTCCGAACTGGATGCTCAAGGTAAAAATCAAAGACAACATCAATACACTGGCTCTTGGCACCTTCATGGAGAACATGGGATAAGGTAGACTCAGCCAGCTGTGAAAATGTCTTGCCTTTCATCTTCTGAACAATACTCATACCATCAATGACAGTAGTTGATGGCTCTGGGATGACTTCAGCAGGGGATGCATATTTCTCCAACTCTCATGCCAAGGCAGATTTGTTAGTTTTCCGCAGGGATCCATCACCATTAGCAAGATACCATGGTAGAGGCCCCAGGGGATGGGCCAACACTTCACTCAAGCACAGTCCTCTGCTTTCCGCAATAAGAATCATCTGTCCAAACAACTTTCTGTTAGCTTGCAGGACTACTTGCTTGCCTTGTTGTTGTGTGTGTTTTCTTCTTGATGTATTAGAGTCTCCAGTTTCTTCTTAGTCATCTTGTCATAAAACTGTGTAGCTGGTGGAGTTGCTTCCAGACGTTCTTGTTTGAAAGCTTTATAGGCCTCCTCTCCTAATTTATGGGCTTCAAGAATGTCCTTGGCAATGTTTGGTGGTGCAACAGTAGCAGTTGATAAGCTGATCAGCTCTTGATAGTCTAGACTGAATGGATTTACCCAGCTGGTCTCCATGAGACCTACCAAAGACTGAACATCAGCCTCATCTCACTTGATTCTGGGTGACTGAATTGACAATCCTGGTGACTTGTCATGTTCCTCAGCTGCCTGAGATACATACTTCGGTACTCGGATGTCATGTAGTATCTGCAGGTGACAGCTTCACATTTCAGACTGAATTATTTTGTCCCTCCAGGTGTTTGAGTATCTTTGTTGACAGTCTCCTCAATTGTTTGATCTACAGGGATATGCCCAAAGGGATTCTTTTTGTCAATCTGGTCTGAGAAGCCACCTTGCATGAAGTTATCATATACATAAGTAGCCGAGACATCATAGCATAGTAGAAGGGCAGAAAGCGTGCATACTTCAACATGTCTTATGCAAAGCACCAAGGAAGCATCTGCCTGATTGCTGATAGGTGGAGCATCCAGTCCCCCTCTCTGGAAGCTCTAAGTAGAGCCAACAAGATCTCAATCATGTCCAAGTATGACATCCAGAATGCAGAGAGTCCAGGTCCATCTCTGATGGAGTCTAGGTAGTTGTGACAGAGCTTGAAGATCCATGTGCATGAGGCAGTCTGCAGTAATTCTTCAGTTTTTGCATGAGATACACCATCTTGTAATTCTGCTATATTCTCCAGTGTTTCCTTTAGGTTGTGAACTTCTCCAACATCCTTTGCCTTTAGCCATTGAAGAAAGCCTTTCTATGCCAGCCTCATCATAGCTTCATACACCAGCTTGTGCACTCTAACTGCACAGTTGTACTTTCGGCTTTCCATCATAGCAGTGACCGATCCCTCTGCAACGACTCCTGATTCCACACAAAGGTCTCTCAGTCCTGCATCTTGAAATCGCTTGCCAATGATGGACAGCAGGTTGCACGCAGTATGGAATAAACCCATCCTGATATTGATGTTCTTGAAATTGACTTGCTTCCACACTATCTCCCCAGCCTTAGCGTACAGTGTTTGATCAAAGACACAAACAATTTCATTCAAGTGCTCGGACTTCATTATGCTTAGTGTTTGGTTCAGAATTACATTCACAGTGGAGAAATCTGTAGCTGGAGCATAAATTGTGTCCTGAATTACCGGTACCTTCACATTGTCCCTGATTTGGATGTTGAAGCCTGTCCAACTGCTGATTCAAAACATTTTCAAATTCAAATATTTATTTAGCCTTCAAATATACAATAAGTTCAGAATAATACATGGAAGTCAACTGGCTAAGCCTTATGAGAGAAAACTCTCTTTAAGGCATTTCAGGGCTAGACATATGTGCAAGCAGCCAGACAAGGTTCTTGATTTTTGCTTCCTGGACCTGTTTCCTAGTGTCAACATCCAATGTTGTTGTTGTTGTTGTTGTTCCCCAGACTGCCTGGCCGAACAGCCCCAAGGCCCCGAGCAAGGCCAAGGCCATTCAATGTTTCAATCTTTGGTGGCCCAACCCGTTGACCAACATTATAGGCAGGCAGCAATGATGTATTAGGGCTGATGCTTCTCTGATTTGCCTTGGTGATGACTGGCATGACATTTAATGGTATGACTGGCTGGGGCACTTCAGGCTGAAAAATGCCATTGACTTGATGAGAGGTCCCATGTCCATTTGTTGTCTCTTCAAGACGATCAATATTGTCCCATGCCAATGTTGTGAAGACATCTGGGTTGATATTTCCTGGAAGTGATACATCATCCTCTGAAAGCTCCTGTTTCTGTAGACATAAGGCTGTGTCAATTTCCTCAACTTGTGAATATGAGACACCGTGGCCAAGCCGATTCAAAGTTCGTATCAGTTCTGTGTTGGCAGTAAGAGATTTCACAGAAAAATGGGAGAATTGAATTGAATTGAATGACTAGAGTAAAGTAGGAGATTACAGAGTTTTGGATAGAGGAAGAATAAGTTGAGAAATGGGAAGTACAGTACAGTAAAAGATAAATTTTTCTTCTGCCGCAGCCCTATTGATCTCCCTCGTCAGCTTGCTGTAAGTCTCCTCCAGCTCGCTGGCAGTAACCCCCAAGTCAAAGTCTTCATCCCCATCTTCCTCAATCCCCTCCACTTCGATTTCTTCTCCGATGGTGGACTCGGAGTATTCAGCTGCAGAGGGGGAGGCTGAGCTTGGGTGGCTTTATCTTTCCGCAAGTGACAGCAAAGACCAAATCACTGCCGAAGCTTGTAGCTAGTATCTGGATTCTTTCAGGTGGATTTGCACAGTCACTATTCCCAGTCAACAGGCTATACAGTACAGGAATTTTGTGACTGATTCTGGGATCTTCCTGAAAGATGTATGTAGCTACCCATAATTCAAACTCTTTTATCTCAGTATCTCAAACTCTATGAAGTCAAACTTCTGGGTATCTCAAATATTAATTGTGGGTTCTCACACCACCAATCACATAATAAATTACCCATGCATATGACCATGTCTGAGTAACTCAAACAAGGATTGATAGTCCCTAGGAGTTTGAGATACTTTGATTCCAACATATATGAAATAATGATTAAAATGGGATAAATCAACAATTATAAATAAAGTAGACGAGCCGTTTTGCCCAAAATCAAAACGGCATACCCAACTCTGCAATGGGTTACCATCATCACAAGTATTACCATCATGAATCATACTCTACCACCATCATCACTACAACTGCACCATCATCACTACTACTGTCATCATCACCATTACTATGATCATCACTACTATTATTACAAACATCACTACTACTCTCACCATCATCACTACTACTCTCACCATTGTCACTACTGCTACAACAGAGTGTAACAAAGAAGAAAAATATGACACAATTAAAGTTACAAGTGAAAAAATCAAGGCTGCAATAAGTAGGCTAGATGCTAACAAATCCTGTGGTTTTGATGGTATATATGCTGAACATTTGAAGTACTCCTCCACTCTCCTTTCGATTCTACAACCAGCCTACTCTGTTCCGCAAGGATGGCACTCATCTAAACCCTGTGGGTTCAGCACGCATGGGTCGTCTCCTACACGAAGCAGTCCGCAGCCATGGATCAAAAAACGCCATCCGAGAAGAAGCAGCAGTGACATAAATCATCCAACGCCAAGAAAAAAACAGAGGCAACCGAGGACCACCAGCGATAAGGACCGAAGACAGCGAGGACCGAGGACAGCCATGAACATAAATGTAGATCCGACAAGAACCAAAAATATTATTAAAGAGCGTTCCGTGAGTTCTAAAATAACAAATTTAAAGGTTTTCTATGCAAACGCTCGTAGCATACGCAATAAATTTTCAGATTTAGAGGAGCTAGTGTTTACAGAAAATTATGATGTGATTGGCATAACAGAATCTTGGCTCAATACAGAAGATAGAGACTTTTTAGCAGAGTATTCACTTCCCGGTTATGTAATGTTTGAGAAAAGCCGAATAAATCGAAATGGAGGTGGCGTTTTACTTTATATCAAAGAAAGTCTTAACCCTACCCTCTTGTCAAAACCTCAAATTGTGAACGTCGACGCATCTTTTGTGCTAATAAAGAATAATAAAGGTACCAAAATAATACTTGCATTAATATACAGACCTCCAGCTCAATCAGTGCAAACTGACCGAGATATTTACGAACAAATTGCAGATGTAAGTAACTCACAAGATACCGTAATTTTTGGTGACTTTAATTTACCTGTGACCAAGTGGGGCGATACTCTTACTTCACACTCCGGACATGACTTGTATACGAACTTGCAAGAGAGTTCGCTTTATCAATTTGTTGGAACGCCGACCCGTGGTAATAACGTTCTTGACATTGTACTTGCAACAAAAGAAGAATTAATAGAGAATTTGAATGTTGGTGATGAATTCAGTAACAGCGACCATCGTACGATAACTTTCACTTTAAAGTTTACTAGTAACGAACCAAATAGTAGCATCGAAAAAGTCCCTAATTTCAAGAAAGCAAACTTCCATAAACTTAGAGCTATGTTTAAAGAAACTGACTGGAGCTTTTTAATTCACAATAACGACATAAATACATCTTGGAAGTTATTCGAAGCCACTTACCTAAAAGCAGTGCAAGACTGCATACCATCGAAAACTCGGCGTCCAGGCCATAATAATAAGCCCAAATGGTGGAATAAAGATATTTCAAACTGCCTGCTAGCTAAAAAATTTGCTAATGATAGATTAAAATCCTCACAAAATGACGAAGAACGGCTGAAATTTGTAGAGCTACGACGCAAAGCCAAAAAGTTAATTAAGCAAAGTAAAAAGACCTTAGAGTTACATATTGCGAATCAAAGTAAAACAAACCCGAAAGAATTCTATAGTTATATCAGAAAGAAAAAAGTCGTTACTTCAACTGTTGGACCGTTAGTCGATGAAAATGGAGAATACACCAAAGACGAAGAACAAATGAGTAATGCCCTCAATACCTTCTTTGCATCAGTTTTTACAACAGAAGACCTCAGTGATATCCCTACACCATCGCCGATTCAGATTGATAATTCAGATGTTCTAAGCAATATCACCGTTACAGAGAGAGAAGTATTGAATTGTTTAGATAAACTCAAGGTAAATAAAACGCCTGGACCTGATACAATCTCGCCTAGAGTTCTAAAGGAAGCTAAGGATGAGCTCTCTAAACCACTGACATTACTATTCAATAAATCCTTGCAGTCTGGAACTATGCCCGATCAGTGGAAGCTAGCCAACGTAACACCGATATTCAAAAAAGGCAGCAAATCCCTACCCAGTAACTATCGTCCAATTAGCTTAACCTCAGTTGTATGTAAAATGCTAGAAACGGTCATACGAGACAGACTCGTAAATCACTTAGAGGAAAATAACATACTTAAAGATACTCAACACGGCTTTCGTAAAAAACGTTCCTGTTTAACAAACCTCTTAGACTTCTTCCACGATATCCTCAACCTCTACGATGAGAGTAAAGCTGTAGATATTATATACCTTGATTTTCAAAAGGCCTTTGACAAAGTTCCCCACAAACGTTTACTGCTAAAACTAAAAGCGCATGGAATACAAGACGGTGTGTTGAAATGGATAGAAAATTGGCTCAGCGACAGAAAGCAAAGAGTAGTCATAAACGGTAAGGCATCAAAATGGACCAATGTAAGTAGCGGGGTACCCCAGGGATCGGTACTAGGACCAATTCTCTTTCTAATTTACATCAACGACATAGATGAGGGTCTCACCTGTACAATCTCAAAATTTGCTGACGATACAAAAATTGCAAATAGCGTACTCTCAAAAGAACAAGTTGACGATATGCAACACAATCTAGATAAATTGTCATGTTGGGCCCAAATTTGGCAAATGAGTTTCAATGCGGATAAATGTAAAGTACTACATATCGGATACCTAAATGAGAAAGCAAACTATTCGATGAATGGCACTCAGCTTAAGAATGTAAACAGAGAAACCGATCTGGGAGTAACAATATCGAGTAACCTAAAACCGAGTCAACAATGTTCAGAAGTTGTTAAGAAGGCAAACAAAATAATTGGCTTTATAGGCAGGTCATTTGAGCATAAATCCAAAGAAGTTATCCTAACCCTTTACAATTCATTAGTCCGCCCTCTTCTGGAATACTGCGTTCAATCCTGGTGCCCTTATTACCAAAAAGATATAAACAAGCTAGAACGAGTTCAACGTAGAGTTACCAAAATGATACCTAGCCTAAAGAACAAACCATACGAAGAGCGTCTTAGAGAATTAAATCTATTTCCTTTAACCCAGCGCAGATTAAGAGGTGACTTAATTCAAGTGTTCAAAATCATCAAAGGCATCGACAATATGAACTGTAGTAAGTACTTCACTATCGACCAATCTAATTACACGCGGGGAAACGGTTGCAAAATTATTGGTAAATCTTTTAACTCACACGAATCTAAGAATTTCTTCTTCAATCGAGTTGTCAACTTGTGGAATGGGCTTCCCCGAAACGTTATAGACTGCATCACCGTTGATTCATTTAAACTCCGCCTAGACAAATATCTCACATCAAACCCGCGACTGACTGCGTTTGTAAATGAATAACTTTATTTTATCCCCCCCTCAGTTACTAACCCATCTGTCCCCTACTAACTTCCTAATCCTGCCACGGACATTAGTTCCAGGGCAGTAATTCCCTTTCCAATGTTCCCTTACCCACTCTAAACCACTGTTTGGACACTTGATCCTCAGTGTTTTGGAGGACAAGCAACCTAGAAGGGTCACTAGATCTGTTGTTGCTTGATTTCCTTTGTACTCCTTTGTACTCCTTTGTACTCCTCTTGGAGAAACTCAGCAGTTGCTTTACCAGCTTTCTAATCCATGGTTTCCTACCAGAATCTATGATGTCCGTTACCTTGATACCAGTAATTAAAGACAAGGCTGGCAAAATTACATCAAAAGACAACTATAGACCTATTGCCCTTGCCAGTATTGTAAGTAAGATACTAGAGTTAATCATTTTAGACAGAATCTCAGTGTATATCTCAACTAATAGTAATCAATTTGGTTTTAAAAAGAATCATGGTACGGACCAGTGCATCTACACTCTGAAGGAGCTAGTGGATGGGTACATCAAAATGAACAGCTCTATTTTTGCATGCTTTCTTGATGCTAGTAAGGCATTTGACAGTCTGCCACAATATCCTGTTTGATAAATTAGCAACAAGGGGAGTGCCATCCTATATACTGAGAATCTTGAAGTACTGGTACGCCAATCAAACATTTAATTTCTTACAGTTTCTTACAGTAGATCCTCTGGAAAAAGGCAAACTATGCCTGTGTATCCAGCTCAGTACCAGTACTTGCACTGCTGCGGTCGTTCACGGTGTTGGCGGCGGCGGTAGCAGACGCAACATTTTTACTATTCTGTATTTTTGTTTTATAATCAAACTTCAAATCTTGTCTTCCCCATGCTTTATCAAGATTACTTTCAAACTCCCTTATTGATTCGGAATCGACTACATACTGGGGCAGTGCGTTCCACTCATTTACCACTCTATCACAAAATGAGTTCTTCGCCTTCTCAAGCCTATTTCTTTCTTTGTAAATTTTCTTAGAGTGTCCTCTCGTTCTTGTTCCCTCCCGCATCAAGAAGATACCTTCACACACATCCTCATCGTACTTTCCTGACACTATCTTAAAAGTCTCTATCATATCCCCTCTCTTTCTCCTATATGCCAGTGTCGGAAGTCCCAGTGTCCTCAACCTCTGCTCATAGCCCGCGTTCTTCAACGTTGGTACCAGCTTGCTAGCTCTCCTCTGCACTTTCTCCACTGCTTCTATATCCTTTACCATATATGGAGCCCACACCTGGTTTGCATATTCCAGGTGTGGCCTAACCAGCGCTGTATATAGATTCCTGAAGATTTCTTCGTCAAGTGACACAAATGTCCTCCTTATCAGCCCTACAATTCTATTGGCTTTGTTTATCTTTTCCGCTAAATGTTCTGAGAAATTTAACTTATTGTCTATCACTACTCCTATATCCTTTTCTGCACTCACTTCCTCCATCGCTTCATACATACTGTATCCTACCTTGTCTATCTTGCTGGTCCCAATCCGCATGTACTTGCATTTTTTTGGATGAAAAGGCATTAACCAATGCTCAGACCATCCCTTCATGCCCTCCACATCTCCTTGAAGCAAACCCATATCTTCCTTACTCCTCACTCTTCTATACAGTTTAGTGTCATCCGCATACAGGTATACCTCACTTCCATTAGTTATAACTTCAGGCAAGTCGTTGATAAATATAACGAACAGCAGTGGTCCCAACACAGATCCCTGAGGTACCCCACTTGTAATTTCCCTCCACCCCGAGCCTATTCCATTCACCAATACCCTCTGTCTCCGATCTTTCAGGAAGGCTTCTATCCATTTCACACATTTCTCCCCTATATTATAGCTTCTAACTTTCTCTATTAACCTTTTATGTGGGACCTTATCGAAGGCCTTCATAAAATCGCAATATACCACGTCTATTACATCACCATCTTCTAGAATTTGCATCCAATCATCTACCACCTTAATTAGCTGTAGTACCGTCGACCTCCCCGGCAAGAATCCGAACTGTCTCCCACTGAAAAGTTGGTTTGACTTCATATGATCCATTATTCCTTCTCTAATTACCGTTTCCATTAGTTTACACACAACACTTGTCAAACTGACTGGTCTATAATTCCCTGGGTCATTTCTCTTTCCCTTCTTAAATATAGCTGTTATGTTCGCCTCTCTCCAGTCCATCGGGATTTGTCCTGTATTAAACGATACCTCAAATAACATTTTCAATGGCTCTACTAACATCTCCCCTCCTTCCTTTATGATTCTTGGGTGTATCCCATCCGGTCCCGGTGACTTACTTCTGTTCATTTTTTCTATAGCCCTTCTTATTCTAGCATGGGAAAACTCTACTAGTTCTAGTGCCGGTGCCTGTTTGATGGGAATAGTAGGCACTGCATCCTCCGACTCCACTGTTAGTACCCCCCCAAAGTATTTCCCCAGCACCTCTGCTTTCTCCTTATCAGTCTCCGCTCTACTCCCATCATTCAACCCCCCCACCAGCTCTGGGATCCCTACTCTTCTTGTTAATTTTTCCTGAATGTACTTCCAGAATATTTTTGGATTATCCTTCACATTTCTAGCTATCTCTCTCTCCCTCTCCTTCACCCCCCTCCTTGTTTCCCACCTTATTTTATTGTTTATTTGTCTACGTTCCAGATCCACTTCCTTAGCCTCTATACTAGACCCCCTGTTCTTTTTTAACAATTTTAATCTTTCCCACAATCGTTTCTTTCTTCTAATCAATATCCAAAGCTTTCTTTTCATTGGCAATTCTGGGTTAGTTCTTTTCCTCAATTTTGTTTTATCCTTATATTCCCTTACTGGTACACTTTTGGATACAGCATTCTCCAGTTTGACTCTAATTTTCCTCCACATTCCTTCAGCGTCTTCACCGTTCAAATATTCCCCCCAGTCAATGTCCAAACATGTAAGATGGGGTAACATTATTTCGGATTCCTTTACAGTAACCAATGGAGTGAGACAGGGTAGTATTCTCTCACCTTACTTATTCAATGTATATATGGATGAATTAAGTGATACATTGAATAAAGAGCAGATTGGATGTTATGGTGGGAATAAAATCATCAACCATCTAATGTATGCTGATGATCTGGTCATTATTGCACCGTCTTCTGCGGGTCTGAGCAAACTTTTTGATATACTATGTGAATCTTTTGGTAGTAAACATTGTGTTAAATTCAACCCACTGAAAAGTGCTGTTCTTATATTTAGATCAAAATTACTGTATAAAAGTAAACTGCCAAATTTCTCACTCAATAATCAAATTATTCAAGAAGTAAACAAAATAAAATACCTGGGACACATTATCTCAAACGATTGCTCAGATGATGCAGATATCGGCCGTCAGCGCAGACAGCTATATTTACGTGGTAACACCATCTTGAGAAAATTCCACATGTGTAATTGGGAAACTAAAGTCACTTTGTTCCGGACATATTGTTCCTCTATGTACACGGCCCATTTGTGGTGGAAGTATAAGAGAGCCACCATAAATGGTCTGTGTACATCCTATCATAATATACTCAAGATGTTCATTGGTCTCTCTAAATATGAAAGCACTAGTATGGTGTGCACACTGTTGGATGTGCAGTGCTGTCGGGCTGTCATCAGGAGACTGGTGTACAGTTTTTCGCAGCGACTGCAATCCTCCAGTAACACGCTGATTGTAGCTCTTTGGTCTAGTGATCATATCTATGAATCCCGTATTATATCTCACTGGCAGAAGCTGCTGCACACATAGTATGTAATGTAATATATAGGTCTAATTGAACTATGAGCAATGATCTGTGCAATAGGTGTTAACCAACATTGAGCAATAGCCTTAGTTAGCCTATCTGTGTTATATTGTGACAAAATGTGATATGTGCTCTATTCTGTAAATAGGCCTACTGTATATTTTATTTTATTGTTTCTTTATTAATATATCTTTGTGTATAATTATTATCTGTGCTCTGACGAGAAGTGTATGTGATATGGACCATTAGGTCGTACTGTATTTATACTGTATCTATCTTATGTGTCTGGAATAAAGAATTATTATTATTATTATTATTACCATCATGGGTTACCATCATCACTAGTAATACCATCATCAATAATACTATCACCATTAATCATCACTAGGCCTATTAATATTATAATCATCACTACTACTCTCACCATTATCACCACTACTTTCATCATCACTAATACTGTTACCATCATCACTACTGTCATCATTATCACTACAACTATCTTCATTATTTGTCACCATCATCACTACTACTAGTACTGTCACCATCATAACTACTACTGTCATCATCATCACTACCATCATCATTACGGTCATCATTATTGCACATGGCGCATGCAACTACAACCATCATCACTACTATTATCACCATCATCACTACAATTAGCATCATCCCCATTATTATTACCATCACTTCTAATGTCAAATAAACTAACTTAACCTAACAAATGTGGCGGGTGCCCAACCCTGAAAGGGGTTGAAATAGGGGAGCTATCCCCCCGCCAAAGGTGGCTTCCTAGGGCCTTTCCTAGCTGATGCTGAGAGGATTGGGTTCTAGTCATGTGGTGATGGGCTGGTCTATCAGAGTGAGAACTGAGCGATCTCTGCCATACCCATAGCTTACTCTGACTGTTCCTTTTACTTATATATTTCTAGATCTCAAGTGATCTCTTCCGTGGATTGACCTCCCAATCTACCAAGATTGGAAGCCAAAGCGTCACATTTTTCCTTTGCCCCTCAACTTTCTCTTCATAATTGCCAAGGGGCACAAGGCCCTAGGTGGGGCTTTGGTTTCCCGGGCGTTTCCGCACCCTCCTCAGCTCCCCGCCATGGATTGGCTTCGGTCACCCAGGCTTTATTGTGGTCGGCAGGGAGGGTTCTGTGGGGGCGCTCGGTTATGGCCTTGGCCTTGCTCGGGGCCTTGGGGCTGTTCGGCCAGGCAGCTTGGGGAACAACAACAACAACAACCTAACAAATGTGGGGCTAACTGTGTTCGCCCCCAGAACGCCATCATCATAGCTGGGAGGGGGGGGGGGAGGGTAAAACCATAATTTGGAACTAAAATCATAACTATTGCACAAATTCAACAAATCTTTTTTGACTGACGTTCGCATTCACCCAACAAATGTTCGAGTGCAATTTGGTGAAAATCCGTCCAACGGTCTAGGTGGAGTTTCGGGACAGACGGACGACGACGACAAAACAAAATTCCGGTGGTACCCACTATACGGGAGGACGATACCAAACTCTGCTTATGCAGAGTTGATCATCACTACTATTATGACCATCATCAACCATGGCAACCACAATGGCGGAAGGCGGACGCATGTTTTTGAGGCTCCGGCATATGTTCATGGGAATGGATAAGTAATTCACGGAATATCGAGTGCATACGGGGCTAGCAAGGAGAGGAAGGATTTGTGGTGTTTGGAGGATATATTGGTGTGGTGGAGGGGTGATATATAGTGTAATAAGAGTGCGTAGTGACGGGACAGCGGTAGTGTTGTGAGTTGTTGAGTTTGTAAACAAACTCAACTGGAGGGAATTTCGGGTATGACGGAGGCGGAAGAAAAGTTACAACGTTTTCGTGGGTTTAAGAGCATAGATAATAAGTTAGAAGAGGTTATTATTGTTGTGAAGGATTTGGAAAAGTGGATGAGTGATACAGAAAAATGGAAGGGGGATATTGGTGAGAAAGTTAAGGCACTGTGTGTAATGTGTGGTGTGACAGGTGGGGAAGGGAATAGGCCTAGCGAAGGAAGTGAATGCAGGCCTATTTCGGAAGTTAATGATAGCCTAGAGATGGTATTGAAAAGGGTAGATGAACTGGGAGCAGAGAATATGGCATTGAAGGAGCAGCTGAAGGAATACGAAGGACGATTCAAGGAAGTAAAGGAGTCAACTGCATGGACGGTGGTAGGTAAACAGAAATTCAAGGATTTGGAGGATATTATGAAAGAGCAAAAGGAAGAAATTAATATGACCAAAAAAAGTTTTGAGAGTGCAGTTGTAGGGGTCATGAAGAACAAGGAGAGTGTCGTGAGGGAGGCCATGGACAGGGATAGGGGTGTAATCATGTATGGAGATATAGAGGCTAATATGAATGATAATGGAGTGAGAAAAGTGAGGGATATGGAGACAGTGAAGGAGGTCATGAAAGGTGTGGATAAGTACGGATATGGATGGGAAGGGCAGGTGGAGGAGGTCAGTAGGATAGGTAGATATAAAAGGGGAGAGATGAGACCTATAAGGGTACAGTTTAAAACCAGGGCAGTGGCAGAGACGGTGACAAATTTTAGTTGGAGGCTAAATACAAATGAAAAACTGAAACATATAAGACTAAAGAAGGATTTGAGCATAGAACAAAGAAAAAAATTAAGGAATTACAAGAAAAGGCTGATGAAAATAATGGAAAGCTGGGTTAGGAGGATAAGAGAATTTTTTACTGGAGAGTGAGGGACGGAAAATTGAAGAAGTGGTTTATAAGAGTAGAAGGGAGGGGGATATCAGGGAGGGAAGAGAATGTGATAGGAGTTGTGACGTAGGAGGAGAACGGGGTGGAGGTGTCACAGGGAGAGACAGGAGACAAAGTGGCAGACCCAGTAGTGCTAAGGGGGGAGTAGGGTACGGACAGGAGGAGCGGGATGGTGTAATTGCTGAAGGAATGGTAGATGGATTAAGGATTATGTTTAGTAATGTGGATGTGTTTACTCAGGACAAGAAAAGAGAACTGATATGTAGGTTGCAGGATGAAGAGGAAAAACCTGATATCATAGCCCTACAGGAAGTAAGACCAAAAAATGCTAGAATTGAAAGGGAACTGGTGGAGTATAGTTTGGAGGGTTTTGAGTTATATGAGAGGAATGCTATTAGAGCAGAGGTCGGAAGAGGACTGTTTATTTATGTAAGAAAAGAGCTCAAGGTTAATGAGGTGGATATGAGACAGCAGTATTGTGAGTATTTGTGTGTTGAAATAAAATGTGCAAGAGGATCAATTCTAATTGCCTCTATATATAGACGCCCAAATAATAGTAGGGAAGAGGATGATAACCTACTGAAAGCAATGGAGGAAATAGATAATAGAGAGAACAAATATAAAATTTTGATTGGAGATTTCAATTTGCCAAGGATCAACTGGGCAAATTGTACTACTCCAGTGGGACAGGGTAGCCTGGAAAACAAGTTTATAGAGAAAGTGAGAGATTGTTTTTTAATGCAACATATTACAGAGATGACAAGATATAGAGATGGGACGCAGGGGAGTGTACTTGATTTAATTTTTAGCAATGAGGAGGATATAGTGGAACATGTCAATGTGGATAGCCCTATAGGTCGTAGTGACCATGACTGTATAAGCTTTAGTTGCAATATTAAAACAGAAAGGGATAATAGAAGCAATAGAAAAATATACATGTATGATAGAGCAGATTATGAGCTGCTGAGATGGTGTTTGGACATTGACTGGGGGGAATACTTGAACGGTGAAGACGCTGAAGGAATGTGGAGGAAAATTAGAGTCAAACTGGAGAATGCTGTATCCAAAAGTGTACCAGTAAGGGAATCTATCTATCTATCTATTGCCTGACGCCGTGATCCCCGAAGGGGTGGCCACGAACGAACCGCCCCCATGCACCTCTGTCCCCAGTCAGTCGACGCCCCTCCCCCCAACCAGCACCGCCTTCGTTCATGTAGTTCCTCACTCCATCCTTCCACCTCATATTCGGTCTACCTCTCCCCCTCTGTCCCTCCACCTCGCTCTCGTACACCCTCTTAGTCATTCTCTCGCTTTCCATACGTTCCATATGGCCGAACCATCTGAAGTTGTTCCTTTTCACACTTTCCAGCACATCTACCTGCACACCACACCTCCTTCTTACTTCCTCATTAGTCTGTCTATCCCTCCATGTAACTCCGCACGCACTCCTTAAGTAATTCATTTCCACTGCTCTCACTCTTGGTCTGAGTCTCTCAACCAACGTCCATGCTTCGCTTCCGTAAGTCAGTGTCGGGATTACCACACTGTCATGCAAGGACTTCTTCACTTCCATACTGACCACCTATTTCTTGTTACTGCTTTTAGCGTTCCTACAACCCTCTTCCCCTGTTGTACCCTCTCCCGCACCTCTTCATCCATAGTCCCATCTTTACTCAACACACTGCCCAGATACTTAAAAGAGTTGACGATCTCCATAGCCTGACCGTTCAGCTTCACCTCACACTCTGTGACTTCACCCCTTTCGAAGACCATAACCTTGCTCTTCCCCGTATTTACCTTCAAATTCCGTTTTTCGCACACTGTTCCAAACTCATTTACCAGACCCTGCAACTCCCATTCATTATCACTCATCAGAACTGTATCATCCGCAAACAGCAGTATAGGTAGCTTCCACTCAATTCCCTCCCTTTTCAGCGATACACCAACATCCACTGCTCTTGATAGTATTTCTTTCATAACTCCATCCATATATACAGTAAACAACCACGGGGACATCACACACCCCTGTTTCAAACCAACATTCAGGTCAAAGAACTCGCTCTGCTCACTCTCCACACGTACTGCCGCCTTTGCACCCTCATACATGCTCTTCACTGCTTTCAGCAACTTGCCCTCTACTCCGTATATATAGGGAATATAAGGATAAAACAAAATTGAGGAAAAGAACGAACCCAGAATTGCCAATGAAAAGAAAGCTTTGGACATTGATTAGAAGAAAGAAACGATTGTGGGAAAGACTAAAATTGTTAAAAAAGAACGGGGTCTAGTATAGAAGCTAAAGAAGTGGATCTGGAACGCAGACAAATAAACAATAAAATAAGGTGGGAGACAAGGAGGGGGGTGAAGGAGAGGGAGAGAGAGATTGCTAGAAATGTGAAGGATAATCCAAAAATATTCTGGAAGTACATTCAGGAAAAGTTAACAAGAAGAGTAGGGATCCCAGAGCTGGTAGGTGGGTTGGATGATGGGAGTAGAGCGGAGACAGATAAGGAGAAAGCAGAGGTGCTGGGGAAATACTTTGGGGGGTACTAACAGTGGAGTCAGATGATGCAGTGCCTACTATTCCCATCAAACAGGCACCGGCACTAGAACTAATAGTTTTCCCATGCTAGAATAAGAAGGGCTATAGAAAAAATGAACAGAAGTAAGTCCCCGGGACCGGATGGGATACACCCAAGAATCATAAAGGAAGGAGGTGAGATGTTAGTAGAGCCATTGAAAATGTTATTTGAGGTATCGTTTAATACAGGACAAATCCCGATGGACTGGAGAGAGGCGAACATAACAGCTATATTTAAGAAGGGAAAGAGAAATGACCCAGGGAATTATAGACCAGTCAGTTTGACAAGTGTTGTGTGTAAACTAATGGAAACGGTAATTAGAGAAGGAATAATGGAGCATATGAAATCAAACCAACTTTTCAGTGGGAGACAGTTCGGATTCTTGCCGGGGAGGTCGACGGTACTACAGCTAATTAAGGTGGTAGATGATTGGATGCAAATTCTAGAAGATGGTGATGTAATAGACGTGGTATATTGCGATTTTATGAAGGCCTTCGATAAGGTCCCACATAAAAGGTTAATAGAGAAAGTTAGAAGCTATAATATAGGGGAGAAATGTGTGAAATGGATAAAAGCCTTCCTGAAAGATCGGAGACAGAGGGTACTGGTGAATGGAATAGGCTCGGGGTGGAGGGAAATTACAAGTGGGGTACCTCAGGGATCTGTGTTGGGACCAATGCTGTTCGTTATATTTATCAACGACTTACCTGAAGTTATAACTAATGGAAGTGAGGTATACCTGTATGCGGATGACACTAAGCTGTATAGAAGAGTGAGGAGTAAGGAAGATGTGGGTTTGCTTCAAGGAGATGTGGAGGGCATGAGGGGATGGTCTGAGCATTGGTTAATGCCTTTTCATCCAAAAAAATGCAAGTACATGCGGATTGGGACAAGCAAGATAGACAAGGTAGGATACAGTATGTATGAAGCAATGGAGGAAGTGAATGCAGAAAAGGATATAGGAGTAGTGATAGACAATAAGTTAAATTTCTCAGAACATTTAGCGGAAAAGATAAACAAAGCCAATAGAATTGTAGGGCTGATAAGGACGACATTTGTGTCACTTAACCTAACAAGTGCGCATGGGGGTAATTAGACACCTCTCCCTGTGCGCATGTATTTGAGGTGTTTCCGTCACTAAAATATACATTGTACCATTAATAGCATTAATACTTATCCATACGTGCCTATTATGGGTTGATTATAAAGGTATTAACCTGAAACAACAATAAAACGAGTGAAAACAACGTTTGGATGGTCAAAATCGGAGATATAGCCCGCGAGTTGTATAATGTATGGGTGAGGCAAGCTGATTTCCCGCCAATTTCCCCCAAGGCCACTGAGACACAGTCGATCGATACTCTCTCTCTCTCTCTCTCTTGCACTCGCTTGCCATCAGTGATGACAACGCCCTGCTTGCAACTCGCTAATGTTAGCACAAAAATATACCTCAGAATAAGGGAATAACAGGGAAAATAGGTGATAACTGAAGGAGAGGAGGAAAGTGGGGAAGGAGGGGAGGTAGAGGACTGAGATTTTGCATGGCCCAGGGGCCAAAAAAAAATAAAAAAATACAATTTTTTTTTTCGTTGATTTTTTTTTTCTCTGACTCTTAAGAGTCTTCCCGCAGTCCGCCGGGGGAACTCTTAAGAGTCTCCCCGCAGTTCCCGGGTTAAGAACATAAGAACATAAGAAAATGGGAGTCTGCAAAAAGCCGATCGGCCCATACAAGGCAGATCCCTGTCACACCCAACCCCAATTACAAGGCCCATCTCACTAATACCTTGAGTACTGACCCCACCAAAACGGTCAGAGATTGACACAAGATTACGAGGGTCTGCTGGGCGCCGATTGGCCCACACCTGGTAGATCCCCCTCACACCCAACCCATCTCGTCCATATGCCTATCTAATTTTATCTTAAAGCTCCCTATCGTTCTTGATCCCACTATATCACTTGGTAGCCTATTCCACCCATCTACAACTCTGTTACGAAACCAATATTTGCCTATATCTTTTCTGAAACAAAATTGATCTAATTTGAAACCATTTGTACGAGTTATTTCGCTATCACTGAGCTTTAGTACATTTTTCATGTCTCCTTTATTAATTCCACTAACCCACTTGAATACCTCTATCATGTCACCTCTAACTCTGCGTCTCTCTAACGAATGTAAGCCTAATTTCTTCAACCTTTCTTCATACGGAAGATTTCTAATATTATGGATCATTTTTGTCATTCTACGTTGTATTCTCTCCAATGAATCTATGTCCATTCTGTAATAAGAACACCAAAATTGAACAGCATAATCCATATGGGGTCTCACTAATGACAAGTAAAGTTTTAAGATAACATCAGCAGTTCTGTTACTCACACTCCTAGATATTAACCCGAGAATCCTGTTTGCCTTGTTACGAACGCTTATACATTGTTTTCTAGGCTTCAAATCATTGCTAACAAACACACCTAGATCTTTCTCACAGTCTGAGTTTTCTAATTCCATATTAGCTAGTTTATATTTAAAATTTGTATGCATCTTCCCTATCTTTAATACCTTGCATTTGTCAATGTTAAACTTCTGCCATTTTACTGACCATTCGTGTAAGGTATCTAGATCCCTTTGCAGACACTCTATATCTCTAACTGAATCAATTTTTCTCCCATTTTGGTATAGTCTGCAAATTTACTTATCCTACTAGTTATACCTAAATCAAGGTCATTTATGTATATAATAAACAACAGAGGACCTAATACAGATCCCTGGGGGACACCACTCTTGACTGATCCCCATTCTGACTTAGTACCATTTATGCTGACTCTCTGCTTCCTACCAATTAGCCATGACCTAATCCATCCTAACAACGCCCCACCTATTCCATGTGCCTCAACCTTCTCATCAATCTCTCATGAGGGACTCTGTCGAAAGCTTTACTGAAATCTTGGTATGACTTCTCATTATCTACTGCTTCATATACCTCTGAAAATTCTAAGCAAATTAGTAAGGCAAGAACGTCCCTGAGTGAATCCATGCTGAGAAGAATTGATTAAGTTAAATGTTTCTAAGTGGTTTCTCATTTTCCTAGCAATAATTGACTCTAGTAGCTTTCCTATGATTGAAGTGAGACTAATGGGACGGGAATTGGATGCTATTGATTTATCACTTTTTGAAAATCGGAACTACATTTGCAAGCTTCTGGGACTATTCCTGTTTCTTAAGGATTGTTTAAAAGAAATGTTTATGGGTAACTTAACTCATCTCTGCATTCTTTTAATACTCTAGCATACACCTCATCGGGACAGGCGATTTCTGAGGTTTCAGTCTGTCAATTTCCTTAAGCACATTTTCTTATAGTAACCGTACTTAACCTATTTTCTATACTATCGCTATATACCTTACGGACTTCTGGAATCTGTGCCAAATTTTCATTAGTGAAAACCGGATAGAACTGACTATTTAATGTACTGCACATTTCTAAATAATTTTCTGTCATTTCTCCTATCGAAGTTTTAAGGGGGCCTATTTTATCTCTAACTTTAGATTTATAAGCTGGTAAAAGCCTTAGGTTATTTTTTTTGAGTCATTGGCTATCCTGATTTCATAATTTCTTTTGTCTGTCCTTATACCTTTTTTAACCTCTCTTGATAGATTCTGATAGTAAGCAAGTAGATGAATTTCGCCTTTCTTAATTTTTCTATATATTCCTCTCTTTTTTTCCTAGGTCTAATAGTCTATTATTCATCCATTTGGGTTGGTTCTGTGTTGATCTAAATTTTCTTTAGGGGATATATTTATTTTGCGCATTGTGGAGTGAAGAAATAAAATTATTATATGTAGCTGTCAAATTATCCTGAGTTAACCCTTAAAGATCGGGGTCGGACTTAAGTCCACCTCCAATTTGCAGCAAGTTAGGAGCATTATTAAGGCTTTTAACCTTTCCGCGGCGCACATTTTTTTTTGTACAGGGTCATACTGTGCGCATGTACAGTATGATGATTTTGGGACCCATTGCCAATTTCGATAAAAAGTACATCAGCGTGTAGGGAATGTTTGCGTGCATCGGCCCATATATATTTGACCCCCCAAAAAATGTCTGGGGGGGGTGGGGGAACGGTCCGTAGTTGAAAAATGTGGAGCGAATGGCACCGTGCGGCTAGATTGTCATCGAGCGGCGAGATTTCCCTGCCGAATTTTCACGCGCCCAGGGGATAGAACGAGAGGGAGGAGGGGGTGGGTTACTGCGTATTATCACGTATATCTCCTTTTTTTATCCCTTTTAGGCTATGTAGAGTACGTATACGTGTGTAGGCCACCCATATAACAATGAATATGCCTCATAGTGACCAAAAATTGCAATATAAGGGAATTATAAAATAATTTTTAGGCGGGAATGAAGATGGGTTGGAGGTTTGGCGGCAATTTATGAGCTGAGAGTGTGGTTTGCGCTATAATATTACGTATATCTCGTACTTAGAGCACTGTCATGCTATAATACAGACTTGTACGTATGTAGACGTGCCATATATCAATATATATACCGCATATAGACCAATTCATGCGATATTTACGCACATTATCAACGAGTTTCTATGCGTGAACCAAGGTGTGATTGAGTTGTGCTGGGAATGAAAGGGGGAGAGGGTGTGTTACGCCATAAATATCACTTATATCTTGTACTTAGAGCACTGTCATGCTATAATACAGACTTGTACGTATGTAGACGTGCCATATATCAATATATTTATTAGTGGCCCCTCCATCATTGACGAACATGCCTATTACATAAGGCATCCTCTTCAAACACTAATCCGCCGTAGTTTGAATCTACCGCGCAGAGCATTTAAAAACTGAGGAGCCTTCATCATGAGCGCACGCGACCTCACTCATGGCTTCAGTCATTATGAATTGGGTTCTCACTACGAAAAAACTTCGTAAAAAATAAAAACAAAAAGAAAATAAGAATAACTATCCAATAAGCTTTCCATCATATCGTGGATGTACTTGTGTGGATTTCTGACCAGACGCTGAATCAGGCGTCATTCCTCCTTCTTTGCTCTGCGCTCAGCCTGCCCGGACGTACCTTTCAGGCTCCGCTGGTTCCGCATTCGTTGCGTCCCTAGTGAGTTTTTTCTCATTTGTTTACTCTAGGATGTATCGAGTAAGGTTAGGATAGGCGTAGCAGGAGTGTCCTGGGCTGGTTGCCCGCAGTGCAGTGTATTTTGGGTCGTATGTATGGGGCATCTATTTCGGATGTACCCTCGTGGTCCTGTTGTGGACACGTGAACTTTTCACAGTTGTGTTAGTTGGTGATGCAGGCGGCTTTCATTACGCGTTAATTATTGCTGCCTTTTATCCTTCTGATGAGGTAAGCTGTGTATTTGCTGACGTTCCCAGCGTATTTTTCTTCACTTAGTGAAGTTTTTTCTGGGTCCGTGTCAGGCTTCCCGGGGTGGAAGTTATCGCTTCGGTGGTGTGTTGGCGGTGGTTCCTGTTGTGATATTCCAGTGTGTGTTTATATTTCAACTATTTTCATGCCGTCTACCTAGGCCTAGCCAGCCGCTCGTAGCTTTGCCACATGTCTAGTGTTATTATTTATTTTATAAATATGCCCTACTGTGTCATGTGTATCCGGGTTTTAGTTGTGTATTGGCTAATTCCTCGGACTATATTTGTTTCCTGGTTTAGTTGTGTATTGGCTAATTCCACGGATTATGTTGTGACCTTGGTTAGTCGTGCGTGTCTCTCCTCGTGTCGTGTTGTTCAGATGGTGTCTGTTCAGGGTGGGGTTTGCCTTCCGGCGGGTTTTTCTCGGTTTCACCATGAAAAATCCTGACCGATGAGCAGTGTTGGGCCACACGTGGTTTTTAACTCTGGCTGGTTCCCCGGCGTGGGGAGGTGTCTGTGGCTCTCCAGGACTGCGTCTCTGTGGGTGCCTGGTTTCAGGCCTCCTTTAAATTCCCGGCGGGATGGCTGTACCCATCCTTACATATATATTTAGATATATATAAAGAAACGACGTTCTTGAGAACACTCGTTTTTTATAGGTTTTTCTACCTGGTTTACGACAACCACATGGAAAACCTAGCTGTTGTTTAGGCGTTCCTCCCCGGCGATCTTTTACAAAGAAGTGGGGTCAGGAACTTGTGGGGTTAACTTTTAGACTTCTCACCCGGCGGGTGCACCTGAGCAGGGTGGGATAAAACGACTTAGGTCTCATATAGTTAACCAATCCATTTGAGTGATACTCTGTGTATCGCTGCCTTTACTCTTACGGCAATTGAAGGATCAGTGAGGTTTAACCAAATCGATTCCCACACCCGGCGGGTGCCCCTAAGTGGAGGAACTAAGGAATTTATAAACAAATTCAATTTCGATTAACCTTAATTGGGTGATACTTTCAGTATCGCCGCCTTCTATTTTTACGACGATCGTTTGGGACAATTCGTTAAAAAATCAGATCTCGTATATTCCTGCCCTGGGCTATTCTACTAAAATATTTCAAGGGCCGGCGTCTTTATGAGGGGGGGCTTTGTTACAAAATTGAATCTTGAGACAGTCACCACCTCCTACAGACTATAAGTGCCATACTGGACCATTATATCAGAGGGTATTCTTCATGTTCTTTAGCTAAGAAGATTTGTTTAGCCTCTTTACACCCAGCCGCGTAGCGGGATGTGTTAGCTGTGTCTTTGCATCCCGTTACCCGGCGGGTTATTAACACTGGTATGCGTACACTTGGGTTAACCTTATGAGCATTAATTCCTGGAAATTTTTCTTTATTTTTCCAGAGCTGAGCTCCGGCGGACCAATACAGACCCGGCGGTAGTTTCCTCACCCCCGTCTCTGTCATGGCTAATGAGCCCCCAGTTTTTGCCCTGCGCGGGTATCCCAATTTTTGCGCATACCCTTTGCATAAGGTGTGTTAGATGTCTAGACCGTTCAAGGGGTCTCTGGGTTACACTTAATTGTTCATTTTGCTCCCAATTAGCCAATAAAGTCCTGTGTGACAATGACAAGACCGCGGCGGTAGCGTTGAGAGAGGTCAGACAACAAATGTCGGCCTATACTACCATTGTCGCACATAAGTCACTTCAATGTGACAACGTCCCACTTTGGGATAAGTTGCTGTCAGAGCACCCTCCCCCTAAACGTACCTCTAGAGTAACGGGTTTTAAGCCGACAGAGACTAGCCAGGGTTCTGTATCGTCTGTGGATACGTTTAAACGCCCGAGAGAGCCTACTCCCCCGGCAGCCACCTCCTCGTCGCAGGCGAGATCGAGGTCAAGGTCACCCCTCAGACAGCGGTCTTCAAGTCGGGCCTCTTCCCCGGCTAGTAAGAAGTGTAAGACTGAAGCTTCCCCCAGTGGCCATGGTGGTGATTCTTCCAAACCTAGGTCTAGTTCGCGGTCACACCGTAGCCACAAATCCTCCAAAAAGGATTCCCATAAGAAGTCCTCTCGACATTCTACTAAGTCTAGTGCATCTCATCGTACCTCTACACCTGAAAATGTTTCTGTTACAGCCTCAGAGTATAGTGAAGCGCCTGTCCCTAAACAAGATTTACCTATTGATATTTTAACCCTAGAAACGGAAAGTTCAGGAAATTCAATAATTGAGAATGTTTCAGACTCTCAAGAGAGCGTAGGCCAGAGCCTCGGTGTTTGGCGGTTTGCTCAGCCAGGGTCTGACCATCCACGTCCGACTCATACGAGTCACACAGTAGCCGATGTCCACAGGGACGCGGCGACCCCATCCTCTATCCCTGATTTATCTTGGAAACAAGGTGCCCCTGCCTCGGCGGGGTCTTCTCAGGAGGATCGGGAGGAACAAGATGAAGTGTCATTAATTTCAGATAGGGAGGGACAAGGGTCAGGCTCAGGCCTGGACGCCGCCCATGATAATACTGATTCACCTGAAAGTTCTGCATCTAACCAGTTTGTTACAGCACAAGAAATTGATGGGTTACTTACTCATGCTCTATCAAAATTCTTTAATCAACAACGAGAAAACCCCACAATGGACTTGGGGGCTCCCTTGACAAGTTCTGCGGTACGGCCTCTGATAACGTCAATCGATTTATCTAAGATTCCTAACCCTCCTACTCTGTCACCGGCAGGGAGCTCTAAGCCAGCTACGGCGGCATTCACTACGTCAAATGTCAGGGTCATTACGGATGTTAATCCACCCCCTCTAGACAAAGCGCCTCTTAGAAAGGTAGCTATGCCCCTGCTTTATGGGCCAGACGAGTCATGGGTCCCTTTGAACCCCTCTAAGCCAGAGCTTGCCCAGCCTACCTTGTCAGGGAACTCCCGGTACCACGTGAGTGGTTTATCCAGGGAAATAAGTCTAAGAAATTAAGGGCATTGGATGCCTTGGGTAATGTTTTGGACGTAAATATCAAGGCTATACCTAGTTATTATCATCAGGATTATTTTGTTTATGCATCTAAGCCTGCTTTACCCCCTGCCTCAGCTTCAAAACTTTTTTCAGACTGGTCTAAGCTGGATGGGTTTAATGATATTAAGGCTCTGTCGGCTCTTACTCCTGAACTAGATTTACAGACCGTCACAGACGAGACAGCTAATCCAGTGTTGAAGGTGGGACAGTTGGGACCAGGACCTTGGGTGGATTGGGAGGTAGAGGCTCAAAACTTTGCAACCACTTTCACTTCTAAATCTTCCCACCAGATCCCTCAGGATACACATTCATGGTTCTCCATGCCGGTAGGTTCTGCCGGCGGAGTTCCGTCAGCTTTATTTTCTTTTTTAGCTGCCCCTAAGATTAATCTTTGTGAACTAAAGGAACCATTCACTACCCCTACCCCTTCTCACCTAGACAGAGAATTTAGGCTAAGGGGAAAAGCTTTCCGCCTGTTTTCACAGTACATAGTTTCTCAACAGGTGGCTAAGTCTTTACTCAGGTCTACTCAGGCAATCGCAGACGCGGATGCTCGAAGATCAGTTGAGTTATCCCGGCGTCTGATTCTTCAGTCGTCGATTCAATCCTTAGGTGACATACGCACAGCCTTACTTGAGGCGGTGCGAGCACGACAGGATCTTAGGATGTCATTAGTTCGCAAGCTGCCTGATCGCATTGCTAACCAGGTGGTAATGTCCCCAGTACTTACACCTTCTTTAATGTCCCCTGATGTATGGCGAACAGTGTTTAACATGGCACAGGCCGTGAAGCACAGTCCCGCACAGGCTAAGAAACCCGCATTTAACTTCCCCAAACCTAAGCCTCCTACTAAAGCTCAGCCAGGGGGTTCTAAGCCGTTTCTTCCGCCTAAGTCCTCCCAATCCCCCCTGGGTCAGTTCAGGCATAGACAGAGAGGGTTTTCAGGACAGAGGGGACGCGGCCAGTATAAGCCGGGGCAGGGCCAGTCTTCGGCCCACACCAGCCAGCCGGCGAAGCGTCCAACACCACCAAACCCACCATAAAAAAACTAAAGTCTTTCTCACTCCCAGTGCCTATCTTTGAGCCGGAGGAACCGAGGGAAGTACAGCCGGCGAACCCTTGTCTGCTAACTGGGTCGTTCCGAACGTGTCACCAAGCATGGCCGTTAAAAACCTGGGCACGGATGGTGGCACGCAAAGGCATCACTTGGCAGTGGCTCCGGCGACCTCGCTTACGTCAGCCGACAACGGCAAATTGTGTTTCATTAGAGGTGGAGTTGCTGGTCCAGGAGATGATTGCCAAGAATGTCATCATCCCGGTCCCTCCAGATTACCCTGTATTCACGTCAAAACTGTTTTTGGTTCCCAAACGGGACAGTGTTCAGATGAGGCCGGTCGTAGACCTGTCTTATCTGAATCTTCACATTTACAACGAGTCTTTCAGAATGTTAACAGTTCATCAAATCAGGCTAACACTTCCGCCGGGAGGCTGGATGTGTTCCCTAGACCTGACAGACGCCTATTGGCACGTGTCGGTCAACAAAAGATTTCAAAGGTTTCTGGCCTTGAGGATCAGGCACCAAAATTTTGTTTTTCAGAGGATGCCGTTCGGTTTGAACCTAGCACCTCGATTATTCACGAAACTAGTCCGGCAAGCCCTGATGCCGTTGTTAAAACAGGGAATCAGAGTGTTGTGGTATCTAGACGACTGGCTGGTGGTGGCAGAGACACAACAATTATGCATAAAACATGTCAATATCATTTTAAATCATGTCAAAACTCTAGGCTTCAAGGTAAATCTGGTAAAGTCAAACCTTGTTCCCTCAAGAGTAATTCAGTGGATAGGGCTGGTCTGGGACACCGCCGCTCTCACTCTGAGTCAGAGTGTGGACAATCGCAACAGGTTTCGCAGGAAACTGTTCAGGTTTCTTCACAGTCTGACTACGACACGAAGAGTCTGGGAGTCTCTGGTCGGCTCTCTCAACTGGATTCAGCTAACTGTCAAGTTGGGCCGGTTGAAATTAAAACGATTAATATTGGAAGGCAACAAATATTTCCCACTCTTACCGGCGGGAAAATTATGGCCCATACCAAAATTAATCCACACCTTACTAGCGGTCTGGGCGAAGAGGGAAACATTGCACTCAATCATGTCATGGACCTCTCCTCCTCCAACGGTATGGGTAGACACGGATGCGTCAGGCACCATAGGGTGGGGATTTCAGTCAAATCAGGGGCACCAGGGTCAGGGACTTTGGTCCCACTTAGAAATCTCTCACATAAATGTCAAAGAGTTACTAGTCCCCTTGTATTCCTTTCAGGCTCACGGCCCGGCGTTACGGGGCAAGTCAGTGGCCTTCAGAATGGACAATCTGAATGCAGTTCACTGTATTCAGAAACAAGGGTCAACGAGGTCAAGGAAGTTGCTACTCGTGTCGGAAGAGATTTTTGTTCTAGCCACCAGTCTAGATATTTATCTTCACGCATCTTATCTCCCAGGCGTAGCGAACGTCTGGGCAGACGCTCTGTCCCGGAGACAGAGCACGACAGTAGAATGGGAGCTCAAGCAACCCATTTTCGACCTAATGATTGCGGAGCTCTCCCATCCACAAGTGGATCTTTTTGCATCCGAGGAGACTCACAAGCTCCCTCTATACCTCACCCGCCGGGCGATAACGCCGGCAGGGGGGCCAGACGCCCTAGTGACAGACTGGAACAGATGGAGCTCCATCTATCTGTTTCCGCCGCCAGATGCGTCACTAATGTGCCACGTAGTGAACAAACTACGAGTTTATCGAGGCTTAGTCTCGCTAATCGCGCCCCTGTGGCCGGCGCAGGTGTGGTACCAGCAGTTAATAATGTGGTGCCCGGACCCGGTATCGCTCCCGGTCGGGTACTTCCACTTAGACACGATTGGCAACCTAGAGACCTCGCTGACTTTTGCATTATGGACATTCAGGAGGCCAAGTGGCTAGCACCATACGGTAGGGATGTGACCAATAAATTGCTCAATCAATATACTCAGTCTACTAAGCGACAATATCAATCTCATTGGAAAGCTTTTACTTCTTGGATTGTTAGAACGGAACAAACTGTACCCTCAGTGGCATTGGTTTTTAATTACTTGAACTATCTGTTTGAGCAGAAACGTTTATCTGTGGTTACTTTGAAGAATCACTTAACTGCGATTAGAGTGCCCTTTTTCGACCTTACAGGTCTATCCATACCGGTGGCGGAGGAAACAGGATTTATGAGAGCGTGTTTTAAACTCCGCCCACCTCCCCGTCAGCTCATGCCTACTTGGTCTCTGGACAAAGCTTTGTCTTTACTTCATTCTCGTCTGTATCAAATACTGCAGACTTTGCTTTAATCTTAAAGAAGGCAGTTTTCCTTTTGGCTTTGGCCACCGGAAACAGAGTGTCTGAGCTGGCGGCGATGAGCAACACACCTAATTGTCTTAGGTTTGGTAGACTTAATGATTCAATTTCCATTGCACCCTCCCGGCGTTTGTAGCCAAGAATGAGCATAGTGCACACGTGTTTTCTGAGTTCACGGTGCCGGCGTTAAAAAGGGGAAAGGTGCATCATAATTTATGTCCAGTGCAAGCTCTAACCAAATATTTGAGAATAGCTCCTCATAACCCAAGGTGCTTTGGTAGTAGTACGGTAAACGCTTACTTAAACGGCGATTAGCCTCTCTTCTGGTAGAAGTCATTAAAGAGAGTAATCCCGGCGTTGTGGGTAGGGCCCACGATTTACGCAAGTGGGCGGCCTCTTTACGTTTCCTGAAAAACTTTTCAGTTGAAGATATTGCGTCCACACAGTTGTGGGCGTCTAATCATACGTTTCTCTCTAGATACTTGTCAGTTGCTCTAGACAAACCTTCCTTACCATGTATAGCTTTAAGGCAGAGGGTCTAGGTGGCCCTGCAGTCACTTATGTTTATTTTCAAGGAAGGGGGGGGGGGGGGGGGGGGGGGTGCTGTCAGTTGACATAGGACACCCTAGACCCCGCCGGAGTAGTATGAGAGCTGTGATACAATTTAAGGTTAAAATGTGATATGAAAATTTCTCTGCGAGAATTTGTGCTAGTACAAAGTTTAGTACAAAACAAAACAACGGTGTTGTTATAGTAGTTTTAGCTGCGAAAGCAATGTAACATTAGTTCAATGGAGTTCATTAGCAATTGATCTCCACATGTATTTGGTGTCTATGATGTGCACATATAAACTTATAACTTATATTATTTTGTCACCACTCGTTGAGTGGGGTGCCTTTTGTAACTACAGATCTGTGTTCAGAATCTTCAGGGTTACCTATTTTTGTCGGGCAGGCTTCTTTGAAGCACGCACCTGCCTGAACTCCTTTTTCTTGTATATTCCGGCCTACGCCGTATTAAATACATTTTTCAAAAAGTAAGAATACTATGTGGTTGTTTTTATTATCTGCTTTTCTAGAGTTATGATATGATTACGAATGTCCCCCTCCAGTCTTAGATATCAGGCATGTTCGTCAATGATGGAGGGGCCACTAATAAATTATAGGTTTGACTCCTGTAAGGAGATAAAGAAAACCTAATATTTAGTAGTGGCCCCGTAATCATTGACGACTGGGGCCCTCCCGACCGTCCCCTTCCCATTCGTTGATGTATTAAGGATTTGGTTTACTTGATATGTCAGTGAAGGAGGAATGACGCCTGATTCAGCGTCTGGTCAGAAATCCACACAAGTACATCCACGATATGATGGAAAGCTTATTGGATAGTTATTCTTATTTTCTTTTTGTTTTTATTTTTTACGAAGTTTTTTCGTAGTGAGAACCCAATTCATAATGACTGAAGCCATGAGTGAGGTCGCGTGCACTCATGATGAAGGCTCCTCAGTTTTAAATGCTCTGCGCGGTAGATTCAAACTACGGCGGATTAGTGTTTGAAGAGGATGCCTTATGTAATAGGCATGTTCGTCAATGATTACGGGGCCACTACTAAATATTAGGTTTTCTTTATCTCCTTACAGGAGTCAAACCTATAATATACCGCATATAGACCAATTCATGCGATATTTACGCACATTATCAATGAGTTTCTATGCGTGAACCAAGGTGTGATTGAGTTGTGCTGGGAATGAAAGGGGGAGAGGGTGTGTTACGCCATAAATATCACTTATATCTTGTACTTAGAGCACTGTCATGCTATAATACAGACTTGTACGTATGTAGACGTGCCATATATCAATATATATACCGCATATAGACCAATTCATGCGATATTTACGCACATTATCAATGAGTTTCTAGCAGACGGAAGCCTAAAAGGGTGGGTGGGGGTGGGAATGAAAGGGGGAGAGGGTGTGTTACGCCATAAATATCACTTATATCTTGTACTTAGAGCACTGTCATGCTATAATACAGACTTGTACGTATGTAGACGTGCCATATATCAATATATATACAGTAAAAGTCCGTTAATCCGACGACCGATGATTCGAATCTCCCAATAGTCCGAATTTTTCAATTTGAGGCCAAATCCGAATTCACCCGATGGTCCGAATTTCAAGAAGTCCCAAAGTCCCCTTTTTGAGGCATTAGTCCACTTAAATGACACATAATGGAGCACACACATATCATATGTTCATGAATTCACTTTAAAAGTTTACCATTGTCATTGTAGCCTATTACCTACTTCAAAACATTCAGATTAATGGTCAAAGTAAGCTACTGATATAAACGTAAACACCTTCTTCTTCTTCTTCCACATCGTCTGCTAGAGAGTTTGTCTTGCTCTTGAACGCATCCTTGGGACGCTCCGATGCGCTACTGGCTTGAACCGCATTTTCTGCAAGCGCATTCAGTCTTGAGCTTGAAAACGCACCTTTGGACGTATTAGTCTTGAGCTTGAAAACGCACCTTTGGACGTTCCGATATGCTACTATTTATAGTTCAGTGATCGGAGCGTCCCAAGGGTGCTTTCAAGACAACAAGACAAGGGTGCTTTCAATACAATATAATATAACAGAGCACGTCACAAAAGGAAAATCACAAAATGAAAATTACAAGAACCTCTCAGGGAAGTGCCGTTGTTAAGGCATTACTTCCCGAACCACATCTGATCTGATCTTCAAGAGCAAGACAAACTCGCTAGTAGACGGAAGAAGAAGACGTTTATATCAGCAGATTCCTTTGATCATTAATCTGAATGTTTTGAAGTAGGTAATAGGCTACAATGACAATGGTAAACTTTTGAAGTGATTTCATGAACATATGATATGTGTGTGTGCACCATTGTGTCATTTGGGTGGCCTAATGCCTCAATGTTTTTGTCATACACAGGTTCATAGGGGTAAAGTCCGTTAATCCGAAAAATCCACTAATCCGAACGAGGGCCGGTCCGCTGCCCTTCAGATTAACGGAAGTTTACTGTACCGCATATAGACCAATTCATGCGATATTTACGCACATTATCAAGGAGTTTCTAGCAGACGGAAGCCTAAAAGGGTGGGTGGGAGGGAGGCAGGGAGTGAGTCGTGGAGAGAGTGAAGGCAGTAAACATATGCAGCTGTGTGATAATTGTGGAGGCGCCCCAGGCGTATGGATGTCTTGGGATTTTGAACCTTATGTCTAGGTGTCTGGTGTTCGTTGCCACCAAGAGGTCTACAATAACATGAGTCAGGAATGGAGAGAGAGAGAAAGTGAGACATGCGTATGTTGTACGTATAAATGGACTTCAGAATTGCATTTTTATGCAAGCAGACATTGCATTTTAGACACATGTGAAGTACCACAGAAACATGTAGGCCATTGACTGTAAATAAAGTACTATATTATAGACAGGAACGAGGGTGGTCAGTAAACATCGGCTTAACCTTTTTTGATAGAGAGCTAAATATAGACTGGTGTCGCCTTACACTTGCGAAATGGTAGATTGCCACCAGAAAACTTATATTTATTTATTTCCAAGTAATATGCAATCTAAATGTATATTCGAGACCTACTGCAAGTATTTGTATGACAGTCATGACTATGTATAATCCAATATACGCGCGTAAGGGCGTAGGCGAGACATAAGAAAGATGGTTGAGCAATTTTCGACACCCACACAGTTATTATTCACTATTATTTACAATATTATACAATACAAATGTATTTGTGAAGAGTATTTTATGCATTATTGTATTTATACAAAACAAATTCCCAGAGAGAGCTGCTGTGGCTGAAGGGAGCAGCAAGAGTCACCCAGTGACCGC
Source organism: Paralithodes platypus (assembly GCA_032716605.1). Lineage (NCBI taxonomy): Eukaryota > Metazoa > Arthropoda > Malacostraca > Decapoda > Lithodidae > Paralithodes > Paralithodes platypus. The sequence continues at coordinate 40,880,198 of CM064562.1, forward strand.
TTGACCGTGTGATAATGACTGGAGTCACACTGAGAGGGGCAATTTTGCTGAGTGTTTGGGCAATTTTTGACAGAATAAAGTTATATAATTACTAATTCTTGACAGAGACAAACTTTTATAAACCTTGGCATGATATAATTGATAATCCCATCAATTTACAAACGTAAATTGGTGGGATAATTCATTTTTTTTTGTATATTGTCATTTCGTTTGTAGACACAAAGTTTTGAGTGATATTTGGTATGAGCTCCTGTGGCATGGTTGGTAAGGTTGCAGACTGGAAAACTCAAAGTGTGGTAGGGTAGTGGGATCGAATCCAACAGGGGGTTATAGGGAAGGTTTTATACTGTTTAGAAAAAATTTGATAATTTTTTTTTTTTACAAGATCATGCCATTGTATTCAAACAATATGAAATATTCATAGAATATATCATATTGTAAGAATACAATGACATGACCTTGTATTTTTTGTTTGTTATTGTTTTATTTTATTATCTTAGTAGGTTTGACAGGATTTATTGAAACATATTTATTTTTGTACAATTCATTTGAGGTAAGAAAATATATACACATTACTTAGGCTATAACAAACATATATATTGATATACTAAAAAAATAAGGCATATTACATGTAAATCTTTGAAACTTATAAACTAAATAATGAAACATACAATTATATAATGTAAAAGCTATATCACAGGGACATCTTTGGAACTTATAAATTATATAATATATATGTTACATTATGAGGTAGCGTGATCAATTAGGTCAGGTCAGGTAAGGTAGGGTGCGAGTCCAGGGCAGGGCAGGGCAGGGGGCGAGTCCAGGGCAGGGCACGGGGCGAGTCCAGGGCAGGGCAGGGCAGGGCAGGGGGCGACACTCAGTAGTTCTTGAAGGTGTGGTAGTCCCTGAAGCAGTCACCCAAGCAGAGTGCAACTTTGCACTCCGCGCACATTGAGGTGACTCTTTTGGTGGCGTGGGGTTTTCTCACACTGGAGCTGCAGACGTGGCACTGCACCTGCCTGTGACGAGTGCCAATCAGCTCGGTGTTGGTTGGGTAGTGTCTCTCGACACCCAGCTGGATGCAGTCAGGAACGTGAACCCCACGCCATGCCGTACGTCTGTGAGTGGTGGTGCCATATTTCTCCAGCAGTTGGTATGCCACGTTATAGACGAACTCCCGGAATTTCAGCTTCTGGTTTGGGGACATCTCCCTCTTCACCAACCACAAGTTGTAGGCGTTGAGCATCGTAATGTCAACTAGGTGGAGGAAGAGCTTGTGACACCACTTCACAGTCTTCCTCAGACACTCAACGCCTGACAGCTGACAGTCAGACTTGTCCACCATGCGCATGTTCTTGGTATAGTCCACTACCATGCCGGGCTTATAGATGGTCTTCCTGGTTTTGTAGTGGATTTTGCCAGAGTCCATCTGGGCACCTGTGTGGATGGTGGAAAGCAGGTGGACGTCTCGTTTGTCCTTCCACTTCAGGGCTATCACTTTCCCAGACTTTTCTAGCTGCTTGTATTTCTGCCCCTTTCGTCGCCTTCTTCGGACATGCCTCTCGCGGTGTTCCTGGGCCAGGTCGTCTTCAGAAGGTGTGTCACTGGAGGAGGCATCTGTAAGAGGAATGACATTACTGGTGAACTTAGGCATAAACTTTCTTGTCTTTCTGACAGTCCCACATGACCCCGTTTGGTTGTCATGAAGAAACTGGCAGAGAGCAGAAGTATACCAGTTGTCAGTGTAGATGATGTGGCCTTTGCCCAGGTAAGGTGCCAACATTTTCTTGACGATGGCACCTGACATGCCCATGGGGTCGCCGGCAGCGGCTTTCGGTATGTCAATGTCAGTGCCTGTATACACGATCATGTCAAGCACTATTCCAGTTTCACAGTCACACAAAACGAAGAGCTTGATTCCGAACCTATGGCTTTTCAAGGGGATATACTGCTTGAAAACAAGACGTCCTTTGAAGAGCACGAGCGACTCATCAATCACCAAATTGAGGAAGGGGTAAAAGTATTTCCTATACCTCTCCAACAACATGGTGAACACATCCCGAACTTTCCATATCCTGTCAATCCTGTTAGGATTGTCGTTGTCTGCAAAGTGCATAAATCTGAGCAGCAACAAAAATCTGTCACGAGTCATGAACTTATTGAAAGTTGGGGTGGCGCCACGATGAGAGGGTCGTGCTTCCAGTAGTGTTGCAACACATGCTTCTTGCAAAGAGGCATGAGGAACAACAAGGCAAAGAACGTCATGAATTCATCCACAGTCGTATCCACCCAGCCTCGTATTCTCGCTTTTGGAGAAATGACATCCAATCTGCCAAACACCCACCTGTAGTAGGCGTTTGTTTGGGCAACGATGTAAGTCATTACCTCAAAATCGAAAAAAGCGAGGAAGTCGCTTTCGTTCGCGTGCTCGTCACAGGGCCAGTCGTCAGTTGTACCTGCGTCCCAGGATTGAACTGGGGCACGTCAGGTACAAAATTGACCCCGTCAGACCAATCGAACGAAGGCATGCCAGGGATCGGAATGTCGTCTGCGTCTGCTTCTGCGTCTGAAATATCGCTTCCATGATCGCGATACAACACAGCATCATCATCACCCTCCTCTTCACTTGACAGTCGCCCTTCCTCATTCTCGTCACCGACGTCGGACTCACTCCCAAATCCCCCCACCCTTGGTCCCGTGCTAGGGCTTCGTCGTCAAAACCCGGGCTGCCAATGCCCTGCGAATCACCATCAAACAGCAGGGCGGCATACTTGGATGGTGTCAGAGTTTTTCGGGTCACTCTAGCACGTACGGGAGTCTTATGGACAGGGGCAGAAGGGCCGGCAGGGGCGGTGGCAGGGGCGGCGGCAGGGGCGGCAGTGGTGCGTGGTCTTGTGGCCCTGGAGGCAGGCAAGATGATGGTGGTGCCTGTCGCCCTTTTCCCTTTCTCTTTCCCTGTTCCTTGGGCAGGGGCGGCAGGGGCGGCAGGGGCAGCAGGGCCGGCAGGGACAGCAGGGCCAGCAGGGCCAGCAGTCGCTTTCCCTCTCCCTTTCCCCTTCCCCTTCCCCTTCCCTTTTCCTTGGGCAGGGGCAGCAGGGGCAGCAGAGGTGGCAGGGGCAGCAGGGGCAGCCGGGCCAGGGGCGGCTGGTGGTGGTGGTGGTGGTGGTAGGGTCACTGTGGCTGGCATACGGGTTCTCTTCCCTACGCTCGTGCCTTTGATTTTTCCTGCCCCCGCAGGTTCTGCAGCCCTAGGGCGGCCTCCTGCGTCGCTGGTACTGGTGGCAGGGGTGGCAGGGGTGGCAGTGGTGGTGGTAGTGGTTGTTGCAGTGGCCTGGGTCGTGGTGGCAGTGTCCCGAAACACCAATGACCTCTGTACCTTTGCCGTGCTTGCACGTGTTTTCCGTGCTTTGGGTGCTGGTGTTTCGTCCTCCGAGCTGTAGGGCGTGTCGTACTGGTAGCTAGGGTCTTTAGCAGCCACCCTCTGCCTTCCACGGCAGCTGACACCACCAGAAGGAGGGCTGGTTGTGTCATCAGGGAGCAAGCGTGAGGGACGTGTGGGCTCCATGGCTAGTGCTTGGTTACTGGCGCGGTGGTGCTTGCACGAGTGCGGGGCGAGCGTGTGGCGGGGTGGTGTCGAGAGTTGACATGTAGTACTATACCCACACCAATTTTTAGCCGCCTGCCTATAAACGCGCGGTTTTGGTATGCGTTCAAAAGCTCTGCTCTTAAGAGTCTTCCCGCAGTCCGCCGGGGGAACTCTTAAGAGTCTCCCGGCAGCTCCCGGGTTAAAGGGTTAAAATCGAGTGCAAATGGCCGGGAGCACAGTGGGCCAGACAGCCGACTCCCAGGGCTTACCGCCGCCCATTAACTCATGTTCCCTGTGTTCTCGAGAGGCCGGCAGTGTAGCCAGTAGTGAGCATAGCTGGGAAAAATATGCCGCTATACGCTAAACTCCCATGTTAATGGTACCATTGTATGAGAACCACGAGTGCTACGTAGCTCGTTCTGGTCTCATTTTGAAGCTTTTAGCGCCTAGTTTTTTGCTGAATACTTTCTTTTCATGCAGATACTTGATTTATCATTCAGGAGGGCCTGAATATGCCCAAATAAGCCCAAAACCCCCCGCTAGACAAGGGTTAACCCGGCAAGCGCTATAGGCCTCACGGAAGGCTTCCTATAGGGAACGCGATAGGCCTCACGGAAGCAAGACCATAAAAAAAAGGGCCTATCAAAACAAAGGAATTTGTCTCTAGGTGAGATAATTCCCCTCCAGTACTCATCCATGTAAATCTCACCCACCCCCCTCCCCTACCTTATTCCCCCCTCCCTCCCCTCCTCAATTATCACCTATTTTTCCTCTTATTATCATCATTTATCGGTTATTTTTCTCTCCCGCGATAATGTAGCACAAGTGGGTTGCAGAAAAGATCGTTATGCAACACCCAGACACTGGCCCACACCGCCCCGCTCGTCTCAGTTACCTCACAGACAGCGAGAGAGGAGGGTTGCCTGTGGCTCTCTCTCGCCTGAGATTATGACCGGGTGGCCAATATCTTCGTTTTTCACCACCCAAATGCTTTTCCCATTTATTTTAGCACTCTTGAAGGTTCATATATACATCATATATGTAAAATAAAAGCATACCGAAAACAAATAATGCTCTATATTGTAAATATAACGAATTCTGTCAGAATCCAAGGCTAGAAATGCACAAATAACTACCCTAGCCCCTAGGTCTATTTAGCGCTTGTCAGGTTAAGACAGGTATCTGAGAGAGAGTATGTTCATTAGCGCACCTGGGTCCACTTAATAGTTTAACCATAGGATCGACCCTTAACCCTCCAGCCCCGGCTATGTATTATATATATATTCCCCGAAAACCGGGGGTTTTGGCCGAAAAACGTCTAGCCTAGGCTACCGTATCTTTGTTATTCCGACTGCTTCCGCATCCCCAAGCGTAGATGTGTTTCTTACCTGTAGAATGGCGTTAAGTAGAGCTCTCTAAGTCAACTGGTTCAGTTATGATGATGATTTCATTGGAGATAACTTTATGGCAAAAACAGCCACTTTACACTACTTTTCGATACTTAACAACAACATACAGGCACACACGAACAAGCGACGCTCTCCTTCTTGTGGCCGGAGATGCGGGGCGTCGGTCCAGCCGGCTGTTGTTTACATGCGTCGGACCGACGCCTCGCACACCAAGCTCACAGGCTTTCAACCACTGGGCGTTAAAGAGCCCTTCCGGGCAGCTCTGGTATACTTTTTTATGGGCGTTCAAGAGCCCTTCCGGGAACGAAGGGTTAAGGCTCTTCTTAATCCACCATAATTGGCTTTTCTGAAATCTGGGATAAGTGTCGTATTCTCTTTAGCCTTTCCTGTCCATTGTATGTTAAAATAAATTGATTTATGATCACTATTTCCTAGTTGGTCTCCTATCTCTACATTATTTATCATTTGTTCATTATTACTGAGAACTAAATCGAGGATATTATTACCTCTAGTAGGCGAGTCTATAAATTGAAATAAAAATCTATCCTGTACCGCCTCAATAAACTCTTTTGAATCTGAGTCGCCGATTTGATGCTGCCAATCAATATTCGGAAAATTAAAATCCTCCATAATACACACATTGCTAAACCTTGATGCTATTTACTTGACGAAGAAATCTTCAGGAATCTCTATACAGCGCTGGTTAGGCCGCACCTGGAATATGCGAACCAGGTGTGGGCTCCATATATGGTAAAGGATATATAAGCAGTGGAGAAAGTGCAGAGGAGAGCTAGCAAGCTAGTACCAACGTTGAAGAACGCGGGCTATGAGCAGAGGTTGAGGACACTGGGGCTTCCGACACTGGCATATAGGAGAAAGAGAGGGGATATGATAAGAGACTTTTAAGATAGTGTCAGGAAAGTATGATGAGGATGTGTGTGAAGGTATCTTCTTGATGCGGGAGGGAACAAGAACGAGAGGACACTCTAAGAAAATTTACAAAGAAAGAAATAGGCTTGAGAAGGCAAAGAACTCATTTTGTGATAGAGTGGAACGCACTGCCCCAGTATGTAGTCGACTCCGAATCAATAAGGGAGTTTGAAAGTAATCTTGATAAAGCATGGGGAAGACAAGATTTGAAGTTTGATTATAAAACAAAAATACAGAATACTGTAGTAAAAATGTTGCGTCTGCTACCGCTGCCGCCATCACCGTGAACGACCGCAGCAGTGCAAGTACTGGTACTGAGCTGGATACACAGGCCTAGTTTGCCTTTTTCCAGAGGATCTACTGTAAGAAACTAAGAATCACTACTACTAGTACTATAACCATCATATCTACTACTGTCATCATTACTACAACTACAACCATCATCACTACTATTATCACCATCATCACTACTATTACCATCATCCCCACTATTACTATCATCACTTCTAATGTAAACTAAACTAACAGATGCGGGGTGAGATGTTTTCGGCCCCAGAACGAATGCCTTCTATGAGCCCCTTCGGGGCACACACTAAGAACGCCATCATTGCCGGGTGGGTGGGTGGGGGGAACCATATTTTGGACCTAAAATTATAACTATTGCACATATTCAAAAAAATCTGTTTTGACTGACGTTCGCATTCACCCAACAAATATTTGTGTGAAATTTTGTGAAAATCCGTCTAACGGTCTAGGAGTAGTTTCGGGACGGACGAACAACGTCGACATCAGAAAATGTTTTCCGGTGGTACCCACTATACAGGGGGGGGGGGGGGGATACCAAACTCTGCTTACGCAGAGTTGATAAATGTTATTCCTTTTTATAGTATTTTTTATAATAATATATTGTTTGACAAGTTTCTATCAAGAAATCTATGCACAATTGCATATCTGGACCTGTCATTTGAGATATTGTTAGGATCTAGATATACAGTCAATCCTCTGGTAACACGCATTTTGGAAGCGCGCATTTGGTGGCACGTGGTACACCCCAAATATCCAAAATTTTGCTAACACGGTCAACACTTACACCGACGCGTTGTCTAGCCGGGCGCCGAACCTTTACTCCCGACTTTCGTCATTTACCGATGCTCATATCTCTGCAAATAAATGGCCTAACCAAGTTTTTATGCATACCGGAGGTAGATATGGTCGTTGCCGTGCATTGGGTGAAGACTAGAACACTACATTGTGTAGTTATTGTGCGAGGTGAGAATAATTACCGAAACACACGTTTGGCTATGTCGAGTGAGTGTGTGTGTGAGTTGTTGTTGCGTGCAATGTGTGGCTGCGCCGCTGTGACTCTCTGTCTCTCTCTCCTTCACTAAACGATATATTTATTCAGAGGTAAGAGTTGTTGCAATGGGCAAATCAACCCAATGCACCTAATTTTAAGTTTATGCATGCAAATCTCATATAACCTAACCTTTATAATTGAGTTTATTATTATAACATAGGCTTTTATGGAGAAAATGTGGACTTTGTGGAAATCCCCAGAACACCAAGGTACGTTTAACATGTAAACATATGGGTTCGGTAACGCGTTTTTTGGTAACACAGGAGGTTACCAGAACACATTAGCCGTGTTACCGGAGGATTGGCTGTATACAGAGCCACAAATTAATATAAATTGAAATTATATAAATAAAAATTTAGCTACTACTGTGAAAAGGTTATCATACCTTAAAAGTACTTGCATAAACCCTAAGTACAGTACATCTTAGTACCACTGAAGTTTTGCCACCTGAGTTGGTACCAATAACTGGTCTGGCTCATGGACTAATAGGGGCCTGAAAATGCTTGACCAAATCATGAAGGTATGTGAGAGTCTTTGAGGGTGTCAAAGGGTTTGATCAGGCAAAGCATCTCCATTGATGATATGCAGTTTGGTTTTTATGCCAGGACGTGGTACAACCGATGCTATTTTCATAGTCAGGCAGATACAGGAAAGATACTTACTAAAAGACGGATCTTTACTTTGTGTTTGTAGACCTGGAGAAGGCCTTTGACAGGGTGCCTAGAGATGCTGTGCAGTGGGCTATGAGAAAACTTGGTGTGGAAGAGTGGCTGGTGCGTGTGATAACGAAGATGTATGAGGATTCGCGAACTGCGGTGAGGGTGAAAGGTGTACTGAGTGAGGAGTTCACAGTTCGTGTTGGAGTTCATCAGGGTTCAGTATTAAGCCCCTTCCTCTTTATTATGGTCCTGGAGGCACTGTCTAGAGATTTTAGATCCGGACTCCCGTGGGAACTGTTTTATGCAGACGATTTAGTCCTAATAGCTGACAATCTGCAAGATGCTGAGGCCAAATTCAGAAGATGGAGAGAGGGCATGGCGAGCAAGGGTTTAAGAGTCAATATTAACAAAACCAAGGTTATGCATTGTACTGTAGATTGAGACGTGGCAATGTGGAAAAGAGCAGTGCATACCCATGTGCAGTGTGTGGAAAGGGTGTGGGCGCTAACTCGATTTGGTGTAGCATCTGTCGATGTTGTGTGCACTATGGGAGTAAGCGCTGTAGTAGAATAAAAGGACCCCTGCCAAACGATGTCAGAAATCGATAAATTTGAGTGTGTAGCATGCAAGGGCGAGCTTGTGTTAAATGATGATCCTGTGGCTGTGAATTTTGGAAATGAGTCATTGGAGCTTGTGGACAAGTTTTGTTACCTAAGAGATACCATCTCTGCCGGTGGTGGGGCTGAGGCTGACACTGTCGCTAGAATTAGATGTGGCTGGGGGAAGTTCAGAGAACTGCTGCCAATTCTGACCATGAAAAGAATGCCTCTCCCCCTGAAGGGAAAGATGTATGCCTCATGTGTTAGAAATGCAATGACATATGCCTCAGAAACATGGGCCGTTAAAGTAGAGGATCTCAACAGAATGGAACGTAATGAGATGAGAATGGTGAGATGGATGTGTGGGGTCAAGCTACAGGATAGAATTTATATTATAATGTAAAACTTGCAAAATAAACAAACCAAAACTTGGACGAACACAGTAAAAAGACATAAAAACTAATCAAAATCGCTATGTGGAAACGACGCTTAAGCAAAATAATAATTTATTAATAAAAGAACACAATCCACCACATAGGGTGTACATTACTACATGAGCAGGTTAATCTGTTTCCCAAGCAAACTAATCACACATATAACAACGCACTATCGTCACGTTCAAGGAATTAGTCAATTTGATGAGCTGAGGAGACGTTTGGGTATTAGCGAGGAGATGCATACAAGTAGACTGGGATGGTATGTGCATGTGGAGAGAATGGATGAACGAAATTGGGTGAAAAGATGCAGGTCTGTGATTGTGGAGGGAGCTGCACCAAGGGGTGGACCGAGGAAGGCCTGGGATTGGACTACAGTATACGTGCCAATCTCAAATCCAAAAACTTGTCAAGTGAAGCAGCCCTTAACAAGGTTGCCTGGAACGCTGCCATTAGGACAAGAGACTGAAACTGCACGTATGTGAGTAGCACTCGGTCTTAAAATTGTATGTATGTTTTTTTTATTTTTTTTTCTATGTGAATGGGGGAGACAAAAGGCATAACTACCTGCAGCGAGTGCCTCCCCCAGATTTCAAAGAGTGACAGGGCCGAAATCAAGGGACGTTCGAGCTAAAATGCCTGGACACACGCAGTTTGAAGCAATTTAAGTCATAGAAAGAGGGAAAGACTGATTCTGGGGGAGAGTTCCAGAGCTCAGCAGTTGAATAGAAGAAAGTCTGAGAATAGCGTTTCACTCTTGGGTTGGAGAGGTACAGAGAGTAGGGGTGGGATTGTGTTGCAAGGCGGGTACTACGTACCCTACGTAGAGGAGGTGGTATACACTGAGAAAGCTCCGAGGAACACTGATTATTGTAGTAGCGATAGAAAATAGCGAGAGAGATGCAACATTGCGGCGAAGAGAGAGATTGCAGAGTTAATGATACGAAAGGCTTTCCTTTCTACTTTATCTAGGAGTGCGGTGTGAGAGGATCCTCCCCACACATGTGAACAATACTCAATACAAGGACGCACTGTGCCCCTGTACAGAGCAAGAAGCTGCGCAGGGGTAAAGAACCCCTTGAGGCGGTTGAGCACACCCAGCTTCTGGGAGGCTGCCTTAGCGAGACTGGTAATATGGTCTTTCTAAGTGAGAGCAGAAGAAAAAAGAGACACCGAGAACATTGAGGAAAGATGAAGGGTTGATTTTTGTATTGTTGAAGAATAAGGGATAGTCCTCTGGAGGTTCCTGACGGGTAGTAAGATGGATAAATTGAGTTTTGGAAGCATTAAATGCAACAAGGTTTTCTCTACCCCAATTGGAAATAGTAGCTAGATCAGAAGATAAGCATTTTATGGCTTCATTACGTTTACTTTTGAGGGATTGCTGGCTGGGGCGTTCTGGAAAACTAATTGAGTTGTGTAAAGTAGAGTCGTCTGCATATGAATGGATGGGACTGGATGTACAGTTGAGGAGACCATTTATGAAAATTATAAAGAGAATAGGATAGGACAGAACCCTGAGGAACACCGGAGTTGATAGAATGAGGAAATGAGCGATGGCCGTCCACAACCGCAGCTATGGAACGGCCGGAAAGGAAATTAGAGACAAAGGCACAGATGGAGGGACAGAAACCGAAGGAGGGAAGTTTGGAAATTAAAGATTTGTGCCAGACTCTATCGAAGGCCTTCGATATGGTAAAGTATATAGAAGCAGTGGAGAAAGTGCAGAGAAGAGCTAGCAAGCTGGTACCAACGTTGAAGAACGCGGGCTATGAGCAGAGGTTGAGGACACTGGGACTTCCGACACTGGCATATAGGAGAAAGAGAGGGGATATGATAGAGACTTTTAAGATAGTGTCAGGAAAGTACGATGAGGATGTGTGTGAAGGTATCTTCTTGATGCGGGAGGGAACAAGAACGAGAGGACACTCTAAGAAAATTTACAAAGAAAGAAATAGGCTTGAGAAGGCGAAGAACTCATTTTGTGATAGAGTGGTAAATGAGTGGAACGCACTGCCCCAGTATGTAGTCGATTCCGAATCAATAAGGGAGTTTGAAAGTAATCTTGATAAAGCATGGGGAAGACAAGATTTGAAGTTTGATTATAAAACAAAAATACAGAATAGTAAAAATTTTGCGTCTGCTACCGCCGCCGCCAACACCGTGAACGACCGCAGCAGTGCAAGTACTGGTACTGAGCTGGATACACAGGCATAGTTTGCCTTTTTCCAGAGGATCTACTGTAAGAAACTGTAAGAAACTGTAAGAAACTGTAAGATATGTCTAGTGCAACAGAAAAAGTCTCACCGAAGTCCCGAAAGTTGGATGACCAAGAGTTAGTAAGATATGAAAGAAGATCACCAGTAGAGCGACCCTTAACCTTCCTACCCGGTCTGCCTTAGGTAAGGACAGCACGAAAGAAGGGCCGCTACCCGGTATGCCTTATCTAAGGCATGAGCTTAATAGCCTAATTAAGCTTGGTCCGAACGCCGTGCGTACGACGTATGTCAACAAACCCAAGCGTTCGTCACCGCACCTCCGAAAACAAGAAGGAGAAGACTCCTCAATGTTATTGTTCTGACGTCATGACGAAATTAGTGTCTAAAAAGCCCCCATATTGGCAACATCTCTGCAATATTGGCTCCACTGAAATCGTCATCACAACTGAACCAGTTGACTTACAGAGCTCTACTCAATGCCAAAATACAGAGTGAAAACCGCACTACGATTATAGATGAGTGGGAAAGTTCTAGCAGTGAAAATAAACATAAATACGGTAGCCTAGGCCTAGACGTTTTTCAGCCATATCGCCCGGGTAGGGGCGACCGTCATTGGGTAAGACAGCCCGGGGAGGAAGGGTTAAGGAAGCCATACTGGCGATCTGAGAGCAGATTATGAGAAGAGAAATGCTTAAGAAATTTGGAAGCAAGAATAGTTTCAAAAACTTTAGAGATACAAGAGATGAGAGCAATTGGACGATAGTTGGAGGGTTGAGAGCGGCCACCCTTCTTTGGGACAGGTTGAATGAGACCAAACTTCCAGCAAGAAGGAAATACGTTAGAGGAGAGACAGAGACGAAAGAGTTTGCCTAGGCAGGGGGTCAGCACGGAAGCACAGTTTTTAAGTACAACAGGAGGAACACCGTCCGGACCGTACGCCTTCTTAGTATTAAGCCCAGAGAGAGTAGAAAGTACATCTTTAGAATAGATTAGGATATTAGGCATAAGTAGGAGGGAGGAATAGCATGTATGTATGTAGCGTGTTTCACTTGATCTTTGAGTAATTTGTTAGTGTTTTTTTATATTCCTGATAAATGTCCCCCTCCAGACTTGAGAGATCAGGCATTTCGTCAATGATGGAGGGGCCACTAATAAATTATAGGTTTGAGTCCCGAAGGGAAGAATGAAAACTTAATACAGTACTGTACAGTATATAGTAGTGTCCCCGGAATCATTGACGATTCCAACCCTCCCATCCATCCCCTTCCCATTCATCTGACGTCCTAGAAAGTTTTGGTATATCGGTAAAGGCAGGATAGCAGCTACACTAGCTTGGGGACGCGGCTATGAACATCAGACTGATGGGAAGCGCAGTGCTGGTTACATCTGGTTTATTATTTGTTACTATTATTTTATAATTTTTTACTGTTTTTTCAGTAGTGGCATCCGCATCATACACGGACGAGTCTGTGAGTATTTTGAGCGTTCGCTCACAATGATATGGATTTTTCTGCTCCTAAGCAGGTCATTTGAATGGCGAGCCATGAGTTCAAAGGCATTTTGTCAATGATTCCGGGGCCACTACTAAAAATTAGATTTTCATTCTTCCCTTCGAGACTCTAACCTATAAAAGGAATGTCATTTCCCAGTTCCTAGTTGAGGGATGCCCACGAACACACATTTCATTCTCATGGCAATTGAGCATTATGGAATTACAAACGTGAGTGGTGATGGGCTGGTCTATCAGAGTGAGAGCTGAGCAATCTCTGCCATACCCATAGCTTACTCTGACTTTTCCTCTAACTTGTATATTTTCTAGATCTCAAGTGACGGCGTCTCTTCCGTGGATTGACCTCCCAATCTACCAAGATTGGAAGCCAAAGCATCACATTTTTCCCTTGCCCCTCAACTTTCTCTTCATAATTGCTGAGGAGCACAGGGCCCTGGGTGGGGCTTTGGTTTCCCGGGAGTTTCCGCACCCTCCTCAGCCCCCCGCCATGGAGTGGCTTCGGTCACCCAGGCTTTATTGTGGTCGGCGGGGAGGGTTCTGTGGGGGCACTCGGTTATGGCCTTGGAATTGCTCGGGGCCTTGGGGCTGTTCGGCCAGGCAGCTTGGGGACCAACAACAACAACAACAACAACAACAACAACAACAAACATGACAGATTAAGTGTATCAATACCAAGTAACAAATTATTAAGCACCTTTTTATTAGTACAGTATGAAGGACAAACAATACACAGAACATTATATTATCATAATTCTTACAATAGGGTAGATCAAGTAATAATATATAATAATACAGTAATCCAGTCTTCTATTTCTCAAAAGCGCCAGTTCTTCCGGAGGAATTCATTAGTGCTCAGAACGTGATATACCACAATTTAAATAATTTTGGTTTTGTTTACATATAGTATAAGCTGCATTAGCAGAAAATGGCAACAGCTAAAGCCTGTAATAACTGTCACCGTGCTACTCACAAGATCGTAACTTTTCTAGAAGAGAAAGGTCTTCACCTGCCCCTTAATAGATTCAACCGTCTCATAGATAACGCCAATTGATTATACAACCTAGAAGCCACATAGGAAAAGGACCGATCAGATAAAGAAGACTGTTGGATGGCTAACAGTTCCTTAAGAAGTATTAGTATTAGTTAGTATTTTAACTATACAAAAATCATTTCACATCTACTTTATGCTTAATAGTATGTTAAGTTAAATTCGTCAATAAGTGAAATCAAGAAAGTGTAATGTTGCAGAACTAAACCAATTTAATGTTAGTCAATTTATAAATTCAAATGTAAAACTTGCAAACTAAATAGTCAGTTCAGCTCAAGAAAGTACAAGATTTGTACGTAAAATTAAAAAATAATGTCTTGAATTCATTACTAACTCTTCAAATAGTACTCCAAAGCAAAATAGAAATAGATTAAGTTTATAAATTTGAAATATGGTCTAAGTATGATAAACAGAATGTGATAAAAATACCATAAGAGCAAGCCTTTATTAAACAGTATTATAAAAATACCATAAGAGCAAGCCTTTATTAAACAGTATTATAATAATACCATAAGAGCAAGCCTTTATTAAACAGTATTATAATAATACCATAAGAGCAAGCCTTTATTAAACAGTATTATAATAATACCATAAGAGCAAGCCTTTATTAAACAGTATTATAAAAATTACAGTTTCAACCAAGATTCATACATAAACTAATCAAGTGAATGAGAGAATATTGATGTGGTATGTGGTTGTTGTTGTTGTTTTTCCCCAAGCTGCCTGGCCGAACAGCCCCAAGGCCCCGAGCAAGGCCAAGGCCATAACCGAGCGCCCCCACAGAACCCTCCCTGCCGACCACAATAAAGCCTGGGTGACCGAAGCCACTCCATGGCGGGGAGCTGAGGAGGGTGCAGAAACGCCCGGGAAACCAAAGCCCCACCCAGGGCCCTGTGCCCCTCAGCAATTATGAAGAGAAAGTTGAGGGGCAAAGGAAAGATGTGACGCTTTGGCTTCCAATCTTGGTAGATTAGGAGGTCAATCCACGCAAGAAACGCCGTCACTTGAGATCTAGAAAATATATAAGTAAAAGGAACAGTCAGAGTAAGCTATGGGTATGGCAGAGATCGCTCAGTTCTCACTCTGATAGACCAGCCCATCACCATGTGGTATGTGGTAGTGCCATGTTATCCACTTGCATGCAATCCTACCCTGTATGCTCTGTATAAAGTGACAAGCACAAAACAATATAGTTAGGTCTTTCATCTAGCCAGTAGCCCACCATTTCCATTTACTTGCTTGCAAGCAGACCTTCACATGAATGTTTGTGACAGGAAAGGCATCCAGATATAACGGTTATGGGGTAAATACAAACAGACTATTGCTACCGTGGGTAGGTCTTTAAATAGTGTATTGCATTTTGATAAAAATAAATAAAAATAAATAAAAATTAAAACCAAATAAATAAATAGAAAAACAAATGGGGAATGGGCCTGAGTAAATAGATAAATGCTGTAGATAGAAAAAATCCGGCTGTGGCTAACATAAGACAAATTCATTCAGTTAACAAAGGCTCTCGCACTGTCAAAGGGAAAACTATTTTGAGCAACTATTACAACTAAACAAATATCACCGATTTTAGGAAAAATCATTGCATAAAATTAGTTCAAACTTTGTCCTTATCAGGGTGTTTATATAACAGTCATTCATCAATTTCTACCAAACCATACACAATAAAATGTTAAATATTCAACGGTAATTTCATATTTATTTGGATCCTACTTATGGAAGGCATAATTCAGATTCAACTGGGGGGTTCATAGCAAGTGATCGACGGAGTTGTTGAAGAGCGATGTAGTTTACCAGTCATCGTCGTCATCTAGAGCTGCACGCCGTCGATCAAACTGGAATGATAGTACAAGTGATATTTTCTGGACTATACACAACAATTGCTTTTTAAACATTGGAAAAAAGTATATTTTCCATAGAATAATGACAATAATATAATACACATTCATCCTAACATACCCATACAACACGCATTAATGATAAATATATTATTCATATGTAAATGTTTATACTGTACTTATAATCCTCTGTTTTTTACTATATACTTGAAACACTTTCTGTTGCCCACTTATACTAAAATACCATTATTAGGCCATGGGCTAAAAAGGTCCACCGTACATCTATGTTCGCGGTTGGCTCCTAGAATATATTAAAATATATAGGAATAATAAAAATAAAGGTTAGAATTTGTTTGAATCGGCTGTGCCCACCAAACCTATAATTACCGCCCGCCAGCCAGTCCGTTCCCTTCCTCTCCCCTCTCTATATTATGGTTCAGTAGACCAAAAAGTAGAGAAGTAGTTATGGCCCTTATTGAAATGTAAAACTATTGAACACACTTAAAAGTATATGTTATTTGATCTCTATATACACTAATCTGTGAATAATTTCTGATATGATGGAATTAATGAAAACAAATTTCCACCAACTCATAATGAGCAAAAATTACACAAATATCAATATAACCCCTTGAGTACTAGTGACGCACGTTATGTATGCGTCGCCATGTAATGCAATGGTTGCGTTTGTGTTGATTATTCTTGTCCTATGGCACCTAGAGGGTTCAGATTTGTATGGGAACTGCTTCAGTATCCCACGCAACAATACCGATGGTTGGAAAACCTCCAAGTCCATCCGCGTGCGTGTTGGCGCGCGCAGGAGTGATTTTCCAGTATTTTGCCTACCCATTTCCCCATGTTAATTGCGACTTTCCGCCGCCCCACAGGACCCTTAAATGACCTAGGTGAGCGTTTTTTTTTTCTTCATTACTAACCCATCCCATGTGTTTTCAGGAAAAAACAAAAATTGCAACCTGCTGGTCAAATGTTGTACATTTATTATAAATCAGCTGGTGTTCAATGGGTAAAATCTTGTTAAAATAATTTCCCATAATTCTTTTTAGACACTTCCAAGGCGAAAATAAACCATGAAAAAAATAAAAAAAAAATAAAATAAATAATAATAATAATAATAATAATAATAATAATAATAATAATAATAAAAGGCAAATCCCACGGTCAGTCACACCAATTAGCTCAGCATCTATCCGGAGAAGATGGGGGGAAAATCTTTTGTTGCCTCTCTTTTTCATTTTATTATTTGTGTGTTGGAAAGATATAATTTTTTTCAATTCCATCGCATTAGAAATTATTCATCAATTACAAAAAGACCAAATAAGACATAGTTATGTTAATGTATAAGGGAGATAGATAGATACATTAAATAGATGGACAGATAAATAGATAGAGTGTTGCTGGGTCCAAGAGATCAATAAAATACTAACATACGAGACAGATTTAACCCTTCTTTGGCGGGGCGCATCATATGTCGAGTGAAAGAAATTTGGACTATGTGGCGGCTCACAACATAAGTCGTGTGGCATTTTCAGCACGTAATGTTGCTGAGAGAGAGAGACAAGTGGTGGCAGGAGAGTAGCGAGCGTATGACTGCTCCAGACCACCGCGGTGGACCAACTGACATGAATCCCACCCTCCTCCACCCTCTCACACTCGCTATATAGTGAATTGTTTAGGGAAAGTACCGAATTACATGGTTTTTGCACTCGTGTTGCGCGGTTGTTGCAAGAAAACTAGCGGTCATACAAGGATCGTTGTGGTGTCATTGGAAAGCTCTGTTTATGCCCTTTCAGGGATAGATACTTGTTTTACGCTCTGGGTCTTATTTAGGCATGAAAATGATCACGTAAACAGCCCTATTTTGGGTAAAAACACCCCGCTGGTGGCTACATATTATTTACCGCCTAGGCCGCTCGTTAGGTGTTAAGTTTATGAAAAGACAAAGGAGACATTTTTATTGACTTTTCATTTTATTATTGTGAGCTGGAAGGATATTATATTTTTTTAATTCCATCACATTAGCAATGATTTATAGGTTAAAAAAAAGACCAAATAAGACATAGTTATGTTAATGTATAAGGGAGATAGATAGATAGATAGATAGTTGCTGGGTCCATGCGATCAAAGAAAAAAAATGAACATACAAGACAGACTTAAGTTTCTGAAAAGACAAAGGAGGAATTTTTATTGACTTTTTCATTTTATTATTTGTGTGCTGGAAGGATTTTTTTATTTGTTTTCAATGCCATTGCATTGGAGGTGAGATGTTAGTTGAGCCTTTAAAAATGTTATTTGAGGAATGATTTAATACAGGACAAATCCCGACGGACTGGAAAGTGGCAAATATAACCGCTATATATAAGAAGGGAAAGATAAATTACCCAGGAAACTATAGACCAGTCAGTTTGACAAGTGTAGTGTGTAAATTAATGGAAACTGTAATCAGAGAACGAATAATGGAACATATGAAATCAAACCAACTTTTCAGTGGGAGACAGTTCGGATTCCTGCAGGGGAGGTCGACGGTGCTAAAGCTCATTAACCCTTGTCTAGCGGGGGGTCTGTGGCCGTTTTGGGCCTTTTCAGGCCATTCTGACTGCTATATCAACCATCAGCATGAAAGGAACTGTATTGTGCCGAAAACTAGGCGGAAATCGCTACACAATGACACCACATACAGCTACGTAGCACTCGTGGAGCCCTGACAGTGTTACCTCAAAGATGGAAGTTTAGCTGATTTTGCTACATTGTTCACTTTTCGCTAACTATTGGTCACACTGTCATCCACCCATGCGGTGGGGGAACTGGAGTTAGTGTGGGCCGGGAGGCCACAGATGTCGGACGTATGGTTCATTACTGTTCCACACATTTTCACTCGATCTTCACCCATTTTTCACCCGTTTTCTCCCAGTTTCTTTCACTCGACTTAAGTCGAGCGCCGCTAGTAAAGGGTTAAGGTGGTAGATGATTGGATGCAAATTCTGGAGGATGGGGATGTTATAGACGTGGTATATTGCAATTTTATGAAGGCTTTCGACAAGGTCCCACACAAAAGGCTATTAGAGAAGGTCAGAAGTTATGATATAGGAGAGAAATGTGTGAAGTGGATAGAGGCATTCCTGAAAGATCGAAGACAGAGGGTACTGGTGAATGGAATAGGCTCGGGGTGGAGGGATGTTACAAGAGTGGAGAGAGGGCATGGCGAGCAAGGGTTTGAGAGTCAATATTAACAAAACCAAGGTTATGCATTGTAGATTGAGACGAGGCAATGTGGAAAAGAGCGGTGCATACCCATGTGCAGTGTGTGGAAAGGGAGTGGGTGCTAACTCAATTCAATGTAGCATCTGTCGATGTTGGGTACACCATGGGAGTAAGAACTGTAGTACAGTAGAATAAAGGGACCCCTGCCGAAGGATAAGTCAGAAATAGAGAAATTTGAGTGCGTAGTGTGCAAAGGCGAGCTTGTGTTAGGTGATGATCCTGTGGCTGTGAATTTTGGAAATGAGTCTTTGGAGCTGGTGAACAAGTTTTGTTACCTAGGAGATACCATCTCTGCCGGTGGTGGGGCCGAGGCTGCCACTGTTGCTAGAATTAGGTGTGGCTGGGGGAAGTTCAGAGAACTGATGCCAATCCTGACCATGAAAAGAATGCCTCTCCCCATGAAGGGAAAGGTGTATGCCTCATGTGTTAGAAGTGCAATGACGTATGCCTCAGAAACATGGGCCGTTAAAGTAGAGCATGTCAACAGAATGGAGTGTAATGAGATGAGAATGGTGAGATGGATGTGTGGGGCCAGGCTACAGGATAGAATAACAAATGTTGAGCTGAGGAGACGTTTAGGTATAGAGTATTAGCGATGTGATGCGTACAAGTAGACTGGGATGGTATGGACATGTGGAGAGAATGGATGAACAAAATTGGGTGAAAAAATGCAGGTCTGTGATTGTGGAGGGAGCTGCACCAAGGGGTGGACCGAGGAAGACCTGGGATCGGACTCTATGTGCCGATCTCCAATCCAAGAACTTGACAAGTGAAGCAGCCCTTAACAGGGTTGCCTGGAACGCCGCCATTAGGACAAGAGACTGAAACTGCACTTATGTGTGGAACACTCAGTCTTAAAATTTTATGTATGTATGTATGTATGTACCTCAGGGATCTGTGTTGGGACCACTACTGTTTGTTATGTTCATTAATGACTTACCTGAAGTTATAACAAATGGAAGTGAGATATATTTGTATGCAGATGACACCAAGCTATATAGAAGAGTGAGGAGTAAGGAAGACGTGAGATTGCTTCAAGGAGATGTGGAGTGCATGAAGGGATGGTCTGAACATTGGTTAATGCCTTTTCATCCAAAAAAATGCAAGTACATGCGGATTGGGACAAACAAGACAGACAAGGTAGAATACAGACTATATGAAACAATGGAGGAAGTGAGTGCAGAAAAGGATATAGGAGTAGTTATTATGTTCTCTCCACTAACCAACTTTACTCCTAAACTCGATTTATGAAATTAACAAACACATGTGGCAGTCCGGGAATTCAAACCCAGGATGCTCACACCGAAAATCAACACACTTATGCATTGCACCACGAAGACAGTGATAGACCATAAGTTAAATTTCTCAGAACATTTAGCGGAGAAGATAAATAAAGCCAATAAAATTGTAGGGCTGATAAGGAGGACATTTGTGTCACTGGATGAAGAAATCTTCAGGAATCTCTATACACTCGACCCTCCATTTAACGGACAAATGCGTGCAAGCACCTGTCCGTTCCTGCTAAATGTCCGTTGCTGCTAAATACTGTCCAGTCCGGATGTAATCCGGAAATTCCTTGAGAAAAATTCGGTGTTGAGTACAGGTGTCCGGATTGTGACATTTAACTGTTATGCATCCTTTTTTTTACTGTACCTGAAATAAATCCTGGTAATCCCTTGTCCTACACCCTATTGATAATGCAAAACTATTGAACACACTTAAAAGTGTATATTATTTGGTCTCTATATAATCTGTGAATCATTTCCGATATGATAGAATTAAAGATTTTATTTTCCACCAACTCATAATCAGCAAAAACGACACAAATGTCAATTAAAAACATGTTATAATATTTCCCCATCATTTTGTGTATACCGTGGGGGAAAAAAAAAAAAAAAATCTATCAAACGTAAATCTCCCGTCTGGGAAGCTCGGCGCATAGACGGAGGGGAGGGTTGAAATATTTTGTTGACTATCTCATTTATTATTTATCTATGTGCTGGAAGGATATTATATTTTTCAATTCCATCACATTAGAAATTATTCAAAGATTACAAAATGTCCAAATAAGACATAGTTATGTTAATGTATAAGGGATTTAGGTAGTTGAATTAGAGAGATAGATAGATAGAAAGAGTGTGTATATCGAGGGAAAAAAACAAAACAAAAAATCTATCAAACGTAAATCTTCGTCTCGGAAGCTCGGCGTCTAGACTGAGGGGAGGGTTGAACTATTTTTTTGACTATCTTATTTATTATTTATCTATGTGCTGGAAGGATATTATATTTTCAATTCCATCACATTAGAAATTATTCAAAGATTACAAAAAGTCCAAATAAGACATAGTTATGTTAATGTATAAGGGATTTAGGTAGATGAATTAGAGAGATAGATAAATAGAAAGAGTGTGTATATCGAGGGAAAAAAACAAAACAAAAAATCTATCAAACGTAAATCTTCCGTCTCTGCTGGCACGGAGGGGAGAGTTGAAATATTTTGTTGACTATCTTATTTATTATTTATCTATGTGCTGGAAGGATATTATATTTTTCAATTCCATCATATTAGAAATGATTCAAAGATTACAAAAAGTCCAAATAAGACATAGTTATGTTAATGTATAAGGGATTTAGGTAGGTGCATTAGAGAGATAAATAGATAGAGCAACGGACTTTGCTCCAACTTTTTTATAGCAACGGACTATGTCCGTTGCTGGGTCCATTGTCCGGCCTACATTTTTTGACCGTTATTGCCGATATCCGTTAAATCGGAATCCGTTAAATGGAGGTTAGAGTGTACAACGCTGGTTAGGCCGCACCTGGAATATGCGAACCAGGTGTGGGCTCCATATATGGTGAAAGATATAGAAGCGGTGGAGAAAGTGCAGAGAAGAGTTAGTAAGCTGGTACCAACTTTGAAGAACCTGGGCTATGAGCAGAGGTTGAGGACACTGGGACTGCCATATAGGAGGAAGAGAGGGGATATAATAGAGACTTTTAAGATAGTGTCAGGAAAGTATGATGAGGATGTGTGTGAAGGTATCTTCTTGATGAGGGAGGGAACAAGAACGAGAGGACACTAAGAAAATTTACAAGGAAAGAACTAGGCTTGAAAAGACAAAGAACTCTTTTTGTGAAGTTACATAAACATAAATTTAAGTGCAAAGCAGTGGTAGCAATTTTAATGTTTTCACTTGGATGAATGACTACGGTATATACATTTGTGTTTGTTCAGTTTCAAATGTTGCTTGACTATAAGCAAGCAAACATAAGAGTGGTAAATGAGTGGAACGCACTGCCCCAGTATGTAGTCGATTCCTAATCAGTAAAGAAGTTTGAAAGTAATCTTGATAAAGCATGGGGAAGACAAGATTTGAAGTTTGATTACAAAACGAAAATACAGAATAATAAAAATGTTGCGTCTGCTGCCGCCGCCGCCAACACCGTGAACAACCGCAGCAGTGCAAGTACTGGTACTGAGCTGGATACACAGGCCTAGTTTGCCTTTTTTCCAGAGGATCTACTGTAAGAAACTACAGTATAAGAAATTAGAAATTATTCATAGATTAAAAAAGACCAAATAAGACATAGTTATGTTAATGAATAAGGGAGATCGATAGATAGATAAAATAGGTAGGTAGATAGATAGGGAGTGAATTGGGGAATCGGGAAGGTGTATTCGTGGATTCAGTTATTCGTGGCATTTTCGGGAACACAACCCCCGCGAATATTGAGGGATCCCTGTGTATGTGTGTCCAGTGGGATCACCTATCTCGATGGGTATTGGGACCGAAAAAAGCAATCGAGATTAGAAATATCGAGATGCGAAGTTAAACTTCTTATGGGAAAAAATACAATAGGGACCAGCGAGTCGGCAAGTAACCCACATCAAATCTAACAATCAACACTTTTGACCCCGTAACTTGTACTTACGATCACCAACCAGCTGTATTAACCCCCTTTTTGCTCAATCTGGATCAATATGTGTATCTTATGACTCCGTAACCCTTCAGCTACAACTATATCTACAATATTCCATGTAATTGATCAATAAAACAAAGCATCTTCACTTGAACAAAAACAAAAGTCGACTGGTGATCAACATAGTGTTGTATCGTGAAGCTACAAGTTGCTAAAATGGCCGCAAATCTACCGACTTCAATAAATTTTCCACGGTATAAAGTTTAACCCTCCAGCCCCGGCTATGTATTATATATATATTCCTCGAAACCCGGGTGTTTTGGCCGAAAAACGTCTAGGCTAGGCTACCGTATATTCGTTAATCAGACTGCTTCCCGCATTCCCGCGCATCCCCAAGCGTAGCTGTGTTATTTACCTGTAGAATGGCATTAAGTAGAGCTCTCTAAGTCAACTGGTTGAGCTGTGATGATGATTTCATTGGAGATAACTTTATGGCCAAAACAGCCACTTTACACCACTTTTCGATACTTAACAACAACATACAGACACACACGAACAAGCGACGCTCTCCTTCTTGTGGCCGGAGATGCGGGGCGACGGTCCAGCCGGCTGTTGTTTACATGCGTCGGACCGACGCCTCGCACACGAAGCTCACAGGCTTTCAACCACTGGGCGTTCAAGATACCATCCGGGTACCTGTTATATGCTTTTTTATGGGCGTTCAAGAGCCCTTCCGTGGTGAGAGGGTTAATAAAGTTTTCTTTTGTCTTTACTATTATTATATATTAGATATTCCTCATACAAATAATAATGTATATTAAAACATGGTAAAGCAATTTATATTACTATGTAAATGAAAGCGGAAGAGCGCTCGAAAACGATCAATACTAGCGGTACATTAGTATACAGGTAAACAAAACACAATGACTGTGAGGTTCACACATCGATTTGGTCAAGATTACTCTGTTTATATTAGTATATAAGCATCTAGCATCGATATTTAGCTATCGAGATTAACATTTTTCATTGAGATTTGTGATTGGGGAGAGCTTGAAGGTGGCATCGAGATGCGAAATATCGAGATGAGATTGATCGAGATATGTGAGCCTACTGTATATATACCGGTATATATATACTGTATATATCATCATCATCAGCCATTAGGAGTCCACTGCTGGACAAAGGCCTCCCTCAACCTTTTCCATGACTCCTGAGATTTTGCCAGCCGTGCTATGTTACCCCTGTTGTTGTTGTTGTTGTTCCCTAAGCTGCCTGGCCGAACAGCCCCGAGTCCCCAAGGAAGGCCATGGCCATGGTCGGGCTTTCCCACAGAGCTCTCAAAGAGTGTAAATTGTGTTGTTGGCGTAAGTGGTTGTGTGAAATGCAGTCTTCTATGATGTGTTTAATGGTATGGGGTGCTGTGTTACAACCCGGGCAGGTGTCGACAACGGAATCATCCAGTCTCTTCTGATAGCTCAGAAGAGCCGGATGGTGTCCGCATCTCAGCCTGGCCAGGTGGACTCTGTCCTCGCGAGGAAGGGAGGATTCAGAAGGATGGATTTCGGGAGGTCGTGCTTGCAGCTGCGTGTTGTCTATGAGTGAGTGGATGGAACGGCGAGTGATATGAGTATGGATGGTGCTATGTTACCCCTGTTGTTGTTGTTGCTGTTCCCCAGGCTGTCTGACCGAGCAGCCCCAAGGTCCCGAGCAAGGCCAAGGCCATAACTGAGCGCCCCCACAGAACCCTCCCTGCTTACCACTAATAAAGCCCTGGTGACCGAAGCCACTCCAAGGCGGGGAGCTGAGGAGGGTGCAGAAACGCCCGGGAAACCAAAGCCCCACCCAAGGCCCTGTGCCCCTCAGCAATTATGAAGGGTTGGTAGCACACACTGTTTATAAACTTTATGCTTAAGGCATATTGGTCGTATACTTTTCATGATGTTCTGTTTGCCGAATACTTTCCATCCTATAGTGATTACCCTTATTATTTCATGTTCATTGTCTTTTGTTAGTTTCATTACTTGGCCAAGATAATTGTATTTTTCTACTTCCTCTAGCATTTTGTTATCAATCCTAAATATTTAACATTGAGCCTTATCATTGTAAATAGCTTTAGTTTTACTCCTGTTAATTTTTAACTTACTTTGCGACTTTCTTTATTGAGATCATTGAGCATTTCTTGGAGTTTTTCTGCTTTATCTGAAATTAAGATAATGCCATCTGCACATCTGAGATGGTTCCGTAAGGTATTCCCTGTCTACATTAATTATCTTGAATTCCCATGAAAAATTTATGAAGATCCCTTCCAGACAAGCTGTGAACAGTTTGGTTGAGATTGTATCTCCTTGCCTCACTTCTTTCCCAATCTCCATCTTCTTTGTGTCTCTGTGTAATTGGACCTAAGCAGTGCTTTTTGCATATACATTACATTCTTTAACCCCTCCTGCCCAGTTGTCATTTTAAAATGACACCGCGGCAGATGAGCAGGAGCCCGGGTGTCATTTTAAAATCCGTAAGCTTGAAAGCCTATTAAGCGTGGTTTGAAAGCCGTGCGTCGAACCGTATGTAAACAAGCCAGTCGGAGCGACGCGAACCTTCCAAAACAAGAAGGAGAAGTTCGACTTTTGTTGATATTGTTTTGGAGAACAAGAACAAGTTTTGTTATTGTCTGATATTGCTAACATCGCATCGAAACTCTCTCCACGGAAATCGTCATCACAACTGGACCAGTTGTTGTTGTTGTTGTTGTTGTTCCCCAAGCTGCCTGGCCGAACAGCCCCAAGGCCCCGAGGAATTCCAAGGCCATAACCGAGCGCCCCCACTGAACCCTCCCTGCCGACCACAATAAAGCCTGGGTGACCGAAGCCACTCCATGGCGGGGAGCTGAGGAGGGTGCGGAAACGCCATGGAAACCAAAGCCCCACCCAGGGCCTTGTGCCCCTCAGCAATTATGAAGAGAAAGTTGAGGGGCATGGGAAAAATGTGACGCTTTGGCTTTCAATCTTGGTAGATTGGGAGATCAATCCACGGAAGAGACGCCGTCACTTGAGATCTAGAAAATATATAAGTTAAAGGAACAGTCAGAGTAAGCTATGGGTATGGCAGAGATCGCTCAGCTCTCACTCTGATAGACCAGCCCATCACCACATGACTAGAACCCAATCCTCTCAGAATTAGCTAGGAAAGGCCCTAGAAAGCCACCTTTGGCGGGGGGATAGCTCCCCTATTTCAACCCTTTCGGGGTTGGGCACCCGCCATCAACTGGACCAGTTGACCTAGAGAGTTATACTCAACACCAGTTTACAGATACGAAACAGGGCTACGTTTTGAGATGTGTGTGAATTCTCTAGCAGTTAAAATAACAAAGATAAGGCTAGCCTATTACAACGTTTTTTGGCCATATCCCCCGGGCTCTCAGTGCTGTCATTTAGAAGGCGAGCCCGGGGAGGAAGGGTTAAGAGATATACAGTACTGTACAGTATATATATTATATATATACTGTATATATACAGTATATAATATATATTATATATATTTATTAGTGGCCCCTCCATCATTGACGATTATGCCTATTACATAAGGCACCCTCTTCAAACACTCATCCGCCGTAGTTTGAATCTACCGCGCAGAGCATAAAAAATTGAGGAGCCTTCAGCGCACGCAACCTCACTCATGGTTCAGTCATTATGAAATTGGGTTCTCACTACGAAAAAACTTCATAAGAAATAAAAAAGAAAAAGAAAATAAGAATAACTATTCATAAGCTTTCCATATAATCGTGGATGTACTTGTGTGGATCTTTGACCAGACGCTGACTCATGCGTCATTCTTCCTTCTCTGCTCTGCGCTCAACCTGCCCGGACTTGCCTCCCCACGCTCCGCTGGTTCCGCATTTGCTGCGTCCCTAGTGAGT
>CM064562.1:40907011-40932001 GCA_032716605.1 Paralithodes platypus
ATTGATCTATAATTATCAAGTGATGTATTATCTTTATACTTATCTTTCAATAAGGGTACCATAATTCCAAAGTTCATTCTTACAGGCATACAACCATGTACAACACAAGAAGAAATCAACTTTGCAATTACTACTATCAATTCGTTTGTACAATACTTTAAATGAAAAGAATGTATATTATCTGGGCCAATACCACAATTGAGGTCAGATATTGCTGTAGATACATCATGACTATTTACCTTACCAAATATTTCACCGTCACATACATTTTTCACCAATTTATCTATCATGAAGTCATCATCATTCTGACATTTACAATCATCATATACATGTTTAAACTTATTGGAAAATTTCTCTACAATACATTTTGGGTCACATTCTCCATCTATTTTCATACTTACAAAAACTTTATTATTCTTTATTTGTCTAACCTCTTTCCAAAATGATTTCAAATTGTTATTAGATAGAGATTGAGCTAACTTATTTGTTCTAATTTGACTCATTTTGTTTAACTTGTTTCAATACATTCCTAAAGTCCTTTCTAGACTCCTTCATTTCTTCTAACTCAACTCCTGCAAGTGGACGTCCCCTATTCTTCCAAGTTAAAAACTTACTTCTCGCAAACTTATGCATATCCTTAATTTCATCATTCCAACCTGGTATAACTTTATGCCTTTTTAATGGTTCTTTCTTAAACAAAGAAGATGAATTAAGTAACAAACTAATTATACTGTTATAAATTAAATTTAATTCCTTGATATGCTGTTCATTATTACATCTATATACACTGCAGTCCAAGCAATTAAAACTTGATATATCCAATTCACTTAGATAATGATTAATATTTGGTCTATATATCTGTAAATTATCCACAATAGACAGTTTTTGCCAGTCGATGAATTATGACGGTTCAATGTGTACATCTACTATACCAACATTACATATGTCAATGTTTAGCTTACATGCCAGGGGAAAGTGATCATAAAGGGCCATATCATACCTTATAGTAATATCATCTATTATTTCGTTTAGACTCTCACTTACTGCTATATGATCAAGCCAACTGGTTGTATTCTTTGCAGGACATAAATATGTAAACGAATCATTCTGCATTGCCTCAACATCACTAAATATAAAGCACTTGCTAATAAATAAATTAATAATATCTTTCCAAAACCTACCTTTAGTTGGACTAGCATATAAAACTCCTGCAATTAAGACATT
Organism: Paralithodes platypus; assembly: GCA_032716605.1. NCBI lineage: Eukaryota > Metazoa > Arthropoda > Malacostraca > Decapoda > Lithodidae > Paralithodes > Paralithodes platypus. The sequence continues at coordinate 40,908,236 of CM064562.1, forward strand.
GTTGCAGTGTTGTTCAGCTATAAAATTATCAAGAGTGGCTATTGTATTTCTAAATTCATCTAAGGAGTCCTCGTCTTGCTTGTCACAAGGTAGGTATACATTCACTATAAATATTTGTACATCTCTACATTTCATTATAATCCCAATTATTCTTTCATTACAATACACAGAATCAATATTATTACTAAGTGAATTTTTCCATAATATGGCAACACCTTTTGAAGGACGACCCTCTACTATGCCTTCGTTACTCCTATCTTCCACACATGCGATTGCATCAAATGCATCATTGATTGTTCTTAAAACATTTAAGTCTTCTTTCAATAACATTATTTCTTGTAAAAGAATGATATCGTATTCCATAGTCAATAACTTTACTGCCTCAATATTATTTCTTACAGAATTACAGTTATATGATACAATCTTAGCCATTAAGATGTATGTTTAGGTTTATAGTATTTTCTAACAATTACATGGTTCGGCCAACACTCCGGACATAACAAATCATCCCTCTTACTCATTGCAACAGTTATTTTAAATGACTTCCATTCTCGTTCAAATTTAGATTCAAGCTCACAGCATTTTACACTTTCAATGTTAAATTTATCCGATATATACTTAGTAATATCAACAACGCTAGTGTCACAGTCAGCATTCCCAATGTAAATATCTCCTGATCTTTCAGAGCCTTTAAACCTAGATTGAGTAACGTTTTTTGTTCCTCGTACACCAGCTGGCCTCTTCCACTGCTGATCCATTTTTCTTTGCGGCTGTTGGGTAGGGGGGACTGAGGCATTCCTACCGCGCCGACTCTTAACTTGTTGAAAGCCATCATCATCCAGGACACCACGTCCTGTTTCTCCTCTCTTTCACCTTTACTGTCACTGTTCTTGGATCTCATATACTGCAGGGGCTCAACAAATTTCTCCTTCGACCGTGTTACCTCATGTTCTAGTTCGAGAACACGAGATGACTTCCTGATCGCTCCATTTCCAACAAACTGTTTCTGCTGTTTATCTCCTGTTGTAGGCGATGAAGGAGCAGTGCCACGTGAGCTCTGTTCCTCACACAGTACCTCACTGTAGGTAGGCAGTTGTAGAGGTGAGGCTACACTATCAAACTGACTGTCACGTTGCTGACTCAGTGGTGGAGCGGATGGTTCACCAGTCATCTTCAGTAACCCCTCCACTTCCCTCTCATAAGCACTAATAGTTTTATGTCCAACACTACTGTCATCATGGCCTGTTAGTAACTTATCAAGATTCTCCACTAAGATACTGTCTCTCCGTAGATCACTATTTCTACTCCTCTGCTTGATATCTTTAAGTATCCCCTTTATCTCCAGTAGTTCTTCCTTAATAATATAGTTATCTTCTACTAATCCAACATTTTCAATATGTGACTCTTTCAGTGATTTTACTTCACCTTTAAGTTCACTAATTTGATCAATTAACTCCTTGATATAACCTCCAATGACATCAAAACCATTTGATGGTGGAAAACCATCAAAGTTAGCAGTGACAAATTTAGGCAATTTTACATTTTCGTTGTCACATTTCTCAAAAGATCAATAATGTCAATAAAGTTCTCCCTTGTCTTACTGTCAGATCTTCTCCACACAATCTTTTGATTCATCTTATTATAGAACACTTCTTTAGCGTTTTTAATGTCATTTTCATTGTAGAACACAGTGCATATATTACAATTTGATCCTTGCTCTTTGAATGCCTTGCTGTAGAGACATAGGCCAATACAGAATGTTCTATATACTCACAGTCTGCCATTATTATTTCACTACACATGACCTGGTATACAAAACAACAATCCGTAGGCACCGCAAAAATCCAATAAAAAGCAACTATTCTTGTTTACATGGCTGAACATCCATAATTGTCACAATTTACCACCCTCACTGCTTCATAACAATGAAGTGGGCCCGGTAAGGTAGAGGCAGGAAACACGGGTGACACAGCCCCACACCGGTCAACCACCACCATCGTTCTCACTGTGCAGCTCGGTCTCTTCCGATCCTCGCTAGGCAGCTTGGTGAAGGCTCCAGTTCCTCCTCCACAGCCTCAGTCTTACTCCGTACTGGTCAGGAACACTGCGTCTCATGAAATAGTCGTGTCCCTTTGTCTAAGTCAATGGTGTCATCACCGATTCACCAGGGTGGCGGCCGTCGAGGCTGACGGACGAGTCACTGTAGTTATCCTTGGTAGATGTTGAGACCCAAGGTGTTTTGGAGGGCAGGCCCTCAGTATTGATGAGACTAAGATCAGCTAGACAATTCTTGACGTAACCGTAACCGACCCCCCTCGTGGTAGGGATGTGTAGAACCTACTGGGTCGATGTCTTCATTGATCAATGTCCACACACCACCAGTAAGTACTCCAGCAGTCTTGCCAGAGAGAAGAGCGTGTAGAGCTTGAGCAGATGACACATGGGGAGGGCAGAGAAGCTCACAGCTCACTGATCAAAGCTCCTCCTTACCCTATTGTGTAATTAGAAGATGACACTTGACCACTTTGTCATTTTGGAGCGATTAATCATACTGGCATTCAATCAGGTGCATAATTTACCTGTAAAGATAGAAACACATACCAGTTAAGCCGCTATCACACGGACAACTTTCACCAAGCATAACCAAGCATAGATAGATAGATGGATGGATAGATAGATAGATAGATAGATAGATAGATAGATAGATAGAGAGAGTGAGTGAGTGAGAGAGTGAGTGTTTGAATTGATCTAGTAAATTTTGGGGCTTGGTACAAACATTTTTAGAGGCACTAGGGAGACCGCATACCTCCGTCTACGCTGGCAGAGGTATGCGGTCTACTGATCATCTCTTCCTTGGTGCATATAATATCTGCTCACCAAATTACGTGAGTTAGTGAACCCCCTACGCTGGTGGAGGGATGCGCTCTACCAATCATTTACTAAATTGAATCAATTCTGCTTTGGTGCATATCCTATCTATCCACTACTTATAGTGAACATCAATTCATATCTTTTTGAGATATCTTGTTTACAGATACTACCGCATAAAACCTGCTTTATATACTTTATATTAATTGTTTTTTTCTATTTTAGGTATGAACTATACAACGTGGATGTGTGGGTGACCGTGGTGGGGGTGGTGATGCTTGTGTTGGGGCTCTTGGTCTATATCTCCTACAAGATACTTAAATGCATCGTCTCTAGAGCTTTCTTTGGCGGGAAACACAAACAAGAATGATATGTAGGAAACTATAACAATAATATTAATAAATGAATATAAACACCATATGAGGAGGAGCACTTTACTGACAACGTTTCGCAGATAGCTTCTTCAGGTCACTAACAGACGCTAGGTTCCAAGTTATTTCAACAATATTAATACAGTTAACGTTATGTTGAAAATACGCTATGTTATTCTATGTACAGTTGCAGACAGATAAACAGAGACGAATGTGAAGGCAGGGTATCTTTATGTATGCCTCAGATGTGTGTACAGTTGCTACCGTCACTGATGCCGGTATGTCGGCGGCAGACGCGGCGCCAAATTAAAACCCAGAATGAACCCCAATCGCACCTGCGGCTGTCTGCGCCTACACACGACATATTGCAGACATATCTGTGGACCAGCCAAGGTTTCCGCTATATTGTTCGAGCTAGCCGAACTGTTCTGAAAATTTCAGGCATGCTTAACATTTTTCCTATAAAAAATTTTTTTTTTAACAAAATACATATATCATGATAACCCGCTAGACGTCGGACCAGATAGTATTAGGGTGAATAGCTATTAATGCACTCGACTGTACTATACCATGTTCCAAATAAGTAGGCCAAAACTCTTAAACATTAACCTCTATTACATATAAATGAGTAGAGTAATCGAGCTACTATTGCTACCATTAGGGAAGGGTCAGCCAGGGAATAGGTGTGGATATTAACCCCTTCACCACCATTACATAATTTATCATATTCTGGTTACCATTAGACGACTTTCTTTAGTTTTTAATCTATCTATACGACTCAAATGGGTAAATACGGTCTCAATAAACCCTCTTAGTAACGTAGGTCCTTCTTAAATGCATAATACCATCTGATTTTAGTCAGAATCAAAGGTATAAAGACGTCATGGTGCCGAAGAGGTTAACAGCCCATTTGCTCAACCCATTTTTGAGATAAAGAGGTTAGGGTTCACGTTCCCTGGCCTAATTACTTGAAACAGAGTATAGCATCTGTTGTCCATTCATGACAAGAACAAATAAAATACTCAGGTTATGTTTTGTATCTTCATTTCACACCACTTTCTTTCATATTAAGGGAGCCCACCTCGCTTTTTTTATCTTTTTCTCCCTCTCTCTTTGGCTTGTATCCATTCAGCCCCATTCAGCCTACTGTTTTAAGACGTTTACCCCCATCCAGGTGTCAATATTTTCCTGTCGAGCGGTAGCGAGCTAGCATATATATTTTTGTTTTGATAGCAAGCTAAATTTGTACATTTTTCGATAGAAAAATTTCTCCGGCGAAGCCGGATTTCTCCATACAATGATGGCTCGCTATCGCTCGCCAGGAAGAAATTGACACCTGGATGGGGATAAACATTTTAAACAGTTGGCTGAATGGGGCCGAATGGATACAAGCCAGGGAAAGAGAGAAAAGGAGAGAAAGATAAAACAAAAAAAGCAGGTAACGGGATCTGATTACGCATTAGTTTTCTGTTTTCTGGCTATTATTAGACGATTTTGTTCAGATTAAGAAAGGTATATGGAAGTCAGTGGGTTAATTGAGATAGTCTTGACTCTTATGATTTGCTCAGATCCTTCCCAAACTGTAAACAATTTGTTCCTCTACTCATCCTGTATCGCAAGTCAAAAATATATTCTTTGTTGAAAAAACCCCACAAAAAACATGGACATCCAAGTGTTTTTAGATCGTTGGGTAATGGAGAAAACGTATTATCGAGGAATGTAAGTCATAACACGATAATATTAACACTCAAGCCGCGGGTCTCAACATATGTAAAGTGAGAAAACCATGGCCTATTCAGCGGGTCCCGACAATATTCGGGTGGGATTTTGAGCACATTATCGGCTCTGAGAGAGAGTCCACGCGTTGGGAGGACCGCAGGCGGGCTCTGACCGCTTGGCATGGACCTAGTCCCGCCACTGACAGCCCCACCACACCTCTACACATCCCTGGCCTCTCGAATACAAGGATTTTCTGAGGAAATTACTGTATTTTAGGGTTTTTGCACTCGTGTTGCAACTTCATTGCAAGAGAACCCGTGGTGGTAGAAGGATGATTCAGGTGTCATTGGAAAGCTCTAGTATCGCCCTTTCACGGATACATAATTGTATTACGCTCTGGCTCTTGTTTATGCATGAAAAAGAGCATGGAATGAAGCTCGTTTAGGGTGAATACGCCTGCCACACGGGTAGAAGAAATCACAAATATCCCCGTCCGTAAGGGGTTAAAGGAGACTACAGTGGTGATGTTCGCAAGCTCTATTTGTCAGATTTGGCCGTATTTTTCTTAAATTATCCCACGGCCAGCGGTTATTTGGCCCCTGCTAGCATTATACAGGTACATAATGATAACAAAGTAAGCCAGCTCAAAAATATATCTGTCTCGTCTATACAAAAGGTCAAGACAAATAGAATTTTAATATTTAAAGACCTACGTGACAAGATAATGTCAATTCAACAAATGTCTTCAGAAACTCGTATCTTATAAATCGTATCAACTAAAACAAACAACAGTAGCAGCTGGTGGTTCCCATGGTAGGCTGAAGGGCATATGGGAAAAGAGATTATAATGGCGAGATAACTGTTGCAAGTTATCATTCTTATACCACCACTACCACTACCACTACCACCACCACCAACACCAACAAGAACAGCCACCTTTTACCATTACAACCACCACTACCACCAACAACAACCACCACAATAACCAACAACAACAACAACAACTTATTCATCACAATGCCTCGACTGCCTTTGGCCCTGGTTATGGTGTTGGCATTCGTCATAGGTGAGATGGTTGAAATGTCACGAGCCGATTCCCTGGATACAATATATACTATATATATATATATATATATATATATATATATATATATATATATATATATATATATATATATATATATATATATATATATATATATATATATTTCTTTAATACATACGAGGTTGAAAGAAATGGCAATTTCTGCGTTGGAAATTTTATTATTCAAAGTTTCCAGGTCTCTGATGAGTTTTCGCTGGGTGGCAGGAAGTAGATGAAGGAGATGAGCAAAATTCATGGTGGTACAGGGTTACATTAAAGTACATGAAGATACAGGATATACGACGCGTTTCACTGGACAACCAGCATTATCAAGTAAGGAAGGAATTATATAAAAGGTAAACAGGAAGGGTATATATAGAGGGTGGAGGATCAGAGGAGGCGGAAAACAGGGGGCAAAAGTCTGCTATTGGTGGAAGGGTAAACTAGGAGAGAGAAAGGGGGTAACCGCTTCACGCATGCGCACTGGATGCGGGATGGTGGTCAGTAGGTGGGGTCGAAGCTGATTGGCTGCGTGTCGAGGGGCGTGGCCTAAGTTGTGTGGCGCCTGCAGAAGACGAAGCTGAAGGAGGTAGCGCCAAGGGGGCTGCGTCAAGGGCACCGGGGGGCGAGGAGGGGTGTTAGGTCCTGTAGGGTAGTGCCTTTTGGCAGAAGGAAGGATCTGAAGGTCCAGAGTTTGGTTGTTGATATTGGGATGAAAGGCTTGGATATATAAAGCTTCGAGTATAGGTAATCTCCTTGGGTCACTTTCTTTATCGAGTATGGTGGTGTGTTTCTCTAACTCGTTGCGTGTGAGGTGAGGGTGGTTAGGGGTGAGATAGTGGTCTTTGATGGCTCCAGCCTGAAGGTGAAGAGTTAACCGACGTGAAAGACGAGTCTGCGTCATACCAATATAGGAATGAGGTCCACAGTCCTCATAATTACAGGTATGTTGGTAACTCCAGCGTCGCTTCATGACCTCCTCCGGACTTAACTTCACCTTTGAAAAATCTAACAATGGACAACTCCCCTTCCTCGACATCCTCGTAGCTCTGAACGACCATGGGTTCAAAACCACCGTCTACATTAAACCAACTAACACAGGACAATGCCTCAACGGCGATAGTGAATGCCCCCGCCGTTATCTTCTATCCTCCATCTCCGCCTATGTTAGGAGAGCCCTCACGCACTGCTCTACCTGGGCCGACACCCACCAGGAACTAGAAAGACTATCCCAAGTTTTAGTAAATAACGGATACTCCAACTCCGACATCTCCAGCACCATCAACCACCATCTTGAAAAATGGTACACCCAAAGCCCTCCCAACATTGACCCCCCCAATGAAATTAAGATCTTCTACCGCAATTACATGTCCTCTGAACACAAAAATGATGAGGCCGTCTTAAAAGAAATAATCTCCAAGCATGTCCACCCAACCAACCCGGAAAACAAAATCAAATTAATAATTTATTACAAATCCCCCAAGACCTCCAACCTCGTTCTCCGCAACAAACCAGCCTCCACCAAGATAAAGAGCCCGATGACCGACGATCACGTCATTTACCAACATACCTGTAATTATGAGGACTGTGGACCTCATTCCTATATTGGTATGACGCAGACTCGTCTTTCACGTCGGTTAACTCTTCACCTTCAGGCTGGAGCCATCAAAGACCACTATCTCACCCCTAACCACCCTCACCTCACACGCAACGAGTTAGAGAAACACACCACCATACTCGATAAAGAAAGTGACCCAAGGAGATTACCTATACTCGAAGCTTTATATATCCAAGCCTTACATCCCAACATCAACAACCAAACTCTGGACCTTCAGATCCTTCCTTCTGCCAAAAGGCACTACCCTACAGGACCTAACACCCCTCCTCGCCCCCCGGTGCCCTTGACGCAGCCCCCCGCGCTACCTCCTTCAGCTTCGTCTTCTGCAGGCGCCACACAACTTAGGCCACGCCCCTCGACACGCAGCCAATCAGCTTCGACCCCACCTACTGACCACCATCCCGCATCCAGTGCGCATGCGTGAAGCGGTTACCCCCTTTCTCTCTCCTAGTTTACCCTTCCACCAATAGCAGACTTTTGCCCCCTGTTTTCCGCCTCCTCTGATCCTCCACCCTCTATATATACCCTTCCTGTTTACCTTTTATATAATTCCTTCCTTACTTGATAATGCTGGTTGTCCAGTGAAACGCGTCGTATATCCTGTATCTTCATGTACTTTAATGTAACCCTGTACCACCATGAATTTTGCTCATCTCCTTCATCTACTTCCTGCCACCCAGCGAAAACTCATCAGAGACCTGGAAACTTTGAATAATAAAATTTCCAACGCAGAAATTGCCATTTCTTTCAACCTCGTATGTATTAAAGAAATATATATATATATATATATATATATATATATATATATATATATATATATATATATTATATATATATATATACACCAAAATGGTAAAGAAAAGATAAAAGTGAATACTACATTTACCTGGTAGGTCAAAGTACAGGCCCTGACTAATGGATTATGGAAAGGAATATTTGTGTTTCTTACATAAAGCCTAGTATGGAAAGTGAACAAATATCACGTTAATATTTCAGGATCATCGGGCGAGCAACACAACCTGACGACTGGGAAAGGTAAAACAAGAAGACAGCTGAGGTATTGAAGTGTAGCATATTCTTTGCCTGACAATATTCAAAAGCTATTTATTTGAAACTTGAAAAAATGCATGTATTATTAAATACCTCTATTGCATCAGTACGGATAACTACAACCATAAATTACAGAGACTTCAGAATGCTCGGCTCCATTCTTCACTCTCCTGGTGTGTTTGTATATTGACCCTGTTACTGAGGGTACTTGGCCGGCAATGTTTGACTACTGCCAGAGTCTTGGAGGGAACCTTATCAGCTTCCACGACGCTAACCTCTTTGGGGCTGTCGTACACTATATAACAAGTCAAGGTAATATGTTTTTTTCACTTACTATATATAAATTAAAGCCGGTATCACACGAGAGCTTTTATAGTCAACATTCGATGATCAACATTTTTCTGGCAACATTTCTGGACTATTTTACACTGGTATCAGAAACTAGACTGATGGTAGATGAGGTTAGGTGACCGAAATAGTATAAATGTTGAACTCATAAGCTGCCAGACCAGTGTTGAGGGTAAATGTTGAGGGAAAAAGCGCTCATGTGATACCGGCTTAACCCTTTCACTGTGGCTGACGTAAATATACTTCCTATGACTACTGCCAGAGTCTTGGAGGGAACCTAATCAGCTTCCACGATGCTAACCTCTTTGGGGCTGTCGTGCACTATATCAAAAGTCAAGGTAATATTAGGTTGATATCTAATATTCGAAAATGGATATTAATCGTGATCGTGTATTCAACCTTTAACTGTGTTGGTGGTGTAATGGTTCAGATGCTTATGTTCTGGGTGTAGTGTACTGAGTTCGTATCCCGGGAGGACCATATGCTTTCATTAGTTTATTCAAGTACATTGGGTGTTGTAATGGATGATTAATGTTAACCCGTACTGTACCGTAGGATACAGTAATAAAAGTCCCCCGCAGTCCCAAGCAATGTGGAAAAATGGCAGGAGAGACCACCTATCCACCTCCAAAGATGAGGCAACACTGGCTCTGTCACCCCTCAGTGGATCTCATAAATTATAAGCTGAGAAGTGTTGCCAACACGGGAGCAGTGCTCAAAAGGTTGTGATAACTGGTACAGGGTTGTACAGGCAGTTACAAGGAAAGTACATTACTGACGGATATATACGTCGCTGGGACTGGGGAGTTACTTATCTACTGACATATATATACGTGCTGGGATTGGAGGGGTTAAGAATGGGGTGTTACTTATTACTACAGTATATACAAATTAATCCTTTCACTATGGCTGACGCAAATATACTTCCTATGTATATAAAGGGCTACACTACAGCCAACATTCTTATACTTCTTATTCTTCTTATTATTTGATTTATTTTGACACACTCATAAACCATAACTGACATGTTTCTCTCCAGGATGGTACACATACTTCTGGGTTGGCGGGACAGACGCGGACCACGAGGCTGTATGGACCTGGGTGGATGGGTCGCCGATGTTGATGGGGCCGCCTTACTGGGGCTACAGTGAACAGGAACAGTACCCCATGTTTGGCGAGGTTGCTAACTACGCGGTCATGAACCATAACCACTTCTATTACCTAACGGACTCTGTAGATGGTTTTGACGGTGGACATCCAATTTGTGAAAAGTAAATTTAACCCTTCCCACCCCGGGCTGGTCCTCCAAAGGACAGTGTGGGCTACCGGGCGATTTGGCCGAAAAACGTCAAGGCCTAGGCTACCGTATCTTTGTTATTTTAACTGCTAGAAATTTCCCACGCATCTATAAACGTAGTGCGGTTTTCAATCTGTAGATTGGCATTGAGTAGAACTCTGTAAGTCAACTGGTTCAGTTGTGATGACGATTTCCGTGGAGCGAATTTTGCCACGATGTTGACAATATCGGCGCTTTTCAGACACTAATTTTGCCCTACGTCACAACAACAACATTGATCCGATGTCTCCTTCTTGTTTTCGAAGGTGCGGTGACGCAACGATCGGCTTTGTTTACATGCGTCGGACGCACAGCGTTCAGACCAAGCTGAATATGCTTTCAAGCTTACTGCCTATTAAAAGGACACCCGGGCTTCTGCCCATCTGCCGCGGTGTCCTTTTAAAAGGACAGCCGGGCTGGAAGGGTTAATATACTTTCTGCATTGTTTTCCTGTTTCCTTTTTTTCTCCCATAACGACTTCTATTGCCTAACGGACTCCGTAAATGGTGTTGACGGTGGACATCCAATTTGTGAAAAGTAAATTTAATATACTTTTGGCATAGTTTTTCTTGTTTTATTTTTTTCCCCCGTACAGTATGTCTCCCAGCGGATCAACCCATGGTCTTGTATGTTTGTCCTTTCCACTGGAAGGCTTCTGTATTTGTATAATAATAATAATAATAATAATAATAATAAAAATACAAATAAAAAGTAAACCTTTAGTCCTATCCTTTTATATGCTGACAACTCTACCTTACACTATTCAACTAGTTTTTCAGAACACCCCAGCAAGCAATCCCTCAAAAACTTGTGTGATGAAGCCATAAAACACTTATCTTCTGATCTAACAATTGGGGCAGAGAAAATGTTGTTACATGCAATGCTTCCAAAACCCAATTTCTACATTTGTCTGTCCTTCAAGAACTCCCACAGGACTATCCCATATACTTCAACAATAAAAAAATCAACCCCTCATCTTCTCTCAGTATTCTCGGTGTCTGTTTCCTCTGATTCTCTCTTGGAAAGTCCATATTACCACTCTTGCTAAAACGGCTTCCCAGAAGCTGGACACGTGTGCTCAACCACCTCAAGGGGTACTTTACCCCTGCACATCTTCTTGCTCTGTAAAGGTGCACAGTGCATCCATGTATAAAGCAGTGTTTGCATGTGTGGGGAGGATTCTCTCACACAGCACTCCTAGGCAAAATAGATCACGGAGGGGAACAGAACTTACGTGGCCAACTGTATATAAAGTAGACGTGCCGCTTTGCCCAAAATCAAAACGGCATACCCAACTCTCCGATGGGTCACCATCATCACGGAACTCTCATAATAGGTGCATCGTATGTATTTACTTGCTTGCATGAGTTGCTACACACGCATTAATATTGCTTACTTACAATTTTTTTTTTTTTTATTGTTACCGGTACTTAAAAACAAGTTGGTAAATCGTGACCCCTAATATCTATAACTCATGAAGGACTAGAGCAAAGGGACTGTACGTTCCCTACACCATCGCCGATTCAGATTGATAATTCAGATGTTCTAAGCAATATCACCGTTACAGAGAGAGAAGTATTGAATTATTTAGATAAACTCAAGGTAAATAAAACGCCAGGACCTGATACATCTCGCCTAGAGTTCTAAAGGAAGCTAAGGATGAGCTCTCCAAACCACTGACATTATCATTAAATCCTTGCAGTCTGGAACTATGCCTGATCAGTGGAAGCTAGCCAACGTAACACCGATATTCAAAAAAGGCAGCAAATCCCTACCCAGTAACTATCGTCCAATTAGCTTAACCTCAGTTGTATGTAAAATGCTAGAAACGGTCATACGGGACAGACTCGTAAATCACTTAGAGGAAAAAAACATACTTAAAGATACTCAACACGGCTTTCGTAAAAAACGTTCCTGTTTAACAAACCTCTTAGACTTCTTCCACGATATCCTCAACCTCTACGATGAGAGTAAAGCTGTAGATATTATATACCTTGATTTTCAAAAGGCCTTTGACAAAGTTCCCCACAAACGTTTACTACTAAAACTAAAAGCGCATGGAATACAAGACGGTGTGTTGAAATGGATAGAAAATTGGCTCAGCAACAGAAAGCAAAGGGTAGTCATAAACGGTAAGGCATCTAGATGGACCAATGTAAGTAGCGGGGTACCCCAGGGATCGGTACTAGGTCCACTTCTCTTTCTAATTTACATCAATGACATAGATGAGGGTCTCACCTGTACAATCTCAAAATTTGCTGACGATACAAAAATTGCAAATAGCGTACTCTCAAAAGAACAAGTTGACGATATGCAACACAATCTAGATAAATTGTCATGTTGGGCCCAAATTGGCAAATGAGTTTCAATGCGGATAATGTAAAGTACTACATGTCGGATACCTAAATGAGAAAGCAAACTATTCGATGAATGGCACTCAGCTTAAGAATGTAAACAGAGAACCGATCTGGGAGTAACAATATCGAGTAACCTAAATCCGTGCCAACAATGTTCAGAAGTTGTTAAGGAAGGCAAACAAATTGGCTTTATAGGCAGGTCATTTGAGCATAAATCCAAAGAAGTTATCCTAACCCTTTACAATTCCTTAGTCCGCCCTCTTCTGGAATACTGCGTTCAATGCTGGTGCCCTTATTACCAAAAAAGATATAAACAAGCTAGAACGAGTTCAACGTAGAGTTACCAAAATGATACCTAGCCTAAAGAACAAACCATACGAAGAGCGTCTTAGAGAATTAAATCTATTTCCTTTAACCCAGCGCAGATTAAGAGGTGACTTAATTCAAGTGTTCAAAATCATCAAAGGCATCGACAATATGAACTGTAGTAAGTACTCACTATCGACCAATCTAATTACACGCGGGGAAACGGTTGCAAAATTATTGGTAAATCTTTTAACTCGCACGAATCTAAGAATTTCTTCTTCAATCGAGTTGTCAACTTGTGGAATGGGCTTCCCCGAAACGTTATAGACTGCATCACCGTTGATTCATTTAAACTCCGCCTAGACAAATATCTCTCATCAAACCCGCGACTGACTGCGTTTGAAAGTGAATAACTTTATTTTATCCCCCTCTCAGTTACTAACCCATCTGTCCTCTACTAACTTCCTAATCCTGCCACGGACATTAGTTCCAGGGCAGTAATTCCCTTTCCAATGTTCCCTTACCCACTCTAAACCACTGTTTGGACACTTGATCCTCAGTGTTTTGGAGGACAAGCAACCTAGAAGGGTCACTATATCTGTTGTTGCTTGATTTCCTTTGTACTCCTTTGTACCTTTTCCCTGGCCGACTCTTCTCCAAATGGTAGAAATATTAGCTCGATTACTCTAGTAGTTTATGAATTATAGAGGTTGAAGTTCAAGAGTTTGGCATACTCATTTGGAACAGGGTATAGTATGTATGTATGTACTCTGGCATTTACCCCAGTTGTCCTCTGTGTGTGTGTGTGTTTTTTTTTTTTTTTTTTTTTTGTAATGGGGGTGGCCGACTCGAGACAGAGCCCAAACAGGGTCCCAGGGTATAGTACATAATACTAAAATGATAAACTTCGTGGAAATGACGCACAACTGCAGATGTTTTAATTCCCACAGAGTTGTGAAGGTCATTTTGGAATATTGATAATATATAATGAGGTGAAGGACTCAAGCAGTTTAACTCCATCTTTACCGCTATCACGTACACCACCACCACCACTGCCACTGCCACCACCACTGTCTCCATCACCACACCACCACCACCATCAAACCACTGCCACCATTATCACCACCACTGTCACCATCACCACCACCTCCACTAACACCATCACCACACCACCACCACTGCTACATCACCATTACACCAAAAAACACTATCACCTCCACACCATTACACCACCATCACCATTACACCACCAACACCATCATCAGCATTACACCACCACAACACACCATCACCAACACCACCACCATGGCTCTCAAATTAGCAGTACTTTTCGTTCTGTTTGTTTTCTTCAGTAAGTTTCCTTTCATTAAGGGGGCCCACCTCGCTTTTTTTCTCTTTCTCTTCCTCTCTCTCTGGTTTGTATCCAGTCGGCTCCATTCAGCCCACTGTTTTAAGACGTTTATCCCCATCCAGGTGTCAATATTTTCCTGGCGAGCGGTAGCAAGCCAGCATATATACAGTATATATATTTTTGTTTTGACAGCAAGCTAAATGTGTACATTTTTCGATAGAAAAATTTCTCCGGCGAAGCCGGATTTCTCCATACAATGCTGGCGAGCGATAAATCGACACCTGGATGGGGATAAACGTCATAAAACAGTTGGCTGAATGGGGCCAAATGGATACAAGCCAGGGAAAGAGAGAAAAGGAGAGAAAGATAAAAAAAACAAAAAAAAAATGTGACCCCCCTTAACCTCTCCGCGGCGCACAGGGGGTTTTCTACAGGGTAAGACTGTGCGCACCTATGATGATTTTGGGACCTATTGCCAATTTCGATAAAAAGTACATCATCGTGTAGGGAATGTTTGCGTGCATCGGCCCATATATATTTGACCCCCCAAAAAATGTCTGGGGGGGGTAGGGGAACGGTCCGTAGTTGAAAAATGTGGAGCGAATGGCACCGCGCGGCTAGATTGTCATCGAGCGGCGAGATTTCCCTGCCGAATATTTACGCGCGCAGGGGATAGAAGGAGAGGGAGGAGGGGGTGGGTTACCGCGTATTATCACGTATATCTCCTTTTTCGAGCCCTTTTAGGCTATTTAGAGTATGTATACATGTGTAGGGCACCCATATAACAATGAATATGCCTCATAGTGACCAAAAATTGCAATATATAAGGGAATTATAAGAGAATATTTAGGCGGGAATGAAGATGTGTTGGAGGTTTGGCGGCAATTTATGAGCTGAGAGTGTGGTTTACGCCATACATATCACGTATATCTTGTACGTAGAGCACTGTCACGCTATAATACAGACTTGTACGTATGTATACGTGCCATATATCAAAATATATACCGCATATAAACCAATTCATGCGATATTTACGCACATTATCAATGAGTTTCTATGCGTGAACCAAGGTGTGAGTGAGTTGTGGTGGGAATGAAAGGGGGAGAGGGTGTGTTACGCCATAAATATCACGTCAATCTTGTATTTAGAGCACTCTCATGCTATAATAAAGACGTGTACATATGTAGGCGTCCCATATAACAAGGAATATACCGCATATAGCCCAATTGATGCGATATTTACGCAAATTGTGAATGTGTTTCTAGCAGACGGAAGCCTGAAAGGGGGGGTTGGGGGTGGGTGGGTGGGTGGGAGGGAGGCATGCAGGGGTGCAGTGAGTGAGTGAGTCGTGGAGAGATGGAAGTCAGGCAGATCTCTAGATAGATAACCAGCTTAGTGATAATTGTGGAGGCGCCCCAGGCGTATTGATGTTTGGTATTTTGACCCTTATGTCTACCAGATGGCTGGTGTTCGTTGCCATCAACAGGTCTACAATAACATGAGTCAGGAATGGAGAGAGAGAGAGAGAGAGAGAGAGAGAGAGAGAGAGAGAGAGAGAAACTGAGACATGCGTATGTCGTACATATAAATGGACTTCAGAATTGCATTTTTATGCAAGCAGACATTGCATTTTAGACACATGTGAAGTACCACAGAAACATGTAGGCCATTGACTGTAAATAAAGTACTATATTTATAGACCACCAGCGACGGTGCTGAGTCAACACAGGCAGATTGCCTGTTGTGATAGAGGGCTAAATATAGACTGGTGTCTCCTTACACCTGCGAAAGGGTAGATTGCCACCAGAGAAACGTTTACTTATTTATTTCGAAGTAATATGCAATCTAAATGTATATTCGAGACCTACTGCAATTATTTGTATGACAGTCATGACTATGTATAATCCAATATACGCGCGTAGGCGAGACATAAGAAAGCTGGTTGAGCAATTTTCGACACCCACACAGTTATTATTCATTTTTATTTACAATATTATACAATACAAATGTATTTGTGAAGAGTATTTTATCCATTATTGTATTTATACCAATTTTGTTCCCAGACAGAGCTGCTGTAGCTGGAGAATCAAGGAGCGGCAAGGGTCACCTCGTGACCGCCTGACCGTGTGAAAATGAGTGGAGTCACACTGAGAGGGGCAATTTTGCTGAGTGTTTGGGCAATTTTTGACAGAATAAAGTTATATAATTACTAATTCTTGAAAGAGACAAACTATTATAAACCTTTGCATGATATAATTGATAATCCCATCAATTTACAAACGTAAATTGGTGGGATAATTCATTTTTTTTGTATATTGTCATTTCGATTGTAGACACGAAGTTTTGAGTGATATTTGGTATGAGCTCCTGTGGCATGGTTGGTAAGGTCGCGGACTGGAAAACTCAAAGTGTCGTAGGGTAGTGGGATCGAATCCAGGAGGGGGTTATGGGGAAGGTTTTATATTGTCTAGAAACAATTTTATAAATTTTTTTTTTTACAAGATCATGGCATTGTATTCAAACAATATGAAATATTCATAGAATATATCATATTGTAAGAATACAATGACATGACCTTGTTTTCTTTTTTTCTTTTTTTATTGTTTTATTTTATTATCATAGTAGGTTTGACATGATTTATTGAAACATATTTATTTTTGTACAATTCATTTGAGGTAAGAAAATAATTATATACACATTACTTAGGCTAATAACAAACATATATATTGATATACTAAAAAAATAAGGCATATTACATGTAAATCTTTGAAACTTATAAACTAAATAATGAAACATACAATTATATAATGTAAAAGCTATATCACAGGGACATCTTTGGAACTTATACATTATATAATATATATGTTACATTATGAGGTAGCGTGATCAATTAGGTCAGGTCAGGTAAGGTAGGGCGCGAGTCCAGGGCAGGGCAGGGCAGGAGGCGAGTCCAGGGCAGGGCACGGGGCGAGTCCAGGGCAGGGCAGGGCAGGGCAGGGGCCGACACTCAGTAGTTCTTGAAGGTGTGGTAGTCCCTGAAGCACTCACCCAGGCAGAGTGCAACTTTGCACTCGGCGCACATTGAGGTGACTCTTTTGGTCACATGGGGTTTCCTCACACTGGAGCT
The DNA here is from genome assembly GCA_032716605.1 of Paralithodes platypus. Classification (NCBI taxonomy): domain Eukaryota; kingdom Metazoa; phylum Arthropoda; class Malacostraca; order Decapoda; family Lithodidae; genus Paralithodes; species Paralithodes platypus. Next base: position 40,925,771 of record CM064562.1, read on the forward strand.
GCAGACGGTGCACTGCACCTGCCTGTGACGAGTGCCAATCAGCTCGGTGTTGGTTGTGTAGTGTCTTTCGACACCCAGCTGGATGCGGTCAGGAACGTGATCCCCACGCCATGCCGTACGTCTGTGAGTGGTGGTGGCATACTTCTCCAGGAGTTGGTAGGAGACGTTGTACACGAACTCCCGGAATTTCAGCTTCTGGTTTGGGGCCATATCCTTCTTCACCAACCACAAGTTGTAGGCGTTCAGCATCGTTATGTCAACTAGGTGGAGGAAGAGCTTGGGATACCACTTCACAGTCTTCCTCAGACACTCAACACCTGACAGCTGACAGTCAGACTTGTCCACCAGGCGCATGTTTTTGGTGTAGTCCACTACCATGTCGGGCTTGTAGATTGTCTTCCTGGTTCGGTAGTGGATTTTGCCAGAATCCACCTGGGCACCTGTGTGGACGGTGGAAAGCAGGTGGACGTCTCGCTTATCCTTCCACTTCAGGGCTATCAGTTTCCCACACTTCTCGAGCTGCTTGTATTTCTGCCCCTTTCGTCGCCTTCTTCGCACATGCCTCTCGCGGTGTTCCTGGGCCAGGTCGTCTTCTGAAGGTGTGTCACTGGAGGAGGCATCTGTGAGAGGAATGACATCACCTGTGAACTTTGGCATAAACTTTCTTGTCTTTCTGACAGCCCCACATGACCCCGTTTGGTTGTCATAAAGAAACTGGCAGAGAGCAGGAGAAGTATACCAGTTGTCAGTGTAGATGATGTGGCCTTTGCCCAGGTAAGGTGCCAACATTTTCCTGACGATGGCACCTGACATGCCCATGGGGTCATTGGCAGCGGCTTTCGGTACGTCAATGTCAGTTCCTGTATACACGATCATGTCAAGCACTATTCCAGTTTCACAGTCGCACAACACGAAGAGCTTGATTCCGAACCTATGCCTCTTCAAGGGGATATACTGCTTGAAAACAAGACGTCCTTTGAAGAGCACGAGCGACTCATCAATCACCAAATTGAGGAAGGGGTAAAAGTATTTCCTATACCTCTCCAACAACATGGTGAACACCTCCCGAACTTTCCATATCCTGTCAATCCTGTTAGGATTTTCGTTGTCTGCAAAGTGCATAAATCTTAGCAGCAACAAAAATCTGTCACGAGTCATGAACTTATTGAAAGTTGGGGTGGCGATGAGAGGGTCGTGCTTCCAGTAGTGTTGCAACACATGCTTCTTGATCAGAGGCATGAGGAACAACAAGGCAAAGAACGTCAGAAATTCTGCCACAGTCGTATCCACCCAGCCTCGTATTCTCGCTTTTGGAGAAAGGACGTCCAATCTGCCAAACACCCACCTGTAGTAGGCGTTTGTTTGGGCAACGATGTACGTCATTACCTCCATGTCGAAAAAAGCGAGGAAGAAGTCGCTTTCGTTCGCTTGATCATCACAGGGCCAGTCGTCAGTTGTTCCTGACGTCCCAGGATTGAACTGGGGCACGTCAGGTACAAAATTGACCCCGTCAGACCAATCGAACGAAGGCATGCCAGGGATCGGAATGTCGTCTGCGTCTTCTTCTGCGTCTGAAATATCGCTTCCATGGTCGCGATACAGCACTTCATCATCATTACCCTCCTCTTCACTCGACAGACGATGCCCTTCCTCGTTTTCGTCACCGACGTCGGACTCACTCCCACTGTCCACTCCCAAATCCCCCCACCCTTGGTCCCGTGCTAGGGCTTCGTCGTCGAAACCCGGGCTGCCAATGTCCTGCGAATCACCATCAAACAGCAGGGCGGCATACTTAGATGGTGTAAGAGTTTTCCGGGTCACTTGGGCACGTGCGGGAGTCTTATGGACAGGGACAGCAGAGGTGGTGGCAGGGGCGGCGGCAGGGGCGGCGGCGGCAGGGGCGGCGGCGGCGGCAGGGGCAGCAGTGGTGCGTGGCCTTGATGGCAAGATGATGGTGGTGCCTGTCGCCCTTCTCTCTGTTCCTTGGGCAGGGGCGGCAGGGGCGGCAGGGGCAGCAGGGGCGGCAGGGGCAGCAGGGCCGGCAGGGACACCAGGGCCAGCAGTCGCTTTCCCAGTCGCTTTCCCTCTCCCTTTCCCCTTCCCCTTCCCTGTTCCTTGGGCAGGGGCGGCAGGGGCGGCAGGGGCAGCAGGGCCGGCAGGGACACCAGGGCCAGCAGTCGCTTTCCCAGTCGCTTTCCCTCTCCCTTTCCCCTTCCCCTTCCCTGTTCCTTGGGCAGGGGCGGCAGGGGCGGCAGGGGCAGCAGGGGCAGCAGGGGCGGCAGGGGCGGCAGGGGCGGCAGGGGCAGCAGGGGCGGCAGGGGCAGCCGGGCCAGGGGCGGGTGGTGGTGTTGGTGGTGGTAGGGGCACTGTGGCTGGCGTACGGGGTCTTTTCCCTACGCCCGTGCCTTTCATTTTTCCTGCCCCCGCAGGTAATGCAGCCCTAGGGCGGCCTCCTGCGTCGCTGGTACCGGTGGCAGTGGTGGCAGTGGTGGTGGTAGTGGTTGTTGCAGTGGCCTGGGTCGTGGTGGCAGTGTCCCGAAAGACCAATGACCTCTGTGCCATTGCCCTGCTTGCACGTGTTTTACGTGCTTTTGGTGCTGGTGATTCGTCCTCTGAGCTGTAGGGCGTGTCGTACTGGTAGCTAGGGTCTTTGGCAGCCACCCTCTGCCTTCCACGGCGGCTAACACCACCAGAAGGAGGGCTGGTTGTGTCATCAGGGAGCGAGCGTGAGGGACGTGTAGGCTCCATGACTAGTGCGTGATTACTGGCGCGGTGGTGCTTGCACGAGTGCGGGGCGAGCGTTTGGCGGGGTGGTATCGAGAGTTGACATGTAGTACTATACCCACACCAATTTTCAGCCGCCTGGCTATAAACGCGCGGTTTTGGTACGTGTTCAAAGTCTCTGCTCTTAAGAGTCTACCCGCAGTGCGCCGGGGGAACTCTTAAGAGTCTCCCCGCAGCTCCCGGGTTAAACTACAGTATATACCATCCTTCCAATTTCGTTGCCCAGTAGTCGATGTGTACAGAATAATAAGAAACAATATATTTTCACAGAGCAGCTAGTTTTGGAAGGCAGAATCGATATTATGAAAGTATATATTATTTTCAACTGATTGCATAATTCAGCATTAAATATCCTGAAACTAAATTTATTGTTCAGATTCCAATATACCTTAATAATGTCGATGTAATGTAAGTTTCAATGTAATCATATAATACTCCGTAATGTCATTATTAATTTTCTTTCAGGATCAACGGAACAACGCCAAAACTCTTCGTTCGTTGGAGGTTAGTGTGTGTGTGTGTGTGTGTGTGTGTATTCATAATTGAAGTTTGACAGGAATTGAATTTTTGGCTCGTATTGTCCCGCTTCCTAGACATTTTTATCAATGACTATCACCCATCTCCTTGCTCAAGGGAGATGGTAACCGCCGGCTATGTCTCAGAAAACCTTCATCAACCTGAGCGAGATTTGAACCCCGGTCTGCTGGGTTGCAGGCAGGGATGGTACCACTGAGACAACCGCCCGCGCGTGCGTGCGTGCGTGTGTGTGTGTGTGGTAATAGTTTAATTGTCGGTTTATTGTTCAATTGCAGCCGTGAGACTGAAAATGTACGGTACAGAATTGTTCTTAACGTAGATTCAGTACAATGCTTATTCTACCTTAACTATGAGGTCACATGCGACCTTTGACGACCGTGAGGTGCCGAGTTCCCACCATAGTATGTACGCAGATGCACTGGTGAGAAGTACGTGTAGGCTAACACAAGCTGGTAGTTGAGCAGCTTGGCGAGGAATGGACCACTATATACTGTACAATCTTCTCCATCGGGATAGCGAATAAACTTTAGGATCTGAGTGGCTCGAACGCGTAACCTCGCGGTCGGTGCCCAGCTCCGTAGACCTCTCGGCTAACCCGACCCGTCTGTGTGTGTGTGCGTGTGTGCGCGTGTGTGTGTGTGTACTCACCTAATTGTAGTATACAGGATTTGAGCCTAAGCTCGTGTTGTCCTGTCTCTGTCTCTACATTTATCCAATTTTGCTTTAAAAGTTTGGATATTTCTTGCTCCCACCACCTCTCCATCCAACTTATTCCAACAATCAATGCTCTATACGGGAAGCTGAACTTTCTTACATCAGACTTAACATACAACTTTCCTCAACTTACATTCATGACCCCTGGTTCTTCCCTCGTCCCTCACCACAAAATCTCCCTTATCGATCTTCTCAAACCTTTCACCACTTAAAACATCATGATCATGTCACCTCTCTCTCTCCTCTCCCTCAACGTTGGCAGCTTTAGCCTCTCCAATCTCTCCTCATATGGCAGGTCTCTAAGGCTAGCTATCATCTTAGTGGCAACTCTCTGAACTCTTTTCCAATTTTTCATTATGTTTTATAAGGTGTGGAGACCACACCACTGCTGCATACTCCATCTTGGTACGTATTATTGTCCCTATTATTTTGCTAACATCTCTTCATCTAAATAATTCAGAGCTATTCTCATGTTAGTCAACACTGCATAGGATTCACCAGTTATTTTATTTATATGCTGTTCAGGTGAACAGGCTATCTGCCATAACTACCCTAGGTCTTTTTCTTTCCCAGCTTTACTAATTATATCATCTCCTAATTTATATTCCCAAGGTCTATATTTACTTTTTCCCATCTCAAGAACATGACACTTACTCGTGTTGAATTCCATTTTCCAAGTTTGACTCCACTCATATAATTGATCTAGGTATCTCTGTAATTCTTCACAACTACTCCTACTTGTAATATGCTTCATTAATTTTGCATCATCAGCAAACATAGACATATATGAGCCTATTCCCATTTGAAGGTCGTTGATGAAAACCAAAAACATGATTGGGGCCAACACCGATCCTTGAGGCACTCCGCTTTTTACCCTTTTCCACGAGGAGAACTTTCCTTTTATTACTGTTCGCATTTCCCTCCCAATTAATAGTTTTCCATCCACTTTAATAATACTCCCTCAACCCGCACCACAGTCCTGAGCTTCCACAACAATCTCTTATGAGGCACCTTATCAAATGCCTTCTTGAAATCTAAGTAAATACAATCCACCCACCCCTCCCTCCATTGTACAATGTCAATTACCCTATCATTACATAGTAACTCAACAAATTTGTGGTACACGAAGGACCTTTTCTGAACCCGAACTGCTTGCTTGAAATTATTTCCCTCTCCTCCAACATACCCACCCATCTTTTTCTAATAATCTTTTCACAAAGCTTGCATATAACACTCGTTAAGGATACTGGTCGATAATTTAGCGGGTCTTCTTTATTTCCACTTTTATATATTGGAGTTATATTTGCTTGTTTCCATTCTAAGGGAAGTTCCCCCTTGTTTACTGAGTATTGAACAATATTAAAAATAGGTCTCACTAGTTGTTCAGAACATTCTCTTAATCCCCATCCAGCAATGTTATCTGGGCCCATGGATTTTCTCACGTCCAATTCTTCCACCAATGATTTTAGTTCATCCTTGTTGACTTCTATCGACACTAGTCCCTGTATCTCGTTCAATCCCACCACAGGGTCTACATAGGCCTCCTCCTCCACAAACACAGATGGTAATGTATCATTCATAATTTCACACATACCCCACTGTGGTCTTCATATAAACTGACCCTCTACCCTAAGCTTTGTTTATTAGTTGTCCTTTATTTTTGTTTTGGCCGTTGATATAACTATAGAACAGTTTGGGTTCTTTATTACATTTGTTTACTATATCTTTTTCAAAGTTCTTTTTTCTAACTCTCTTATATATAGTCTTATACATTAGTTGTTTCTAGCATGCTTATCTACTCATATCCATTTTTCCTCAGTGTGTTCTCCTCACTTTATCTGGGCAATGTGACAATCGCATGTTAAACCACTCTCTCTCCTTGGCCAGCCTTTCTATCCTTAAATGTTGGTACATATTTATCTACCCCCTCCCTATAAATATCTGAGTAACAATGGTGTATTTTACCTGAATATTCTTTTCTTGCTCAATAACTTACCAATCTATATTTGCAAAGTCATCCGCGTAATGATTCATGATCCCGCCTTACTATAATTTAGGTCTATATTCCCGGTATGGTTCCCTCGGTCTCTGCCTTCAAGAAATTCCAGCCACTGTCAATGTCAAATTCAATCACAGCTATGATCCAGCTTTTTTTTTTCGCCTGGGACTCAAATATGTTAGGTTCTTTATTTCTGG
>CM064562.1:40932101-41152145 GCA_032716605.1 Paralithodes platypus
GGTGCGTGAATGCGACGGTAATTAATTTTTGTTTTGTTTTGTTATTAATTTGTGCAATAGTTATGATTTTAGGTCCAAAATATGGTTCCCCCCCCCCACCCCCCCCCCCCCCCACCACCACCACCTTAGGACCTCCACCCCCACCCTGTATCTATTCCCAAGCAATGCTGATGGCGTTTTGTGTGTGTCTGCCCTAGGCGATATAGAGGCGAAAATGCGGAGAGAGGGAATAGAGAAAGGTGCCATAAACCGCGCTGACCGCAACACACACATGTGAAAACACATGTGGAGGAGATTAACCCTCTAGCCCCGGCTATGTATTATATATATATTCCTCGAAACCAGGGTGTTTTGGCCGAAAAACGTCTAGGCTAGGCTACCGTATATTCGTTAATCAGACTGCTTCCCGCATTCCCGCGCATCCCCAAGCGTAGCTGTGTTATTTACCTGTAGAATGGCATTAAGTAGAGCTCTCTAAGTCAACTGGTTGAGCTGTGATGATGATTTCATTGGAGATAACTTTATGGCCAAAACAGCCACTTTACACCACTTTTCGATACTTAACAACAACATACAGGCACACACGAACAAGCGACGCTCTCCTTCTTGTGGCCGGAGATGCGGGGCGTCGGTCCAGCCGGCTGTTGTTTACATGCGTCGGACCGACGCCTCGCACACGAAGCTCACAGGCTTTCAACCACTGGGCGTTCAAGAGGCCTTCCGGGTACCTGTTATATGCTTTTTTATGGGCATTCAAGAGCCCTTCCGTGGTGAGAGGGTTAAGGAGAAACACAATAAATGGGTTAATGACGAAGGAGGAAAAGTGAAGGAAGTGGCAATGAAGGAAATCATGGAGGAACAAAAGAAACAATCAGAAAGGGAAAATAAAGATTTAGAATCAGTGGTAGTAAAGGCTATGAGGAGAAATGAACAGGTCCTGCGTGAAACATAGATAGAAATAAGTGTATTATTGTATTTATTAGTGGCCCCTCCATCATTGACGAACATGCCTATTACATAAGGCCTCCTCTTCAAACACTAATCCGCCGTAGTTTGAATCTACCGCGCAGAGCATTTAAAAACTGAGGAGCCTTCATCATGAGCGCAGGGGACTTTACTCATGGCTTGAGTCATTATGAATTGGGTTCGCACTACGAAAAACTTCGTAAAAAATAAAAACAAAAAGAAAATAAGAATAACTATCCAATAAGCTTTCCATCACATCGTGGATGTACTTGTGTGGATTTCTGACCAGACGCTGATTCAGGCGTCATTCTTCCTTCTCTGCTCTGCGCTCAGCCCGCCCGGACGTGCCTCCCCACGCTCCGCTGGTTCCCGCATTCGTTGCGTCCCTAGTGAGTTTTTTCTCATTTGTTTACTCCAGGATGTATCGAGTAAGGTTAGGATAGGCGTAGCAGGAGTGTCCTGGGCTGGTTGCCCGCAGTGCAGTGTATTTTGGGTCGAGTGTATGGGGCATCTATTTCGGATGTACCCTCGTGGTCACGTTGTGGACATGTGAACTTTTTCACAGTTGAGTTAGTTTGTGATGCAGGCGGCTTTCACTACGCGTTAATTATTGCTGCCTTTTATCTTTCTGATGAGGTAAGCTTTGTTTTCTGACGTTCCCAGCGTATTTTTCTTCACTTAGTGAAGTTTTTTCTGGGTCCCGAGTCAGTCTTCCCTGGGTTGGAAGTTATTGCTACGGTGGTGTGTTGGCGGTGGTTCCTGTTGTGATATTTCCAGTGTGTGTGTATATTTCAACTGTTATTATGCCGTCTGCCTAGGCCTAGCCAGCCGCTCGTAGCTTTGCCACATGTACTAGTGTTATTATTTATTATTTATAAATATGCCCTACTGTGTCATGTGTATCCGGGTTTTAGTTGTGTATTGGCTAATTCCTCGGACTATAATTGTTTCATGGTTTAGTTCTGTATTGGCTAATTCCACGGATTATGGTGTGACCTTGGGTTAGTCGTGCGTGGCTATCCTCGTGTCTTGTGTTGTTCAGATGGTGTCTGTTCAGGGTGGGTTTCCTTCCGGCGGGTTTTTTCTCGGTTTCACCGTGAAAAAATCCTGGCCGAGAGCAGTGTTGGGCCACACGTGGTTGTTAACACTGGCTTGTATCCCCGGCGCTGGGGGGGTGTCTGTGGCTCTCCAGGACTGCGTCTCTGTGGGTGCCTGGTTTCAGGCCTCCTTTGATTCCCGGCGGGATGGCTGTACCCATCCATATAAAACGGCGTTCTTTGTGGACATACGTTTTGGGAGTTTTTCTACCTGGTTTTACGACAACCACATGAAAAACCTAGCTGTTGTTTAGGCTTTCCTCCCCGGCGATCTTTTACAAAGAAGTGGGGACAGGAACTTATGGGGTTAACTTTTAAACTTCTCACCCGGCGGGTGCACCTGGGTAGGGTGGGATGAACGACTGAGGTCTTTCAGTTAGTTAACCAATCCATTATAGTGATACTCTGTGTATCGCTGCCTTTACTATTACGGCGAGAAGGTTCAATTAGGTTAAATATCGATTCTCACACCCGGCGGGTGCTCCTAGGTGGAGGAACTAGGAATTTACAAAATTCAATTTATTAACCTATTAATTTAGTGATACAATTAGGTATCGCCGCCTTTTAACTTACGGCGATCTTTTGTGACAATTCGTTAAACAGCAGATCTCGTATCATCCTGCCCTGGGCTATTCTACTAAAATAATTCAAGGGCCGGCGTCTTTATGGGGGGTTGCTTTGTTACAAAATTGAATCTTGAGACAGTCACCTCCTCCAAGAGACTATAAGTGCCATGCTGGACCATTATATCAGAGGGTATTCTTCACTTTCTTTAGCAAAAGATTTGTTTAGACTTTACACCCCGCCGCGTAGCGAGATGTGTTAGTTGTGTCTTTGCATCTCGTTACCCGGCGGGTTATTAACACTTGTGTGCGAACATGTTGGATTAACCTTATGAGCATTAATTCCTGGAAATTTTCTTGTTTTTTCCAGAGCTGAGCTCCGGCGGACCAATACAGACCCGGCGGTAGTTTTCACCCACCAAGTCTCTGTCATGGCTACCGTGGCCTCAGTTTTTGCCCTGTGCATTACCCCTACTTGTGCTGGTATCCCTATTTTTGCACACACCCTTTGCATAAGGTGTGTTAAATGTCTAGACCGTTCAAGGGGTCTCTGGGTTATGCATAATTGTTCCTTTTGCTCTCAATTAGCTGTTAAAGTCCTTTGTGAAAATGATAAGACCGCGGCGGTAGCGTTGAGAGAGGTTCGACAACAGATGTCGGCCTACACTACCATTGTCGCGCATAAGTCACTTCAATGTGACAACGTCCCACTTTGGGATAGATTGCTGTCAGAACACCCTCCCCCTAAACGTTCCTCTAGAGTCACGAGTCTTAAGCCGACGGAGACTAGTCAGGGTTCTGTATCGTCTGCGACTACAACTAAACGCCCGAGAGAGCCTACACCCCCGGCATCCGCCTCCTCGTCGCGGGCGAGATCTAGGTCTAGGTCACCTCTCAGACACCAGTCATCTAGTCGTGCCTCTTCACCGGCGAGTAAGAAGAGTAAGACGGAAGGTTCCACCAGTGGTCACGGCGGAGATTCTTCCAGATCTAAGACTAGTTCGCGGTCACACCGCAGCCATAAATCCTCAAAAAAGGATTCACATCGGAAGTCCTCTCGACATTCCCCAGTCTAGTGCATCTCATCGTACCTCTACACCTGACAGAGTTTGTGTTACGGCCTCTGAGTCCAGTGCAGCGCCTGTCCCTAAAGAGGATTTGCCAATTAATATTTTAACCCTGGAAATGGAAAGTTCAGGAGGGTCAATAATTGAGAATGTTTCAGACTCTCAAGAGAGCGTAGGCCAGGGCCTCGGTGTTTGGCGGTGTGCCCAACCAGGGTCTGACCACCCACGTCCGACTCATACGAGTCACACAGTAGCCGACGTCCACAGGGACGCGGCGATCCCATCCTCTATCCCAGACTTATCTTGGAAACAAGGTACCCCTGCCTCAGCGGGGTCTTCTCAGGAGGATCGGGAGGAAAAAGACGAAGTTTCAATAATTTCGGATATGGAAGGACAAGGGTCAGGCTCAGGCTTGGACGCCGCACGGGATAATAATGATTCTCCTGTAAGTTCTTCATCAAACCAGTTTGTTACAGCACAAGAAATTGATGGGTTGCTTACTCATGCTTTATCTAAATTTTTTGGTCAACAACAGGAAAACCCCACAATAGACTTGGGGGCTCCCTCGACAAGTTCTACGGTACGGCCTCTGATGACGTCAATTGATTTATCTAAGATTCCTAACCCTCCTACTCTGTCACCTGCAAGGAGCACTAAGCCTGCTACGGCGGCATTGACAACTTCAAATGTCAGGGTCATAACGGATGTCAATCCACCCCCTCTAGACAAAGCGCCTCTTAGAAAGGTAGCTATGCCCCTGCTTTATGGGCCAGACGAGTCATGGGTTCTTTTGAACCCCTCTAAACCAGAGCTTGCCCAACCTACCTTGTCAGGGGAACTCCCGGTACCGCGTGAGTGGTTTATCCAGGGCAACAAGTCAAAGAAATTAAGGGCCATGGATGCCTTGGGTAATGTTCTGGACGTAAACATCAAGGCTATACCTAGTTATTATCACCAAGATTATTTTGTGTATGCTTCTAAGCCTGCTTTACCCCCTGCCTCAGCTTTAAAACTATTTTCAGACTGGTCTAAGCTGGATGGGTTTAATGATATTAAGACTCTGTCAGCTCTTACTCCTGAACTAGATTTACAGACCGTCACAGACGACGCAGCTAATCCAGTTTTGAAGGTGGGACAGTTGGGTCCAGGACCTTGGGTGGATTGGGAGGTAGAGGCTCAAAACTTTGCAACCACTTTCACTTCTAAATCTTCTCACCAGATCCCTCAGGACACACATTCATGGTTTTCCATGCCGGTGGGTTCTGCCGGCGGAGTCCCGGCAGCTTTGTTTGCATTCCTAGCTGCCCCTAAGATTAATCTTTGTGAACTGAAGGACCCGTTCACTACCCCTACCCCTACTCACCTAGACAGAGAATTTAGACTACGAGGAAAAGCTTTTCGCCTGTTTTCACAGTACATAGTATCTCAGCAGGTGGCTAAGTCTTTACTACGGTCTACTCAGGCAATCGCAGACGCGGATGCTCGAAGATCGGTTGAGTTATCCCGGCGACTGATTCTTCAGTCGTCAATCCAATCCTTAGGTGACATACGCACCGCCTTGCTTGAGGCGGTGCGAGCACGACAAGATCTTAGGATGTCGTTAGTTCGCAAGCTACCTGATCGCATTGCTAACCAGGTGGTGATGTCACCAGTACTTACTCCATCTTTAATGTCCCCTGAAGTATGGCGAACGGTGTTCAATATGGCACAGGCCGTTAAGCACAGTCCCACCCCTTCTAAGAAACCTGCATTTAACTTCCCCAAACCCAGGCCTACTACTAAAGCCCAGCCAGGGGGATCTAAACCTTTTCTTCCGCCTAAGTCCTCCCACTCCCCCCAGGGTCAGTACAGGCATAGACAGAATAGGTTTTCAGGTCAGAGAGGACGCGGCCAAAATAAACCAGGTCAGGGCCAGTCTTCGGCCAACACCAGCCAGCCGGCGAAGCGGCCAGCACCAACCCCACCATCAAAAAACTAAAGTCTCTCTCACTCCCGGCGCCTACCTTAAGGCCGGAGGAACCGAGGGTAGTACAGCCGGCGAACCCTTGTCTGCTAACTGGGTCGTTCCGAACGTGTCACCAAGCATGGCCGTTACACACTTGGGCACGGATGGTGGCACGCAAAGGCATCACTTGGCAGTGGCTCCGGCGACCTCGATTACGTCAGCCGACAACGGCGAATTTTGTTTCTTTAGAGGTGGAGTCACTAGCCCAGGAAATGATTGCCAAAAATGTCATCATCCCGGTCCCCCCAAATTACCCTGTATTCACGTCCAAACTATTTTTGGTTCCCAAAAGGGACAGTGTTCAGATGAGGCCGGTCGTAGACCTGTCTTATCTGAATCTTCACATTCACAACGAATCTTTCAGAATGTTAACAGTACACCAAATCAGGCTAACGCTTCCGCCGGGAGGTTGGATGTGTTCACTAGACCTGACAGACGCCTATTGGCACGTATCGGTCAACAAAAGATTTCAAAGGTTTTTGGCCTTACGGATCAGGCACCAAAATTTTGTTTTTCAGAGGATGCCGTTCGGTTTGAACCTGGCACCTCGATTATTCACAAAACTAGTCCGGCAAGCCCTGATGCCATTGTTAAAACAAGGGATCAGAGTGTTGTGGTATCTGGACGACTGGCTGGTGGTGGCAGAGACACAACAATTATGCATAAAACATGTCAATATCATTTTAAATCATGTCAAAACTCTAGGCTTCAAGGTAAATCTGGTAAAGTCAAACCTTGTTCCCTCACGAGTAATTCAGTGGATAGGGCTGGTCTGGGACACCGCCGCTCTCACTCTGAGTCAGAGTGTGGACAATCGCAACAGGTTTCGCAGGAAACTGTTCAGGTTTCTTCACAGTCTGACTACGACACGAAGGGTCTGGGAGTCTCTGGTCGGCTCTCTCAACTGGATTCAACTAACTGTCAAGTTGGGCCGGTTGAAAGTAAAACGATTAATATTGGAAGGCAACAAATATTTCCCGCTCTTACCGGCGAAAAAATTATGGCCCATCCCGAAATTAATCCACACCTTACTAGCGGTCTGGGCGAAGAGGGAAACATTGCACTCAATAATGTCATGGACCTCTCCTCCACCAACGGTATGGGTAGACACGGATGCGTCAGGCACAATAGGTTGGGGATTTCAGTCAAATCAGGGGCACCAGGGTCAGGGGCTTTGGTCCCACTTAGAAATCTCGCACATCAATGTCAAAGAATTACTAGTCCCCTTGTATTTCCTTCAGGCTCACGGCCCAGCGTTACGGGACAAGTCGGTGGCCTTCAGAATGGACAATCTGAATGCAGTCCACTGTATTCAGAAACAAGGGTCAACGAGGTCAAGGAAGTTGCTAAACGTATCGGAAGAGATTTTTGCTCTAGCCAACAGTCTAGATATTTATCTGCACGCATCTTATCTCCCAGGCGTAGCGAACGTCTGGGCAGACGCTCTGTCCCGGCGACAGAGCACGACAGTAGAATGGGAGCTCAAGCAACCCATTTTCAACCTAATGATTGCAGAGCTCTCCCATCCACAAGTGGATCTTTTTGCGTCCGAGGAGACTCACAAACTCCCTCTATACCTCACCCGCCGGGCGAAAACGCCGGCAGGGGGGCCAGACGCCCTAGTGACAGACTGGAACAGATGGAGCTCCATCTATCTGTTTCCGCCGCCAGATGCGTCACTAATGTGCCACGTAGTGAACAAACTACGAGATTATCGAGGCTTAGTCTCGCTAATCGCGCCACTGTGGCCGGCGCAGTTGTGGTACCAGCAATTGAAAATGTGGTGCCCGGACCCGGTATCGCTCCCGGTCGGGTATTTCCACTTAGACGCGATTGGCAACCTCGCGACCTCGCTGACTTTTGCATTATGGACATTCAGGAGGCCAAGTGGCTAGCACCATACGGTAGAGATGTGACAAATAAATTACTTAATCAATATACTCAGTCTACAAAATGAAAGTATCAATCACATTGGCAAGCCTTTACTTCTTGGATCGTTAGGACAGAACAAACTGTACCCTCAGTGGCATTAGTTTTCAATTATTTAAATTATCTGTTTGAGCAGAAACGTTTATCTGTGGTAACATTAAAAAATCACTTAACTGCGATTAGAGTGCCCTTTTTAGACCTTACGGGTCTTTCCATACCGGTAGCGGAGGAAACAGGTTTTATGAGAGCATGTTTTAAACTCCGCCCACCTCCCCGTCAGCTCATGCCTACTTGGTCTCTGGACAAAGCTTTGTCTTTGCTTCACTCTCGTCTGTACCAAAATACTGCAGACTTTGCATTACTCTTAAAAAAGGCGGTTTTCCTTTTGGCTTTAGCCACCGGAAACAGAGTGTCTGAGCTGGCGGCGATGAGCAACACACCTAATTGTCTTAGGTTTGGTAGACTTAATGAATGTATTTCCATTGCACCCTCCCCAGGTTTTGTAGCCAAGAATGAGCATAGTGCACACGTGTTTTCTGAGTTCACGGTGCCGGCGTTAAAAAGGGGAAAGGTGCATCATAATTTATGTCCAGTACAAGCTCTAACCAAATATTTGAGAGTAGCTCCTCAAAACCCCCAAGGTGCTTTATGGGTAGCAAGTACGGGTAAACGCTTACTTAAACGGCGATTAGCCTCTCTTCTGGTAGAAGTCATTAAAGAAAGTAATCCCGGCGTTGTGGGTCGGGCCCACGATTTACGCAAATGGGCAGCCTCTTTACGTTTCCTGAAATTTTTTTCAGTTGAAGACATAGCGTCCACGCAGTTGTGGGCGTCTAATCATACGTTTCTGTCTAGATACTTGTCAGTTGCTCTAGACAAACCTTCCTTACCTTGTATAGCTTTAAGGCAGAGGGTCTAGGTGGCCCTGCAGTCACTTTTGTTTACTTTCACGGGAAAGGGGGGGGGGGGGGGGTGCAGTCAGTTGACACAGGACACCCTAGACCCTGCCGGAGTATGAGAGCTGTGATACAATTTAAGTTTAAAATGTGTTATGAAAATTTCTCAGTGAGAAATTGTGCTAGTACAATGTTAAGTACAAAACAACGGTGTTGTTAGAGTAGTTTAGCTGCGAAAGCAATTTAATTTTAGAATAATGGAGTTCCTTTGCAATTTATCTCCAAGTTTATGTTGGGGTTTATTATGTGCACATA
Source organism: Paralithodes platypus (assembly GCA_032716605.1). NCBI lineage: Eukaryota > Metazoa > Arthropoda > Malacostraca > Decapoda > Lithodidae > Paralithodes > Paralithodes platypus. Next base: position 40,940,940 of record CM064562.1, read on the forward strand.
TAAACTTATAACTTATTATTTTTTGTCACCACTCGTTGAGTGGGGTGCCTTTGTAACTACAGATCTGTGTTCAGAATCTTCAGGGTTACCCATTTTTTGTCAGGCAGGCTTCTTTGAAGCACGCACCTGCCTGAACCCCCTTTTTCTTGTATTTGTTCGGCTACGCCGTTATTAAATATATTTTCAAAGTAAGAATACTATGTGGTTGTTTTTATTATCTGCTTTTCTAGAGTTATGATATGATTACGAATGTCCCCCTCCAGTCTTAGAAATCAGGCATGTTCGTCAATGATGGAGGGGCCACTAATAAACTATAGGTTTGACTCCTGTAAGGAGATAAAGAAAACCTAATATTTAGTAGTGGCCCCGTAATCATTGACGACTGGGGTCCTCCCGACCGTCCCCTTCCCATTCGTTGATGTATTAAGGATTTTGGTTTACTTGATATGTCAGTGAAGGAAGAATGACGCCTGAATCAGCGTCTGGTCAGAAATCCACACAAGTACATCCACGATATGATGGAAAGCTTATTGGATAGTTATTCTTATTTTCTTTTTGTTTTTATTTTTTACGAAGTTTTTTCGTAGTGAGAACCCAATTCATAATGACTGAAGCCATGAGTGAGGTCGCGTGCGCTCATGATGAAGGCTCCTCAGTTTTTAAATGCTCTGCGCGGTAGATTCAAAACTACGGCGGATTAGTGTTTGAAGAGGATGCCTTATGTAATAGGCATGTTCGTCAATGATTACGGGGCCACTACTAAATATTAGGTTTTCTTTATCTCCTTACAGGAGTCAAACCTATAATTTGGGGATATAGAGGAGCACATTATTGAGAGGAAAGCTAGGGATAAGGAAGAAATTAATAAGGTAAAAACATTGATCAAGCATGTCGATGAAGGAAACAACTGGAGAGATGATATTGAAGAAGTTAGGAGAATGGGTAAATATAGTAAGGGAAACACAAGGCCAATGAGAGTGCAGTTTAGGTCTAGGGTAACAGTGGATGCAATAATGAACGTAACATGGAGACTTAACTTGACCAGCAAGTTTAAGAAAATTACAATTAGAAAAGACATGAGTATTGAGGATCGAAACATAAGAAAAGAATTGCAAACCGAGGCAAATGTAAAGAATAAAGAAAGGACGAAAGAAGACGAAAAGAAGTTTTTCTGGAGAGTGTGGGAGGGAAAACTCAAGAAATGGTATATAAAGCGAAGGGACGAAGTAGGGAGGGAAAGGGAGATGGTGCGGGTGACGGGGGAGAAGGCAGAGAGAGGGGAGGTGGAGATAGAGAGAGAAACAGTCCAAGTGGAGGCAGAGGGAGGGGAGGTGGAAACGGAGCGAGAAACAGTCCAGGTGGAGACAAGAGAAGAGGAGACAAGCTAGGAAATAAATTGGGAGGGGTACGTACAAAAGAAAGGAACGGGCAGGGACGAGAAAAATAGGGAAAATACTGGAAACGCTAAGTTCATGTATACAAATATTGATGGGTTAATTTCCAAAAAGATTGAGTTTGACGAATATGTAAAGAGAGAGAGGCCCGGGGTAGTATGTTTGACTGAAACTAAGCTTAACCAGGAGGTAGACACGAATATAATTAGTTGTGCAGGATACAGTACATGGAGAAGAGACAGGTTAGGAAAGCTAGGAGGAGGAGTGTTGATCATGGTAGATAATAAAATTACTGCTAAAGAATTAAAACTTGGTGATAGCATTGCTGAAGTGGTAGCAGTTGAAATTGAGGATAATGATAGGTCAAAATTGGACATTGTATCAATGTATTTACCTCCTAAGACTAAATCTTGGAGCAACGATGAATATAATGAATTAATTTTGGAAACCTTGCGTATATTGGAAATTATTTGTAAAAGGCAAAATAGGCTTATTCTTGCAGGGGACTTTAATTGCGGGGAGGTGGATTGGGAATGTTTGGATGCGGGTTCAAATGAAAATACTTGGGGTAGCAAATTTCTTGAACTAACAATGGGGTATCTATTAACACACGTTATGGAAAATACAAGATTTAGAGGAGGTGATGAACCATCAAGACTTGACTTATTATTCACCAAAGACCCCCAAGAAATAAAGAACCTAACATATTTGAGTCCCATGGGAAAAAGCGATCATGCTGTGATTGAATTTGAATTGACAGTGGAATTTCTGGAAGGCAGAGAGGAGGAACATAGGGAATATAGATTAAATTATAGTAAGGCGGATTATGAATCATTACGAGGATACTTTGCAAATATAGATTGGTCATTTATTGAGCAAGAACAGAATATTCAGGTAAAATACACCATGTTACTAGACATTTACAGGGAGGGGGTAGATAAATATGTACCAACATTTAAGGATAGAAAGCTGGCTAAGGAGAAAGAGTGGTTTAACATGCGATGTCACATTGCCCAGAACAAAAAGGACTCTGCATGGAATAAAGTGAGAAGGAGACACACTGAGGAAAAATGGAATGAGTATAAGAATGCTAGAAACAACTATGTCAAGACTATAAGAGAGGAGAAAAAAAACTTTGAAAAAGATATAGTAAATAAATGTAATAAAGAACCCAAACTGTTCTATAGTTATATCAACGGCAAAACAAAAATAAAGGACAAAATAACAAAGCTTAGGGTAGAGGGTCAATTATATGAAGACACAGTGGGTATGTGTGAAATTATGAATGATACATTAACATCCGTGTTTGTGGAGGAGGATGACTATGTAGAACCTGTGGTGGAATTGAACGAGATACAGGGACTAGAGTCGATAGAAGTCAACAAGGATGAACTAAAATCATTGTTGGAAGAATTGGACGTGAGAAAATCTATGGGCCCAGATAACATTGCTGGATGGGTATTAAGAGAATGTTCTGAACAACTAGTGAGACCTATTTTTAATATTGTTCAACACTCATTAAACAAGGGGGAACTTCCCTTAGAATGGAAACAAGCAAATATAACTCCAATATATAAAAGTGGAAATAAAGAAGACCCGCTAAATTATCGACCGGTATCCTTAACGAGTGTTATATGCAAGCTTTGTGAAAAGATTATTAGAAAAAGATGGGTGGGTATGTTGGAGGAGAGGGAAATAATTTCAAGCAAGCAGTTCGGGTTCAGAAAAGGTCATTCGTGTACCACAAATTTGTTGAGTTACTATGATAGGGTAATTGACATTGTACAAGGGAGGGAGGGGTGGGTAGATTGTATTTACTTAGATTTCAAGAAGGCATTTGATAAGGTGCCTCATAAAAGATTGTTGTGGAAGCTCAGGACTGTGGGGCGGGTTGAGGGAGTATTATTAAAGTGGATGGAAAACTATTTAATTGGGAGGGAAATGCGAACAGTAATAAAAGGAAAGTTCTCCTCGTGGAAAAGGGTAAAAAGCGGAGTGCCTCAAGGATCGGTGTTGGCCCCAATCATGTTTTTGGTTTTCATCAACGACCTTCAAATGGGAATAGGCTCATATATATCTATGTTTGCTGATGATGCAAAATTAATGAAGCATATTACAAATAGGAGTAGTTGTGAAGAATTACAGAGAGACCTAGATAAGTTATATGAGTGGAGTCAAACTTGGAAAATGGAATTCAACACGAGTAAGTGTCAGGTTCTTGAGATGGGAAAAAGTAAATATAGACCTTCTTGGGGATATAAAATAGGAGATGAAATAATTAGTAAAGCTGTGAAAGCAAAAGACCTAGGGGTAGTTGTGGTAGACAGCTTGTCACCTGAACAGCATATAAATAAAATAACTGGTGAAACCTATGCAGTGTTGACTAACATGAGAATAGCTCTGAATTATTTAGATGAAGAGATGTTAGCAAAAATAATAGGGACAATAATACGACCAAGACTGGAGTATGCAGCAGTGGTGTGGTCTCCACACCTTATAAAACATAATAAAAAACTGGAAAGAGTTCAGAGAGTTGCCACTAAGATGATAGCTAGCCTTAGAGACCTGCCTTATGAGGAGAGATTGGAGAGGCTAAAGCTGCCAACGCTGAGGGAGAGGAGAGAGAGAGGTGACATGATCATGATGTTTAAGTGTGTGAAAGGTTTTGAGAAGATCGACAAGGGAGATTTTGTGGTGAGGGACGAGGGAAGAACCAGGGGTCATGATTGTAAGTTGAGGAAAGTTATATGTAAGTCTGATGTAAGAAAGTTCAGCTTCCCGTATAGAAGCATTGAGTGTTGGAATAAGTTGGATGGGGAGGTGGTGGGAGCAAGAAATATCCAAACTTTTAAAGCAAAATTGGATAAATGTAAAGAGAGAGACAGGACAACACGAGCTTAGGCTCAAATCCTGTATACTACAATTAGGCGAGTACAATTAGGTGAGTACTTCCCCCCTACCCGCCAACATCCTCTCTCCTCCCCTCGCTTAACCCCTCTAAACCACGGTACCGTAATATAATGCAAAGGAGAAAATAAGTGTATTTAGGTATTGTTCTAAACTAAATCCGTAGGGCGATTTATATTGAAATATATTGAAAAATATCAGTGTGTTTGTGATACAATGCTTCACTAGAGGTCTGACCCATGAAACCAGTGTATTGGCCCTGTGCAACTTTGGCCAGCCATGGTCGATAAAGAAATTTCTATTTTTATTTTTATTTAATTTTTTTGTGAAAGAGTATAGCACGATCATTGTTCACAAGAGGGCATGGCAGCAGCTTACAAAATGTGTGTTTGTGTGATAGAGTAGGGGCTATCCGGACAGAGAGAGTGTGGTGCAGTGACCACAAGTATCCCTCCCCCCCCTCCTTCTTCCTCCCCCTCCCTTACCCACACATTCCCTTCCTTCCCCTCCCCTCCCCTCTTCCTTCCACTTTCCTCTCTTCCACCACATCCCCCCATGTAATCCTCCCCTATTTTTGTCTTGAAAATAACTTAATCATAAGACGTAATTGGCTGGTTTCCATTTAAAGTTAGGCATATTTAGAATGTAAAGCGGCTCATATTGCCGAGGTTTCTTTAGTTTTGTATACAGTAGAGTCAATTAGCTTTGAGGAAACATGCCGATTGTGTAAGGTAAGGTTTCATATGATTTATTACCTAGTCAGGAAATCAGACTGGAAGTGGTATATTTCATGTGAGATTTATCTCTAACGAACTAATAACTAAGGATACTATTTAAAATAAGGTATAATGTGCTGATATGATGGGTGCTTACTGATACCCAGGATTTTGTTTTTATTTCTCAAACTAATGGCAGATTTCTAAGAACATCCCTCTTTACTCCTTAGCACTATTTTGACACTTGCCTTTATACTCTTTTTATTCTATTAATATTTTTTTTTTCTCGCTCACTACAATATATATATATATATATATATATATATATATATATATATATATATATATATATATATAATAGGTTTGACTCATGTAAGGAGATAAAGAAAACCTAATATTTAGTAGGCCCCGTAATCATTGACGAACATGCCTATTACATAAGGCATCCTCTTCAAACACTAATCCGCCGTAGTTTGAATCTACCGCGCAGAGCACTTAAAATCTGAGGAGCCTTCATCATGAGCGCACGCGACCTCACTCATGGCTTCAGTCATTATGAATTGGGTTCTCACTACGAAAAAACTTCGTAATAAATAAAAACAAAAAGAAAATAAGAATAACTATCCAATAAGCTTTCCATCATATCGTGGATGTACTTGTGTGGATCTTTGACCAGACGCTGATTCAGGCGTCATTCTTCCTTCACTGACATATCAAGTAAACCAAAATCCTTAATACATCAACGAATGGGAAGGGGATGGTCGGCAGGGCCCCAGTCGTCAATGATTACGGGGCCACTACTAAATATTAGGTTTTCTTTATCTCCTTACAGGAGTCAAACCTATAATTTATTAGTGGCCCCTCCATCATTGACGAACATGCCTGATTTCTAAGACTGGAGGGGGACATTCGTCATCATATCATAACTCTAGAAAAGCAGATAATCAAACAACCACATAGTATTCTTACTTTGAAAATATATTTAAACATGGCGCAGCCCATATATATACAAAAAAGGGGTTCAAGCAGGTGCGTGCTTCAAAGAAGCCTGCTTGACAAAAAGGGTAACTCTGGAGATTCTGTGAACAGATCTGTAGTTACAAAGGCACCCCACTCAACGAGTGGTGACAAAAATAACAAGTTATAAGTTTACATGTGCACATAATAAACCCCATAATATTCGTGGAAATATTTTGCAAAAGATCTCCACTGTTTAATACTAAATTGCTTTCACAGCAAAAACTACTATAACAACCCTGTTGTTTGTACTAACATTGTACTAGCACAATTTCTCACCCTGAATAGAACAGAGAAATTTTCATATCACATTATCCATAATTTGTATCACAGCTCTTACATTCCGGCGGGGTCTAGGGTGTCCTATGTTACACTGACTGCACCCCCCCACCCCCCCCCTTTTTCCTTGAAAGTAAAAAAAAGTGACTGAAGGGCCACCTAGACCCTCTGCCTTAAAGCTATACATGGTAAGGAAGGTTTGTCTTGAGCAACTGACAAGTATCTAGTCAAAAACGTATGATTAGACGCCCACAACTGCGTGGACGAAATATCTTCTACTGAAAAGTTCTTCAGGAAACGTAAAGAGGCTGCCCATTTGCGTAAATCGTGGGCCCTACCCACAACGCCGCGATTACTCTCTTTAATGCCTTCGACCAGAAGAGAAGCTAATCTCCGTTTCAGTAAGCGTTTACCGGTACTCGCTACCCACAAAGCACCTTGGGGGTTTAGAGGAGCCACTCTCAAATATTTGGTTAGAGCTTGCACTGGACATAGATTATGGTGCACCTTTCCCCTTTTTAACGCCGGCACAGTGAACTCAGAAAACACGTGTGCACTGTGCTCATTCTTGGCTACAAATCCCGGGGAAGGTGCAATGTGAATACATTCATTAAGTCTACCAAACCTAAGGCAATTAGGTGTGTTGCTCATCGCCGCCAGCTCAGACACTCTGTTCCCGGTGGCCAAAGCCAAAAGGAATACAGCCTTTTTTAAGAGTAATGCAAAATCTGCAGTATTTTGGTACAGACGAGAGTGAAGTAAAGACAATGCCTTGTCCAGAGACCAAGTAGGCATGAGCTGACGGGGAGGTGGGCGGAGTTTAAAACATGCTCTCAAAAACCTGTTTCCTCCGCCACCGGTATGGAGAGACCTGTAAGGTCGAAACAGGGCACTCTAATCGCAGTTAAGTGGTTTTTTAACGTTACCACGGATAAACGTTTCTGCTCAAACAGATAATTCAAATAATTAAAAACTAATGCCACTGAGGGCACAGTCTGTTCTGTTTTAATGATCCAAGAAGTAATGGCTAATGATCCAAGAAGTAAAGGCTTGCCAATGTGATTGATACTGTCGTTTCGTAGACTGAGTATATTGATTGATTAATTTATTGGTCACATCTCAACCATATGGTGCTAGCCACTTGGCCTCTTGAATATCCATAATGCAAAAGTCAGCGAGGTCGCTAGGTTGCCAATCGTGTCTAAGTGGAAATACTCGACCGGGAGCGACACCGGGTGCGAGCACCACGTCTTCAATTGCTGGTACCATAACTGCGCCGGCCACAGGGGCGCGATTAGCGAGACTAAGTATCGATAATCTCGTAGTTTGTTCACTACGTGGCACATTAGTGACGCGTCTGGCGGCGGAAACAGATAGATGGAGCTCCATCTGTTCCAGTCTGTCACTAGGGCGTCTGGCCCCCCTGCCGGCGTTTTCGTCCAGCGGGTGAGGTATAGAGGGAGTTTGTGAGTCTCCTCGGATGCAAACAGATCCACTTGTGGATGGTAGAGCTCTGCAATCATTAGGTTGAAAATGGGTTGCTTGAGCTCCCATTCTACTGTCGTGCTCTGTCTCCGGGACAGAGCGTCTGCCCAGACGTTTGCTACGCCTGGGAGATAAGATGCGTGAAGATAAATGTCTAGCCTGTTGGCTAGAGTAAAAATCTCTTCCGACACGTTTAGCAACTTCCTTGATTTCGTTGACCCCTGTTTCTGAATACAGTGAACTGCATTCAGATTGTCCATTCTGAAGGCCACCGACTTGCCCCGTATAGTAGAGCCGTGAGCCTGAAGGAAATACAAGGGGACTAGTAATTCTTTGACATTGATGTGGGAGATTTCTAAGTGGGACCAAAGCCCCTGACCCTGGTGCCCCTGATTTGACTGAAATCCCCAACCTATTGTGCCTGACGCATCCGTGTCTACCCATACCGTTGGCGGAGGAGAGGTCCAGACATTACTGAGTGCAACATTTCCCTCTTCGCCCAGAACGCTAGTAAGGTGTGGATTAATTTTGGGATGGGCCATAATTTTCCCGCCGGTAAGAGTGGGAAATATTTGTTGCCCTCCAATATTAAACGTTTTACTTTCAACCGGCCCAACATTACAGTTAGTTGAATCCAGTTGTGAGAGCCGACCAGAGACTCCCAGATCCTCCGTGTCGTAGTCAGACTGTGAAGAAACATGAACAGTTTCCTGCGAAACCTGTTGCGATTGTCCACACTCTGACTCAAGAGTGAGAGCAGCTGTGTCCCAAACCAGCCCTATCCACTGAATTACTCGTGAGGGAACAAGGTTTGACTTTACCAGATTTACCTTGAACCCTTGAGTTTTGACATGATTTAAAATTATGTTGACATGTTTGATGCATAATTACTCTGTCTCTGCCACCACCAGCCAGTCGTCTAGGTACCACAAAACTCTGATTCCTTGCTTTAACAACGGCATCAGGGCTTGCCGGACTAATTTCGTGAATAATCGAGGTGCCAGGTTCAAACCGAATGGCATCCTCTGGAAAACAAAATTTTGGTGCCTGATCCGTAAGGCCAGAAACCTTTGAAATCTTTTGTTTACCGATACGTGCCACTAAGCGTCTGTCAGGTATAGGGAACACATCCAACCTCCCGGCGGAAGTGTTAGCCTGATTTGGTGTACTGTTAACATTCGGAATGACTCGTTGTGAATGTGAAGGTTCAGATAAGACAGGTCTACGACCGGTCTCATCTGAACACTGTCCCTTTTGGGAACCAAAAATAGCTTGGACGTGAATACAGGGTAATTTGGGGGGACCGGGATGATGACATTCTTGGCAATCATTTCCTGGACCAGTGACTCCACCTCTAAAGAAACAAAATTCGCCGTTGTCGGCTGACGTAAGCGAGGTCGCCGGAGCCACTGCCAAGTGATGCCTTTGCGTGCCACCATCCGTGCCCAAGTGTTTAACGGCCATGCTTGGTGACACGTTCGGAACGACCCAGTTAGCAGACAAGGGTTCGCCGGCTGTATACCCTCGGATTCGCCGGCCTTAAGACTGGCACCGGGAGTGAGAGAGACTTTAGTTTTTTTATGGTGGTGGAGTTGGTGGTGGTGGACGCTACGCCGGCTGGCTGGCGTTGGCAGAAGACGGGCCCTGACCTGGCTTATTATAGCCGCGTCCTCTCTGACCTGAAAACCTACCCTCTCTATGCCTGTACTGACCTTGAGGGGAGGAGGACTTAGGTGGAAGAAAGGGCTTAGATCCCCCCGGCTGAGCCTTAGCGACTGGCCTGGGTTTGGGGAAGTTAAAGGCAGGTTTCTTAGAAGGGGTGGGACTGTGTTTAAAGGCCTGAGCCATATTAAAAACCGTTCGCCACACTTCAGGGGACATTAAAGAGGGAGTGAGCACTGGTGACATGACCACCTGATTCGCAATGCGATCAGGCAGTTTTCGGACTAAGGACATTCTGAGATCTTGTCTCGCTCGTACCGCCTCAAGCAAGGTGGTGCGTATGTCACCCAATGATTGGATTGACGACTGAAGAAGCAGTCGCCGGGACAATTCAACCGATCGTCTGGCATCCGCGTCTGCGATTGCCTGTGTGGACCGGAGCAATGACTTTGCTACCTGTTGAGACACTATGTATTGAGAGAACAGGCGAAAAGCTTTCCCCCGTAGCCTAAATTCTCGGTCTAGGTGAGTTGGGGTAGGGGTAGTGAAAGGTTCTTTTAGCTCACAAAGATTAATTTTAGGGGCAGCTAAGAAAGCAAACAAAGCTGAAGGGACTCTGCCGGCAGAACACACTGGCATGGAGAACCAAGAATGAGTATCTTGAGGGATCTGGTGGGAAGTTTTGGAAGTAAATGTGGTCGCAAAGTTTTGAGCCTCTGTCTCCCATTCCACCCAAGGTCCTGGACCCAACTGCCCCACCTTCAAGACTGGATTAGCTGCTGCGTCTGTGACGGTTTGCAAATCGAGTTCTGGAGTGAGAGCTGACAGTGTTTTAATGTCATTAAACCCATCATGCTTAGACCAGTCAGAAAACAATTTTGAAGCTGAGGCAGAGGGTAAAGCAGGCTTAGCAGTATAAACAAAATAGTCCTGGTGATAATAACTAGGTATAGCCTTGATGTTGACATCTAGTACATTCCCCAAAGTATCCACGGCCCTTAATTTCTTAGATTTATTGCCCTGGATGACCCACTCACGCGGCACTGGGAGTTTCCCTGACAAGGTAGGTTGGGCGAGCTCTGGTTTAGTGGGGGTCAAAAGGACCCATGACTCGTCTGGTCCGTAAAGCAAAGTCCGTAAAGAGAGGCGCTCTGTCTAGAGGGGGCGGATTGACATCCGTTATAACCCTTACATTCGAAGTGGTCAATGCCGCCGTAGCAGGCCTAGTAACCACCGATGGTGACATAGAGGGAGGGTGAGGGATCTGAGTCAAAGCAATAGAAGTCATCAGAGGCCGTACCGTAGAGCTTGTCGTGGGAGCTCCCAAGTCCACTGTGGGAGTTTCCTGCTGTTGGCCAAAAAATTTAGATAAAGCATTACTTAGTAGCCCATCAATTTCCTGTGCAGTGACAAAATTGATTTGATGATGTACTCACTGGTGAATCATTAAGATCTTGTGCGGCGTCTAAGCCTGAACCTGACTCTTGCCCTTCCATATCCGATATAATCGAAACCTCGTCTTTATCATCCTCTTCCTCCTGAGAAGATCCCGCCGAAGCTGGGGTACCATCTTGTTGCCAAGATAAGTCAGGAATAGAGGATGGGATCGCCGCGTCCCGGTGGACGTCAGCCACTGTGTGAATAGTTTGAGCCGGAAGTGGGTGGTCAGGCCCCGGTCGAGAATATCGCCAAACACCTAGGCCTTGGCCTACACTCCCTTGGGAGTCCGAAACACTCTCAACCACTGAGCTCCCTGAACTCTCCAAATCCAGGGTTAAAATGTTAATCGGTAAATCATCTTTAGGTACAGGCACTACACTGGACCCTTGAGACCGAACACAAACTCTGTCTGGGGTAGAGGTATGCCGAGAAGTACTAGAAACTGGCGAATGTCGGGAGGACTTTCTATCATGGGAATCCTTTTTCGAAGATTTATGGCTGCGGTGTGACCGTGAACTACTCTTCGATTTGGAGGATTTATCGCCGTGACCACTGGTGGAACTCTCTGTCTTACTCTTCTTACTCGATGGTGAAGAGGCAAGACTGGGTGGCTGGTGTCTGAGAGGTGACCTAGACCGAGATGAGGAGGCTGCCGCCGGGGGTGTAGGCTCACGTTGACGTTTCGAAGTAGCAGGGGCAGGAGATGACACAGAACCCTGTCCAGTCTCCGCCGGCTTACGACTAGTTACTCGAGAGGAACGTTTAGGGGGAGGGTGCTCAAGAAGAAGCCTATCCCAAAGAGGGACGTTGTCACATTGAAGTGACTTATGAGCCACAATCGTAGTATACGCTGACATTTGTTGCCGAACTTCTCGTAAGGCGACCGCTGCGGTCTTATTATTATCTTGGAGGACTTTGACACTTAGTTGGGAGCAAAACGAACAGTTGCGCATCACCCACAGACCCCTTGAACGGTCTAGACATTTAACACACTTGATACAAAGAGTGTGTGCAAAAAGAGGGATACCGGCACAGGTTGGGGTAATGCATAAAACAAAAACTGGGGCAAAGGTAGCCATGACAGAGACTGGTGGGAAAACTACTGCAGGTTCTGTATTGGTCCGCTGGAGCCCAGCTCTGGAAAAAAGAAAATTTCCAGGAATTAATGCTCATAAGGTTAACCCAACATGTTCGCACACAAGTGTTAATAACCCGCCGGGTAACGAGACGTAATGTCACAACGATCACAGCTCGCTACGCGGCGGGGTTCTATAAAGATTTCCGAATATCTAGACATGTCTTAAGAAAGTTAAGAATACCCTCTGACATAATATAAAAGACCAGTATGGCGTTTATAAACATAGTCTTTCCGGTGGTGACTGTTTCAAGATTCAATTTTGGAAAACAACCCCCCACAAAGATGCCGGCCCTGAATTATCTAGCAGAATAACACAGGGCAGGCTGATACGAGATCTGACTTCTAACGAATTGTCACATAGATCGCCGTAAGTTGAAGGCGGCGATACATTAACGTATCTCTCAATTAACTGGTTAACTAAATTGAATTGTAAATTCCTTATTTCCTCCTCCCAGGAGCACCCGCCGGGTGTGAAAAACTTGTGAAAAAGACGTTAACCCTAATTGAGCCTTCGATCGCCGTAAGTGTGAAGGCGGCGATACATATAGTATCACTAAAATGGACCGGTTAACTAAACTGAATTACCAATTCGTTCATCCCACCCTACCAAGGTGCACCCGCCGGGTGAGATCTGATGTATAAACGTTAACCCCATAAGTTCCTATCCCCACTTCTTTGTAAAAGATCGCAGGGGAGGAAAGCCCACAACAACAGCTAGGTTTTTCCTTTGGTTTGTAAAACCGGGTAGAAAAACTTCATAACATATGTCCGCATGAACAATGTTAGATGGGTACCGCCATTCCGCCGGGAATCATAGGGAGCCTGAAACAGGCACCATCACAGAGACGCAGTCCTGGAGAGCCACAGACACCTACTCGCCGGGGACACAAGCCTGTTTTGAAACCACGCGTGACCAAACACGGCTCTCGGCCGGGGTTTTCATGGTGTAACCGAGAAAAACCCGCCGGAAAGTAACCCACCCCGTTCAGAAACCAACTGAACGCACATAGGACCCGAGAGATAGCCAAAGCACGACTAGCCTAGGGCCCACAAATATAATCCGTGAAATTAGCCAATACACAACTAATCCAGGAAACATAGTCCGTGGAATTGGCCAATACACAACTAAACCAGGATACACATGACACAGTAGGACATATTTATAAAATAAATCAATAACACTTGTACATGTGGCAAAGCTACGAGCGGCTGGCTAGGCCTAAGCAGACAGCACAAGAAATGTTGAAATATAAACAAAATCACTGGAAATATTACAACAGGAACCACTGCCAACACACCACTGTAGCAAATACTTCCGACAGAGGGAAGACTGACTCGGGACCCAGAAAAAACTTCACTAAGTGAAGAAAAATACGCTGGGAACGTCAGCAAAGCAACGCTACCTCATCAGAAAGATAAAAGGCAGCAAAAATAACGCGTAATGAAAGCCGCTTGCATCACAAGCTAACTCAACTGTGAAAAGTTCACATGTCCACAACAGGACCACGAGGGTACATCCGAAATAGATGCCCCAAACACACGACCCAAAATACACTGCACTGCGGGCAACCAGCCCAGGACACTCCTGCTACGCATATCCTAACCTTACTTGATACATCCCGGAGTAAACAAATGAGAAAAAACTCACTAGGGACGCAGCAAATGCGGAACCAGCGGAGCGTGGGGAGACACGTCCGGGCAGGCTGAGCGCAGAGCAGAGAAGGAAGAATGACGCCTGAATCAGCATCTGGTCAAAGATCCACACAAATACATCCACGATGAGATGGAAAGCTTATTGGATAGTTTATAGGTTTGACTCCTGTAAGGAGATAAAGAAAACCTAATATTTAGTAGTGGCCCCGTAATCATTGACGAACATGCCTATTACATAAGGCATCCTCTTCAAACACTAATCCGCCGTAGTTTGAATCTACCGCGCAGAGCATTTAAAATCTGAGGAGCCTTCATCATGAGCACACGCGACCTCACTCATGGCTTCAGTCATTATGAATTGGGTTCTCACTACGAAAAAAACAAAATAAAAAACAAAAAGAAAATAAGAATAACTATCCAATAAGCTTTCCATCATATCGTGGATGTACTTGTGTGGATCTTTGACAGACGCTGATTCAGGCGTCATTCTTCCTTCACTGACATATCAAGTAAACCAAAATCCTTAATACATCAACGAATGGGAAGGGGATGGTCGGGAGGGCCCCAGTCGTCAATGATTACGGGGCCACTACTAAATATTAGGTTTTCTTTATCTCCTTACAGGAGTCAAACCTATAATTTATTAGTGGTCCCTCCATCACTGACGAACATGCCTGATTTTTAAGACTGGAGGGGGACATTCGTAATCATATCATAACTCTAGAAAAGCAGATAATCAAACAACCACATAGTATTCTTACTTTTGCAAAAAAGAGATATTCGGGTGCATAAACTTTATACAGCCTAAATCTTCAAAAAGGGGTACAAGCAGGAGTGTGCTTCAAAGAAGCCTGCTTGAAAAAGGGTTAACTCTGAGATTCTGTGCACAGATCTGCTAGTTTATAGGTTTGACTCCTGTAAGGAGATAAAGAAAACCTAATATTTAGTAGTGGCCCCGTAATCATTGACGAACATGCCTATTACATAAGGCATCCTCTTCAAACACTAATCCGCCGTAGTTTGAATCTACCGCGCAGAGCATTTAAAAAACTGAGGAGCCTTCATCATGAGCGCACGCGACCTCACTCATGGCTTCAGTCATTATGAATTGGGTTCTCACTACGAAAAAAACTTCGTAAAAAATAAAAACAAAAAGAAAATAAGAATAACTATCCAATAAGCTTTCCATCATATCGTGGATGTACTTGTGTGGATCTTTGACCAGACGCTGATTCAGGCGTCATTCTTCCTTCACTGACATATCAAGTAAACCAAAATCCTTAATACATCAACGAATGGGAAGGGGACGGTCGGGAGGGCCCCAGTCGTCAATGATTACGGGGCCACTACTAAATATTAGGTTTTCTTTATCTCCTTACGTCAAACCTATAATTTATTAGTGGCCCCTCCATCATTGACGAACATGCCTGATTTCTAAGACTGGAGGGGGACATTCGTAATCATATCATAACTCTAGAAAAGCAGATAATAAAAACAACCACATAGTATTCTTACTTTGAAAATATATTTAATACGGCGCAGCCCATATATATACAAGAAAGGGGTTCAGGCAGGTGCGTGCTTCAAAAAAGCCTGCTTGACAAAAAAGGGTAACTCTGAAGATTCTGTGAACAGATCTGTAGTTACAACGGCACCCCACTCAACGAGTGGTGACAAAAATAACAAGTTATAAGTTTACATGTGCACATAATAAACCCCAAAATAATCGTGGAGATAATTTGCAAAAGATCTTCACTGTTTAATATTAAATTGCTTTCGCAGCTAAAACTACTATAACAACCCCGTTGTTTTGTATTGTACTAACATTGTACTAGCACAATTTCTCGCAGAGAAATTTTCATATCACATTAACCATAAATTGTATCACAGCTCTCACATTCCGGAGGGGTCTAGGGTGTCCTATGTTAACTGACTGCACCCCCCCCCCCCTTTTCTTAAAAGTAAACAAAAGTGACTGAAGGGCCACCTAGACCCTCTGCCTTAAAGCTATACATGGTAAGGAAGGTTTATCTAGAGCAACTGACAAGTATCTAGTAAAAAACGTATGATTAGACGCCCACAACTGTGTGGACGAAATATCTTCTACTGAAAAATTCTTCAGGAAACGTAAATAGGCTGCCCATTTGCGTAAATCGTGGGCCCGACTCACAACGCCGGGATTACTCTCTTTAATGACTTCGACCAGAAGAGAAGCTAATCTCCGTTTCAGTAAGCGTTTACCCGTACTCGCTACCCATAAAGCACCTTGGGGGTTTAGAGGAGCTACTCTCAAATAATTGGTTAGAGCTTGCACTGGACATAGATTATGATGCACCTTTCCCCTTTTTAACGCCGGCACCGTGAACTCAGAAAACATGTGTGCACTGTGCTCATTCTTGACTATAAATCCCGGGGAAGGTGCAATATGAATACATTCATTAAGTCTACCAAACCTAAGGCAATTAGGTGTGTTGCTCATCGCCGCCAGCTCAGACACTCTGTTCCCAGTGGCCAAAGCCAAAAGGAATACAGCCTTTTTTAAGAGTAATGCAAAATCTGCAGTATTTTGGTACAGACGAGAGTGAAGGAAAGACAAAGCTTTGTCCAGAGACCAAGTAGGCATGAGCTGACAGGGAGGTGGGCGGAGTTTAAAACAAGCCCTCATAAAACCTGTTTCTTCCGCCACCGGTATGGAGAGACCTGTAAGGTCTAAAAAGGGCACTCTAATTGCAGTTAAGTGATTTTTTAACGTTACCACAGATAAAAGTTTCTGCTCAAACAGATAATTTAAATAATTAAAAACTAAAGCTACTGATGGCACAATCTGTTCTGTTCTAATGATCCAAGAAGTAAAGGCTTGCCAATGTGAGTGATACTGTCGTTTCGTAGACTGAGTATATTGATTTAATAATTTATTGGTCACATCTCTACCGTATGGAGCTAGCCACTTGGCCTCCTGAATGTCCATAATGCAAAAGTCAGCGAGGTCGCTAGGTTGCCAATCGTGTCTAAGTGGAAATACCCGACCGTGAGCGACACCGGGTGCGGGCACCACGTCTTTAATTGCTGGTACCACAACTGCGCCGGCCACAGGGGCGCGACTAGTGAGACTAAGCCTCGATAATCTCGTAGTTTGTTCACTACGTGGCACATTAGGGACGCATCTGGCGGCGGAAACAGATAGATGGAGCTCCATCTGTTCCAGTCTGTCACTAGGGCGTCTGGCCCCCCTGCCGGGGTTTTCGTCCGGCGGGCGAGGTATAGAGGGAGTTTGTGAGTCTCCTCGGATGCAAACAGATCCACTTGTGGATGGGAGAGCTCTGCAATCATTAGGTTGAAAATGGGTTGCTTGAGCTCCCATTCTACTGTCGTGCTCTGTCTCCGGGACAGAGCGTCTGCCCAGACGTTTGCTACGCCTGGGAGATAAGATGCGTGAAGATAAATGTCTAGTCTGTTGGCTAGAGTAAAAATCTCTTCCGACACGTTTAGCAACTTCCTTAACCTCGTTGACCCCTGTTTCTGAATACAGTGAACTGCGTTCAGATTGTCCATTCTGAAGGCCACCGACTTGCCCCGTAAAGCAGGGCCGTGAGCCTGAAGGAAATACAAGGGGACTAGTAATTCTTTGACATTGATGTTTTTTTTTTTTTTTTTTTTTTAAAGAGACAATGAACGGAGGAAGGAAAAACACAGATAAAACAAAAAGGTCCATGTGCCTAAAGGCATCCTCCATTTATAAAATGTTTGTAACAACTGGATTTAAACATTTGTTGATTGTAAGTTTGTGGAAAGCAATTCGAGGGTTCAAGTGAATTCCAAAGAGTAGTAGCTCTGGGGATAAATGAATTCTATGCAGAAGTTCTGCATTGTGGAGGAGAAAGTGTAAATTCATGGGCGCTCTCAGCTGCCCTAGTTCTACGGGGAAAGATGTGGAGAGGCGGCACAATTGAAGCAAGTTCCTCGGAACAATTGCTGTGAAAATATCTGTAGAATAATGCAAGGGATGCAACGTTTCTTCGTATGGCTAATGTAGGAAGGTCCTGTGTGATTGCAGGGTTATTGATTAATCTAATAGCTTTATTTTGAATTTTGTCCTCAATGCCTCAATGCAACCACTCCACTTCCACCCCACAGAGGTGAACAGTAATCCATCTGAGAGCGCACATGACTTTTATATATTACGGCCAACTGCTCGTCAGTGAAGAATTCTCGAACTCTGTACAGGAGTCCCAGTTTTTTAGAGGCATTCTTAGCAATGCTTCTAACATAATGTGTCCAGCTCAAGTTAGTAGTTAGTGTTACACCGAGAATGTCAATACTAGGGGAAGTGGGAATATTTACATCATTAAAAAATATATGGGAGTCCGTGAGATTCTGTCGGTTAGAAAATTGAATGTACTTGGTTTTCTGTGCATTAAAGGAAACTAGATTCTCTTGTCCCCATTCATTAATTCTAGAAAGGTCCTGGTTCAGAGAAATTGCAGTGTTTATTTTTGAATTTATAAGATCGGGTTGGGTGAAAGAATTGGTAAATGTGAAGGAACTGTGGAGTGTTGAGTCATCTGCGTAGGAATGTATTGGATTATGAGTGGTAGATATGAGATCATTGATATGAATGAGGAACAGAGTTCCTCATGTGGGAGATCTCTAAGTGGGACCAAAGCCCCTGACCCTGGTGCCCCTGATTTGACTGAAATCCCCAACCTATTGTGCCTGACGCATCCGTGTCTACCCATACCGTTGGAGGAGGAGAGGTCCATGACATTATTGAGTGCAACGTTTCCCTCTTCGCCCAGACCGCTAGTAAGGTGTGGATTAATTTCGGGATGGGCCATAATAAGAGTGGGAAATATTAGTTGCCTTCCAATATTAAACGTTTTACTTTCAACCGGCCCAACTTGACAGTTAGTTGAATCCAGTTGAGAGAGCCGACCAGAGACTCCCAGACCCTCCGCGTCGTAGTCAGACTGTGAAGAAACCTGAACAGTTTCCTGCGAAACCTGTTGCGATTGTCCACACTCTGACTCAGAGTGAGAGCGGCGGTGTCCCAGACCAGCCCTATCCACTGAATTACTCGTGAGGGAACAAGGTTTGACTTTACCAGATTTACCTTGAAGCCTAGAGTTTTGACATGATTTAAAATGATATTGACATGTTTTATGCATAATTGTTGTGTCTCTGCCACCACCAGCCAGTCGTCTATACCACAACACTCTGATCCCTTGTTTTAACAACGGCATCAGGGCTTGCCGGACTAGTTTTGTGAATAATCGAGGTGCCAGGTTCAAACCGAACGGCATCCGTTGAAAAACAAAATTTTGGTGCCTGATCCGTAAGGCCAAAAACCTTTGAAATCTTTTGTTGACCGATACGTGCCAATAGGCGTCTGTCAGGTCTAGTGAACACATCCAACCTCCCGGCGGAAGTGTTAGCCTGATTTGGTGTACTGTTAACATTCGGAAAGACTCGTTGTGAATGTGAAGATTCAGATAAGACAGGTCTACGACCGGCCTCATCTGAACACTGTCCCTTTTGGGAACCAAAAATAGTTTGGACGTGAATACAGGTGAATTTGGGGGGACCGGGATGATGACATTCTTGGCAATCATTTCCTGGACTAGTGACTCCACCTCTAAAGAAACAAAATTCGCCGTTGTCGGCTGACGTAATCGAGGTCGCCGGAGCCACTGCCAAGTGATGCCTTTGCGTGCCACCATCCGTGCCCAAGTGTTTAACGGCCATGCTTGGTGACACGTTCGGAACGACCCCGTTAGCAGACAAGGGTTCGCCGGCTGTACTACCCTCGGTTCCTCCGGCCTTAAGGTAGGCTCCGCGAGTGAGAGAGACTTTAGTTTTTTGATGGTGGGGTTGGTGCTGGCCGCTTCGCCGGCTGGCTGGTGTTGGCCGAAGACTGGCCCTGACCTGGTTTATTTTGGCCGCGTCCTCTCTGACCTGAAAACCTACTCTGTCTATGCCTGTACTGACCTTGAGGGGAGGACTTAGGCGGAAGAAAAGGTTTAGATCCCCCTGGCTGAGCTTTAGTAGTAGGCCTGGGTTTGGGGAAGTTAAATGCAGGTTTCTTAGAAGGGGTGGGACTGTGCTTAACGGCCTGTGCCATATTGAACACTGTTCGCCACACTTCAGGGGTCATTAAAGAGGGAGTAAGCACTGGTGACATAACCACCTGATTAGCAATGCGATCAGGTAGCTTGCGAACTAACGACATCCTAAGATCTTGTCGTGCTCGTACCGCCTCAAGCAAGGCGGTACGTATGTCACCCAAGGATTGGATTGACGACTGAAGAATCAGTCGCCGGGATAACTCAACCGATCTTCGAGCATCCGCATCTGCGATTGCCTGAGTGGACCGTAGTAAAGACTTAGCCACCTGCTGAGATACTATGTACTGCGAGAACAGGCGAAAAGCTTTTCCCCGTAGCCTAAATTCTCTGTCTAGGTGAGTAGGGGTAGGGGTAATAATAATAATAATATAATAATAATAATACTTTATTTCAGACTCACACAGTACAGAGGGGACCATCTGGGGTCCATATATACCTTACAGTAACATAAATATATATAAATATATATAAGCTACTGTACATAGGCTACATAAAATAAAAAGAAATTAAATAATACCCAGCTTGCTATCATGTAGTTCACAGCACTGCCTCAACCAAAAACAGTGGTCATCAAACTACTGTGTTACCAAAACCACTGTCCTAATTGTGTACAGTACCATGCCTCACATCATTTAGCTTCCGGTACAGTATGTTGCTACAGTACAGTATAGAATAATCGGTACTGTACTGCACTATGAGGATCAGTACCGGTATGCTAATTCTGTAGAGTAGCAGACCTGAAATCATTACTTAAGGTTAAATATAGAACAACTTCCTCCAGTGTGCCTGGATCCTGGAGGTGTACACTATGCTTGGAGTTTGTAGCATTTTAATGATCCTGTTCTCAGAAGTGTTAAGGCGCTGAATGAATTTATATGTTAGCTTTCTAATGAGTGATTTGTAACAGTGTAAGTTCATATAGGCACATAGCGTACTTGTACTCTCATATTTTGAGAGCCCCAGAAACATTTTCATGATTGTGATATGAGATACTTAGTCTATTCACTGTCATTTTCTTATAGTTCCACCATAGTTGTGCTGTATACATTGGTGAGCAGTAGGAGTTGAACATGTTATTTTTGTATCCCATGTGCACATATGAATTTTCTTAATATTGAATTTCCCTGCATGTAAAGTTGCCTTCGCTGACGACCATATCCCATCATCTGAGCGATCACATGAATATAGTGTCCTAGATACTTTACTTTACTTACTTCTTCTATAATTTCTTCATACAAATGGAATTTAGGTAGCTTTGATTTCAATAGAAGGTTAGATTTAAATATTATGATATTGCTCTTTATAGGATTAAATTTGACTGAATGTTCGATTCCAAATTTTTCACATACTCTTAATAATTTATCCAGTCCTGCTCCAGAGGGCGCGATTAAGGCTAGGTCATCAGCATACATGAGATGATTTACAATGGTGCTGCCAATACAGCACCCAGTGCGAGTCTTGTTCAGCTCCAGACTAAGATCATCCATGTAGACATTGAAGACGTTGAAAAGGGTAGTGAACGGGTCCTTCAGCTCACAAAGATTAATCTTAGGGGCAGCTAGAAATGAAAACAAAGCTGACGGGACTCCGCCGGCAGAACCCACCGGCATGGAGAACCATGAATGAGTATCCTGAGGTATCTGGTGGGAAGATTTAGAAGTGAAAGTGGTTGCAAAGTTTTGAGCCTCTACCTCCCAATCTACCCAAGGTCCTGGTCCCAACTGTCCCACCTTCAAAACTGGATTAGCTGCGTCGTCTGTGACGGTCTGTAAATCTAGTTCAGGAGTGAGAGCTGACAGAGTCTTAATATCATTAAACCCATCCAGCTTAGACCAGTCTGAAATAGTTTTGAAGCTGAGGCAGGGGGTAAAGCAGGCTTAGAAGCATACACAAAATAATCTTGGTGATAATAACTAGGTATAGCCTTGATGTTTTACGTCCAGAACATTACCCAAAGTATCCACGGCCCTTAATTTCTTTGACTTATTGCCCTGGATGACCCACTCACGCGGTACCGGGAGTTCCCCTGACAAAGTAGGTTGGGCAAGCTCTGGTTTAGAGGAGTTCAAAAGAACCCATGACTCGTCTGGCCCATAAAGTAAGGGCATAGCTACCTTTCTAAGAGGCGCTTTGTCTAGAGGGGGTGGATTGACATCCGTTATGACCCTGACATTTGAAGTTGTCAATGCCGCCGTAGCAGGCCTCGTGATCCCTGAGGTTAACAGAGTGGGAGGGTTAGTGATCTTAGATAAATCAATCGAAGTCATCAGAGGCCGTACCGTAGAACTTGTCTTGGGAGCCCCCAAGTCCATTGTGGGGTTTTCCTGTTGTTGGCCAACAAATTTAGATAAAGCATGAGTAAGCAGCCCATTAATTTCTTGTGCCGTAACAAACTGGTTTGATGAAGAACTTACAGGTGAATCATTAGTATCCTGTGCGGCGTCCAAGCCTGACCCTGACCCTTGTCCTTCCATCTCCGAAATTATAGAAACTTCGTCTTTCTCATCCTGATCCTCCTGAGAAGACCCCGCCGAGGCAGGGGTACCTTGTTGCCAAGATAAGTCTGGGATAGAGGATGGGATCGCCGCGTCCCTGTGGACATCGGCTACTGTGTGACTCGTTTGAGTCGGACGTGGGTGGTCAGACCCTGGTTGAGCAAACCGCCAAACACCGAGGCCCTGGCCTACGCTCTCTTGAGAGTCTGAAACATTCTCAATTACTGAACCCCCTGAACTTTCCAATTCCAGGGTTAAAATATTAAGTGGCAAATCCTCTTTTGGGACAGGCGCTGCACTGGACTCTTGGGCCTTAACACAAACTCTGTCTGGGGTAGAGGTACGATGAGATGCACTAGAAGTTGGTGAATGTCGAGAGGACTTCCGTTTATGTGAATCCTTTTTAGAGGATTTATGGCTACGGTGTGACCGCGAACTATTCTTAGATCTGGAGGAATCCTCGCCGTGACCACTGGTGGAACCTTCCGTCCTACTCTTCTTACTCGCCGGTGAAGAGGCACGACTAGATGACTGGTGTCTAAGAGGAGACCTAGACCGGGATCTCGCCCGAGACGAGGAGGCGGATACCGGGGGTGTAGGCTCCCTTGGGCGTTTAGGTGTAGCAGCAGAGGATACAGAACCCTGACCAGTCTCCGCCGGCTTAATACTCGTGACTCTAGAGGAACGTTTAGGGGGAGGGTGTTCGGAGAGCAATCTATCCCAAAGTGGGACGTTGTCACATTGAAGTGATTTATGCGCAACAATGGTAGTGTAGGCTGACATCTGTTGCCTAACCTCTCTCAACGCTACCGCCGCGGTCTTATCATTATCACAAAGGACCTTTAAAGCTAATTGGGAGCAAAAAGAACAATTACGCATAACCCAGAGACCCCTTGAACGGTCTAGACATTTAACACACCTTATGCAACGGGTATGCGCAAAAATAGGGATACCAGCACAAGCAGGGGTAGTGCACAAAGCAAAAACTGGGGCCACGGTAGCCATGACAGAGACTGGTGGGAGGAAACTACCGCCGGGTCTGTATTGGTCCGCCGGAGCTCAGCTCTGGAAAAAAAGAAAATTTCCAGGAATTAATGCTCATAAGGTTAACACAACATGTTCGCACACAAGTGTTAATAACCCGCCGGGTAACGAGATGTAATTGACACAAACACAGCTCGCTACGCGGCGGGGTTCAGAAAATCTAAACAAATCTTTTGTTAAAGAAAGTGAAGAATACCCTGATATAATATAACGGTCCAGCATGGCGCTTATAGTCTCTTGGTGGTGGTGACTGTCTCAAGATTCAATTTTGTAACAAAGCAACCCCCCATAAAGACGCCGGCCCTTGAAATATTTTAGTAGAATAGCACAGGGCAGGATGATACGAGATCTGATGTCTAACGAATTGTCACAAAAGATCGCCGTAAGTTTGAAGGCGGCGATACCTACTTGTATCACTAAATTAAGTGGTTAAATCGAAATCGAATTTTGTAAATTCCTTAGTTCCTCCACCTAGGAGCACCCGCCGGGTGAGAAGAATCGATAAATTAACCTAATTTGAACCTTCAATCGCCGTAAGAGTAAAGGCGGCGATACACATAGTATCACTAAAATGGATTGGTTAACTAACTGAAAGACATAAGTCGTTCATCCCACCCTACCCAGGTGCACCCGCCGGGTGAGATGTCCAAACGTTAACCCCATAAGTTCCTGTCCCCACTTCTTTGTAAAAGATCGCCGGGGAGGAAAGCCTAAAACAACAGCTAGGTTTTTCAAGTGGTTTTTGTAAAACCGGGTAGAAAAACTACATAACGTATGTCCGCATGAACAACGTTTTATAGATGGGAACAGCCATCCCGCCGGGAATCAAAGGAGGCCTGAAACCAGGCACCCAGAGAGACGCAGTCCTGGAGAGCCACAGACACCCCAACGCCGGGGAAACAAGCCAGTGTTAACAACCACGTGTGGCCCAACACGGCTCGCGGCCGGGATTTTCATGGTGAAACCGAGAAAAACCCCGCCGGAAGGCAACCCACCCTGAACAGACACCATCTGAACAACAAGAGACACGAGGAGAGCCACGCACGACAACCCCAAGGTCACTCAATAATCCGTGGAATTAGCCAATACACAACTAAACCAGGAAACAATTATAGTCCGAGGAATTAGCCAATACACAACTAAAACCCGGATACACATGACACAGTAGGGCATATTTATAAATAATAAACAATAACACTAGTACATGTGGCAAAGCTACGAGCGGCTGGCTAGGCCTAGGTAGACGGCATAATAAAAGTTGAAATATACACAAACACTGGAAATATCACAACAGGAACCACCGCCAACACACCACCGTAGCACAAACTTCCGACCAAGGGAAGACTGACTCGGGACCCAGAAAAAACTTCACTAAGTGAAGAAAAATACGCTGGGAACGTCAGAAACAAAGCTTACCTCATCAGAAAGATAAAAGGCAGCACTAACTAACGCGTAGTGAAAGCCTCCTGCATCACAAACTAACACAGCTGTGAAAAAATTCACATGTCCACAACGGGACCACGAGGGTACATCCGAAATAGATGCCCCATACACTCGACCCAAAATACACTGCACTGCGGGCAACCAGCCCAGGACACTCCTGCTACGCCTATCCTAACCTTACTCGATACATCCTGGAGTAAACAAATGAGAAAAAACTCACTAGGGACGCCACGAATGCGGAACTAGCGGAGCGTGGGGAGGCACGTCCGGGCAGGCTGAACGCAGAGCAGAGAAGGAAGAATGACGCCTGAATCAGCGTCTGGTCAGAGATCCACACAAGTACATCCACGATATGATGGAAAGCTTATTGGATAGTTATTCTTATTTTCTTTTTGTTTTTATTTTTTACGAAGTTTTTTCGTAGTGAGAACCCAATTCATAATGACTGAAGCCATGAGTGAGGTCGCGTGCGCTCATGATGAAGGCTCCTCAGTTTTTAAATGCTCTGCGCGGTAGATTCAAAACTACGGCGGTTTAGTGTTTGAAGAGGATGCCTTATGTAATAGGCATGTTCGTCCATGATGGAGGGGCCACTAATAAATTAGGTGATTGGGAACAAATAAATAGGAGTTTACATTTGTACAGGCACTTGCCTCTGCAACAATTTATTTAGCATATGTGTGCTCAATCACAATTACTTATTTGCAAATGATAGTAACATATACTGTAGAGCTATATTTAGATATGTGACATATTCTAGCTCTGCCATTCTCTACCATTGCAGTTCTACATGTCGTCAAAGGCGATATTTAAGGATGCTTGGCTGCAGAACCCGGAATTGCAGCCCTGGCTGGCTCGCAAGGATGGGGACCCAAGGAAGGCGTACTGCAAGGTCTGCAAGAGGGACGTCGGAGCGGAGATATCCACGTTGAAGAGACATAAGAAGGCCAAGACGCACATTGCCAATATTGGTAAGGCTCAGGAGGAGCCTTCTGATAGTGGTTCTGCACCATCGGAATATGCGGTCAATGGGGTGGCCTTTGCAACCATTCTCCTTTGTTGTTTCATTGCTGAACACAATCTACCGTTTAGTATTGCTGACTGTCTTGTGGATCTGAACAAGAAGATGTTTCCAGACTCAGCCATCGCCAGACCATGTCCATGAGGAGAACAAAGTGCACTGAGACCATTAAAGCATTGGGTAGGGTTGCAAATGACGAGCTTGTCCAGAAACTCAGGGTGAATAAGTTCTCTATAATTGTGGATGAAACCACAGATGTTAGTAAAACAAAATGCTGCACAATAGTGGTTAGATTTTATGACAAGCAGACTAATACTATTCGCACAGGAATGCTAGATTTGGTTGATATCTACAGCGGCGATAGCAGTGGTTCAACGGGAGAACATCTGTATACCATTATCATGAAATGTCTCGAATCTTATGCAATCCCCCACGATAACTTTATAGGGTTTGCAGCTGACGGGGCATCAAATATAATGGGTAAGCATAACTCTGTATGCAGCCGACTAAAAGTAGGTGTGCCAGTTAAAACAATATTCAAATGCATCTGCCACTCCATCCATCTATGTGCTTCAGAAGCTGCCAAGACCCTGCCACACCATTTAGAAGACTTAATTAGAAACATATATATTTTTTTTTTCCACAGTGCTAAGAGAATGAATGACTTCAAAGATTTCCAGGTATTTTGTAATACTAAGCTACATAAACTACTACATGCCTCCCAGACACGTTGGCTATCCCTCCATCAGGCTGTGGCAAGGGTGCTTGAGCAATGGCGCCCTCTGACACTATATTTCACTTCAAAGGCACTAGAGGAAAGGCTGACATCAGTGCAGACCATCTGCGATAAGTTAAATGACCCTGCTGTCCTATGTTACTTTAGTTTCTTAGACTATGTTTTACCGAAATTTAATGAATTTTACCTTCTCTTCTAGAGGAAAACTCCGACAATTCATCTGCTGCACAATTGCATCACAAAGTTGTACAGAACCTTATTATTAATGTTTGTTTATCCAGATTATGTTAACAGGCTGCCATTGGAGGATATAGACCCAGCTAATAAGACATATAGTATACCATCCAACCAAATATATTTAGCTAGCTCAGTCCATGGCCTGTTCCAGAGAGATGACATATGCCATAGGTCAACCATGATGTTAGATGTCAAGTTACGGTGCAGACAATTCCTTATAACAATGTGCACAGAGATTAAGAAAAGGTTCCCTCTGAATGATCCCCTGTGGAAACTTGCGTATTATCTTCACCCCATGAATGTTTTAGACGCATCAGCCCGGACTCATATGCCATCTCTGCTTGAACTGGTTTGCCAGGTACCTAGGGTATTCCAGGGTGATATGACAAAGCTTGATGACGAATGGCGTGAACTGCCATGGCATGGGTTTCCAGAGGACATGAAAAACATTGATATTATACAGTTTTATAGTAAAGTAATGGAGGCAGAGGATATTGAAGGAAATCAATTATTTGTAACATTTGGTACTTTTGCCATGCATATTCTAGCTTTGCCAACATCAAATGCCAAGAGATTATTCTCAAAGTTAAACCTAATGAAAACGAAAGTAAGAAATTCATTACAGCTACCGTCAATTAAAGCCCTGATACAGCTGTCTGAATGTGTGACAAACGGAGGTGGCTGTAATAACTTCAGGCCTACACAGGCAATACTAGAATTTATTAGTGGCCCCTCCATCATTGACGAACATGCCTATTACATAAGGCATCCTCTTCAAACACTAATCCGCCGTAGTTTGAATCTACCGCGCAGAGCATTTAAAATCTGAGGAGCCTTCATCATGAGCGTACGCGACCTCACTCATGGCTTCAGTCATTATGAATTGGGTTCTCACTAAGAAAAAAACTTCGTAAAAAATAAAAAACAAAAAGAAAATAAGAATAACTATCCAATAAGCTTTCCATCATATCGTAGATGTACTTGTGTGGATCTTTGACCAGACGCTGATTCAGGCGTCATTCTTCCTTCTCTGCTCTGCGGTCAGCCGGCTCGGACGTGTCTCTCCACGCTCCGCTGGTTCCGCATTTGCTGCGTCCCTAGTGAGTTTTTTCTCATTTGTTTACTCCGGGATGTATCGAGTAAGGTTAAGATATGCGTAGCAGGAGTGTCCTGGGTTGGTTGCCCGCAGTGCAGTGTATTTTGGGTCGTTTGTTTGGGGCATCTATTTCGGATGTACCCTCGTGGTCCGGTTGTGGACAGGTGAACTTTTTCACAGTTAGCTAGCTTTGTGATGCAGGCGGCTTTCATTACGCGTTATTGCTTCCTTTTATCTTTCTGATGAGGTAGCGTATTTTTGCTGACGTTCCCAGCATATTTTTCTTCACTTAGTGAAGTTTTTTCTGGGTCCCGAGTCAGTTCTTCCCTTTGCCGGAAGTCTTTGCTACAGTGGTGTGTTGGCGGTGGTTCCTGTTGTGATATAATTCAGTGCTTTTTGTTTATATTCCGACATGTTAATGTTATCCGTCTGCCTAGGCCTAGCCAGCCTCTCGTAGCTTTACCACATATACAAGTGTTATTGATTTATTTTCTAAATATGTACTACTGTGTGATGTGTGTCCTGGTTTAGTTGTGTATTGGCTAATTCCACAGACTATTTATGTGTCCTGGGTTAGTTGTGTATTGGCTAATTCCACGGACTATGTTGGGCCCGGCGTTAGTTGTGTTTTGGCTACGCCTCGGTCCTGTGTTGCGTTCAGATGGTATCTGGACGGGGTGGGTTATTTCCGGCGGGTTTTTCTCGGTTACACCATGAAAAAAACCGGCTGGTTGCCGAGTTTTGGCCACGCGTGGTTTAAAAACAGGCTTGTTTCCCCGGCGAGTGGGTGTCTGTGGCTCCCCAGGTCTGCGTCTCTGGGGTGCCTGTTTCAGGCTCCTTCTGATTCCCGGCGGGTTGGCTGTACCCATCTAACAGTGTTCATACGGACACGTGTTGTTTGTATTTTTTTC
This sequence comes from Paralithodes platypus, assembly GCA_032716605.1. Taxonomy (NCBI): domain Eukaryota; kingdom Metazoa; phylum Arthropoda; class Malacostraca; order Decapoda; family Lithodidae; genus Paralithodes; species Paralithodes platypus. The sequence continues at coordinate 40,969,736 of CM064562.1, forward strand.
GGTTTTGCAAAGCCAATATAAAACTATGCTGTTGTTGCATTTCTCCCCGGCGATCTTTTACAAAGATGTGGGGTTAGGAACAATTGGGGTTAACTTTTAAACTTTAAATCACCCGGCGGGTGCAACCTGGTAGGGTGGGATGACCGAATTTGCAACATTCAGTTTAGTTGACCAGACAATTGAGGGATGCATTGTGTATCGCCTCCTTCAACATACGCCAATTTAAGGCACAATTGGCGTTAACGTTTTTTAAACTAATATTTACACCCTGGAAGGGTGGGAATAACGAATTTACAATTCAGTTAGTTAACCAGACAATTGAGGGATACGTTTTGTATCGCCGCCTTCAACATATGGCGATCTAAAAAGATACTTCGGGAGAAGTTAGATCTCGTATATTTGTCATGCTTCCCAGTTTTTGATCTACGAGATAATTCGGGGGCCGGCGTCTTTTTTAGTTTTTTTTTCTTTTTCCAAAATTGAATCTTGAAACAAACACCACCGGAAAGACTTCATCAGTTATAAACGCCATGCTGGTCTTAATATATTATGTCAGAGGGTATTCATAAATCTTTTGGACAAATTAAGATATTCTGATATCTTTTACTTAGGAAACCCCACCGCGTAGCGAGCTGTAGTCGTTGAGTATTACGTCTCGTTACCCGGCGGGTTATTTAACACTTGTGTGCGAACATGTTTGGGTTAACCTTATGAGCATTAATTCCTGGAAATTTTCTTTTTTTCCAGAGCTGGGTTCCGGCGGGTCTATGCAGAACCTGGAGTAAGTATCCCACCAGTCTCTGTCATGGCTACCTTTGCCCCGGTTTTTGCTTTATGCATTACGCCCTCCTGTTCAGGTATCCCTATTTTTGCACACACCCTTTGTATGAAAGGTGTTAAAATGTCTCGTTTGGTGTAGGTTACCTTTCCGGCGTTTTTTCTCGTTGCTCCGAGAACACCGTTTTTGTTTACCGAGTTTTAGTCAGGATGGCTCAAAATAGGTAAGTTACCCCGACGAGTTTGGTCGCTTGAGGGCTCATAAGAAACTGCGTTTTCTGTGGTCGAGTCTGGGATCAGGCTTCCTGTGTTATTCATTGCTTTATGCATTACGCCCTCCTGTAATGTATAGTTTAGTGTGGGTTACCTTTCCGGCGTTTTTCTCGTTGCTCCGAGAACACCGTTTTTGTTTACCGAATTTTAGTTAGGATGGCTAAAATAGGTAAGTTACCCCGACGAGTTTGGTCGCTTAAGGGCTCATCAGAAACTGCGTTTTCTATGGTCGAGCCTGGGATCAGGCTTCCTGGTTTATTCCCGTCGAGGGGGGCTCCACACAGTTTTCTAGGTGATCAGGCTGACACCTGTTGGACTTGGTTTTCTCTGCTTTTCAAAGCCATTGAAACAATGCTGTCTGTTTGTTTGGTCTTTACCTCCCGGCGACCTTTTTACAAAGAGGTCTGAGGCAGGTATAATTGGTTTGACATTGCATATAAAACCCGGCGGTTGTACCTTCGGGTGGTTATATTAACGGATTTGCGATTCGAGTTAATTTGCCAAACAATTGATTGATACAATAGGGTATCACGGCCTTCAAGACGGCGATCTATGCGGGCTTCTGGGAGAGGCCGGATTAGAGATTAAGATAGGCTTAGACTTTTTATGGGATAAAAAGATGCCTGAATCTTACTAGTGTCTCAAGTGTAAAGGGATACTTGAAAGACTTCATCTTTAATAAAGATATGCTTCATCTTTATGAGGATTAAGAAGTTATTCTTAATTCTTTTGGACAGGTGAAAGATATGCTGAAATCTTTAATAAGCCATTGAAACAATGCCGTTTGTTTGTTTAGTCTTTCCCTCCCGGCGACCTTTTTACAAAGAGGTCTGGGGCAGGTACAATTGGTTTGACATTGCATATAAAACCCGGCGGTTGTACCTTTGGGTGGTTATATTGACTGATTTGCAATTCGCGATCTTTGTATTTCCTCCCCGGCGATCTTTTACAAAGAAGTGGGGTTAGGAACATTTGGGGTTAACTTTTAAACTTTAAATCACCCGGCGGGTGCAACCTGGAAGGGTGGGATGCCCGAATTTGCAAAATTCAGTTTAGTTGACCAGACAATTGAGGGATGCATTGTGTATCGCCTCCTTCAACATACGGCGCTTTAGGGCACAATTGGGATTAACGTTTTTAAAACTAATATTCACACCCGGCGGGTGCTCCTTGGAGGGATGGGAATAACAAATTTACGATTCAGTTAGTTAACCAGACAATTGAGGGATACGTTTTGTATCGCCGCCTTCAACATACGGCGATCTAAAAAGATACTTCGGGAGAAGTTAGATCTCGTATATTTGTCAGGCTTCCCAGTTTTTGATCTACGAGATAATTCGGGGGCCGGCGTCTTTTTTAGTTTTTTTTGTCTCCAAAATTGAATCTTGAAACAAACACCACCGGAAAGACTTCATCAGTTATAAACGCCATGCTGGTCTTTATATATTATGTCAGAGGGTATTCATAAATCTTTTGGACAAATTAAGATATTCTGAAATCTTTTACTTAGGAAACCCCACCACGTAGCGAGCTGTCGTCGTTGAGTGTTACGTCTCGTTACCCGGCGGGTTATTTAACACTTGTGTGCGAACATGTTTGGGTTAACCTTATGAGCATTAATTCCTGGAAATTTTCTTTTTTTCCAGAGCTGGGTCCCGGCGGGTCTATGCAGAACCTTGAGTAATTATCCCACCAGTCTCTGTCATGGCTACCTTTGCCCCGGTTTTTGCTTTATGCATTACGCCCTCCTGTTCAGGTATCCCTATTTTTGCGCACACCCTTTGTATGAAAGGTGTTAAAATGTCTCGTTTGGTGTAGGTTACCTTTCCGGCGTTTTTTCTCGTTCCTCCGAGAACACCGTTTTTGTTTACCGAGTTTTAGTCAGGATGGCTCAAAATAGGTAAGTTACCCCGACGAGTTTGGTCGCTTGAGGGCTCATAAGAAACTGCGTTTTCTGTGGTCGAGCCTGGGAGCAGGCTTCCTGTGTTATTCATTGCTTTATGCATTACGCCCTCCTGTAATGTATAGTTTAGTGTGGGTTACCTTTCCGGCGTTTTTCTCGTTCCTCCGAGAACACCGTTTTTGTTTACCGAGTTTTAGTCAGGATGGCTAAAATAGGTAAGTTACCCCGACGAGTTTGGTCGCTTGAGGGCTCATCAGAAACTGCGTTTTCTATGGTCGAGCCTGGGATCAGGCTTCCTGAGTTATTCCTGTCGAGGGGGGCTCCACTCAGTTTTCTAGGTGATCAGGCTGACACCTGTTGGCCTTGGTTTTCTCTGCTTTTCAAAGCCATTGAAACAATGCTGTCTGTTTGTTTGGTCTTTACCTCCCGGTGACCTTTTTACAAAGAGGTCTGGGGCAGGTATAATTGGTTTAATAATAATAATAATAATAATAATAATAATAATATTTATTCAGTTAGCAATTTACAGAGTTGGTACCACATAGTATGTTATAAATATGACATGTACCAGCCTTGCATAATTCCAACTAAGGATAGCCCAATAAGGCCGTTAGGCGTATTTCCATTGGGGTCCTTGTATATAAAACCTGGCGGTTGTACCTTCGGGTGGTTATGTTAACGGATTTGCGATTTGAGATAATTTGCCAAACAATTGATTGACACAATAGGGTATCACGGCCTTCAAGACGGCGATCTACGAGGGCTTCTGGGAGAAGCCTGATTAGAGATTAAGATAGGCTTAGACTTTTTATGGGATAAGAAGATGCCTGAATCTTACTAGTGTTTCAAGTGTAAAGGGTTACTTAAAAGACTTCATCTTTAATAAAGATATGCTTCATCTTTATGAGGATTAAGAAGTTATGCTTAATTCTTTTGGACAGATAAAAGATATGCTGAAATCTTTAATGGCTTATGCCGTTTGTTTGTTTAGTCTTTCCCTCCCGGCGACCTGTTTACAAAGAGGTCTGGGGCAGGTACAATTGGTTTGACATTGCATATAAGACCCGGCGGTTGTACCTTTGGGTGGTTATAATAACTGATTTTCAATTCGCGATAATTTGCCAAACAATTGATTGATACAATAGGGTATCACGGCCTTCAAGACGGCGATCTATGAGGGCTTCTGGGTGACGCCAGATTAGAGATTAAGATAGGCTTAGACTTTTTATGGGATAAAAAGATGCCGGAATCTTACTAGTGTTTCAAGTGTAAAGGGATACTTGAAAGACTTCATCTTTATTAAAGATATGCTTCATCTTTATGAGGATTCAGAAGATATGCTTAAATCTTCTGGACAGGTAAAGATATGCTGAAATCTTTAATATGATACTAAAGGACAACGAAAAGTAGTGGTGGAGTGCTACGGTTCGTTGACCGGCGGTTTTGAGGCACATATTTTGTACCGTTTTTTGGGTGTAACCCTATGAGCATTAATCCCCGGAAAATTCTCTTTCCAGGGCGGATTACCGGTGTTGCACCAGGTGACCAGGTAGTTCCCGGGGGCGGGGTAGTTTTCCCCCAGTCTCTGTCGTGTTGGCACTTGAACCTCTCATTGCTGTATGTTCAACGCCGTTAAGCTCAGGTAGCCCTATCTTATTTGTATTTGTTAATGAAATAATTTAATAGCTGAATCATAATAAACATATACATTTTCTATGATTATATTATGATAATATTGTGTTTATTTATAGTAATTTATTTTAATACAATTAAATAAATTAAATTAATTAGTATACTTTATGATTTTGCTCACCAGCTCTGCTTTCAATGTGTTAATGAGCTATGGGAGCTTTTAATTATCATAAACCTTTACGGGACTCGGATGAGGGCTCCCGTTCAGGGAGTATACCGAGCTCGCAAGCGAGGGACAGCCACAGCCAAGGTGTATGGCGATACTCACAGTCGTACCTCACCCGCCGGACGATAACGCCGGCGGGCGGACCTGACGCTCTGATGACGGACGAGAACAGGTTGAGTTCTATTTATCTCTTTTCCGCCGCCAGACGCGTCTCTAATGTGCCACGTAGTCAACAAACTACAGGATTAGCGAGGCGTAGTCTCGCTAATCGAGCCCCTCTGGCCAGCGCAGTGTGGTACCAGCATTTGAACACGTGGTGCCCGCACCCAGTGTCCCTCCTGGTCGGGTTGTTCCACTTAGAACACAATTGGCAACCTAGAAACCTCGCGGACTTGTTCATTTTGGACATTCAGGAGGCCAAGTGGCTAGCACCTTATGGTAGCGACGTGACCAAGATATTCACGAATCAATATACCCAGTCTACAAAGTGACAGTTTCAATCGCATTGGAAAGCTTTTACGTCTCGGATTCTTAGAACAAAACAAACTGTGCCCTCGGTGGCGTTGGTTGTTTATTATTTAATTTATCTGTTCATGCAGAAACATTTATCTGAAAGTGATTTATGGGGGCAGGTTTTAAACTCCGCCCACCTCCCCGTCAGCTCAGGCCTACATGGTCTCTGGACAAAGCATCGTCGTTATTCTCGTTCCCGTATGTACCAAAGACTGCAGATTTTACAAAAGGGCAGTATTCCTTATGGCTTTGGCTACCGGGAACAGAGTATCCGAGCTGGCGGCAATGAGCAACGCACCTAATTGCCTCAGGTTTGATAGGCTTCATGAGTGTATTCACATTGCACCTTCCCCAGGATTCATAGCCGAGATTGAGCACAGTGAACACGTGTTTTCAGAGTTCACGGTGCCGGCGTTAAACAGGGGAAAGGTGCACCATCTTTTTTGCCCAGTGCAAGCTCTAACAAAATATTTAAGAGTGGCACCTCTAAATCACCAGGGTGCTTTATGGATCGCAAGTCCGGGTGAACGATTGATGGAGCGTACACTGGCTTCTCTCTTGGTCTAGGACTTTAAAGAGAAGCATCCCGGCGTTGTGGGTAAGACCCACAATTTACGCAAGGGGACAGCCTCTTTACGTTTCCTTAATAATCTTTCGGTAGAAGTTATTACGTCCACACAGTTGTGGGCCTCTAATCAGGAGTTTTTGCCTCGATACCTTTCAGTAGCTCTGGACAAACCTTCCTTGCCATGTATAGCTTTATGGCAGAGGGTCTAGGTGGCCCTTTTAGTCACGTTTTGTTTAATTTCAAGAAAAAGGGGGGGGGGGGGGGAGGGTGCAGTCAGTGTGACATAGGACACCCTAGACCCCTCCGGAGTATGTGTTCGGAACATACGAGCTGTGATACTGGTTGTAGGCATTGTATTATAAAATTTCTCTGTAGTATTCATTGCAGGAAATTGTGCTAAAGGCCAATAGTAGTGTTACGACAATTCTTGTTGTAAGTAGCTTTGGCTGTGAAGCAATAGATTTTTGAGAAATCTCGGTAGTGGCGACTACGACTTTTACTTTTGCAGTAATTACTTCTGCATAAGTACACGAGTTCAGTACTTCTACGAATGTACAAGAATTCATTTATGTTTGGTTATATTTTTAGGAATATATCCACTAGTTAATGGGGTTTATATGTGCACATGTAAACTTATAAGTTTTTAGTTTTCACCACTTACTTTAAGTGGGGTGCCTTCTTAACTAGCAGATCTGTGCACAGAGTCTCAGAGTCAACCCTTTTTCAAGCAGGCTTCTTTGAAGCACACTCCTGCTTGTACCCCTTTTTGAAGATTTAGGCTGTATAAAGTTTATGCACCCGAATATCTCTTTTTTACAAAAGTAAGAATACTATGTGGTTGTTTGATTATCTGCTTTTCTAGAGTTATGATATGATTACGAATGTCCCCCTCCAGTCTTAGAAATCAGGCATGTTCGTCAATGATGGAGGGGCCACTAATAAATTATAGGTTTGACTCCTGTAAGGAGATAAAGAAAACCTAATATTTAGTAGTGGCCCCGTAATCATTGACGACTGGGGCCCTCCCGACCATCCCCTTCCCATTCGTTGATGTATTAAGGATTTTGGTTTACTTGATATGTCAGTGAAGGAAGAATGACGCCTGAATCAGCGTCTGGCCAAAGATCCACACAAGTACATCTACGATATGATGGAAAGCTTATTGGATAGTTATTCTTATTTTATTTTTATTTTTTATTTTTTACGAAGTTTTTTTCGTAGTGAGAACCCAATTCATAATGACTGTAGCCATGAGTGAGGTCGCGTGCGCTCATGATGAAGGCTCCTCAGATTTTAAATGCTCTGCGCGGTAGATTCAAACTACGGCGGATTAGTGTTTGAAGAGGATGCCTTATGTAATAGGTATGTTCGTCAATGATTACGGGGCCACTACTAAATATTAGGTTTTCTTTATCTCCTCCTTACAGGAGTCAAACCTGTAATGTGTGTAATTCATGATATTATAGTATTTATTAGTGGCCCCTCCATCATTGACGAACATACCTACAAAGGAGTACAAAGGAGTACAAAGGAAATCAAGCAACAACAGATCCAGTGACCCTTCTAGGTTGCTTGTCCTCCAAAACACTGAGGATCAAGTGTCCAAACAGTGGTTTAGAGTGGGTAAGGGAACATTGGAAAGGGAATTACTGCCCTGGAACTAATGTCCGTGGCAGGATTAGGAAGTTAGTAGGGGACAGATGGGTTAGTAACTGAGGGGGGGATTAAAATAAAGTTATTCATTTACAAACGCAGTCAGTCGCGGGTTTGATGCGAGATATTGTCTAGGCGGAGTTTTAAATGAATCAACGGTGATGCAGTCTATAACGTTTCGGGGAAGCCCATTCCACAAGTTGACAACTCGATTGAAGAAGAAATTCTTAGATTCGTGCGAGTTAAAAGATTTACCAATAATTTTGCAACCGTTCCCCGCGTGTAATTAGATTGGTCGATAGTGAAGTACTTACTACAGTTCATATTGTCGATGCCTTTGATGATTTTGAACACTTGAATTAAGTCGCCTCTTAATCTGCGCTGGGTTAAAGGAAATAGATTTAATTCTCTAAGACGCTCTTCGTATGGTTTGTTCTTTAGGCTAGGTATCATTTGGTAACTCTACGTTGAACTCGTTCTAGCTTGTTTATATCTTTTTGGTAATAAGGGCACCAGGATTGAACGCAGTATTCCAGAAGAGGGCGGACTAAGGAATTGTAAAGGGTTAGGATAACTTCTTTGGATTTATGCTCAAATGACCTGCCTATAAAGCCAATTATTTTGTTTGCCTTCTTAACAACTTCTGAACATTGTTGACTCGGTTTTAGGTTACTCGATATTGTTACTCCCAGATCGGTTTCTCTGTTTACATTCTTAAGCTGAGTGCCATTCATCGAATAGTTTGCTCTCATATCGCACTCATTTGCCAAATTGGGCCCAACATGACAATTTATCTAGATTGTGTTGCATATCGTCAACTTGTTCTTTCGAGAGTACGCTATTTGCAATTTTTGTATCGTCAGCAAATTTTGAGATTGTACAGGTGAGACCCTCATCTATGTCGTTGATGTAAATTAGAAAGAGAATTGGTCCTAGTACCGATCCCTGGGGTACCCCGCTACTTACATTGGTCCATTTTGATGCCTTACCGTTTATGACTACTCTTTGCTTTCTGTCGCTGAGCCAATTTTCTATCCATTTCAACACACCGTCTTGTATTCCATGCGCTTTTAGTTTTAGCAGTAAACGTTTGTGGGGAACTTTGTCAAAGGCCTTTTGAAAATCAAGGTATATAATAGCTACAGCTTTACTCTCATCGTAGAGGTTGAGGATATCGTGGAAGAAGTCTAAGAGGTTGTTAAACAGGAACGTTTTTTACGAAAGCCGTGTTGAGTATCTTTAAGTATGTTATTTTCCTCTAAGTGATTTACGAGTCTGTCTCGTATGACAGCATTTTACATACAACTGAGGTTAAGCTAATTGGACGATAGTTACTGGGTAGGGATTTGCTGCCTTTTTTGAATATCGGTGTTATGTTGGCTAGCTTCCACTGATCGGGCATAGTTCCAGACTGCAAGGATTTATTGAATAGTAATGTCAGTGGTTTAGAGAGCTCATCCTTAGCTTCCTTTAGAACTCTAGGCGAGATTGTATCAGGTCCAGGCGTTTTATTTACCTTGAGTTTATCTAAACAATTCATAAACAATTACTCTCTGTAACGGTGATATTGCTTAAAACATCTGAATTATCAATCTGAATCAGCGATGGTGTAGGGATATCACTGAGGTCTTCTGTTGTAAAAACTGATGCAAAGAAGGTATTGAGGGCATTACTCATTTGTTCTTCGTCTTTGGTGTATTCTCCATTTTCATCGACTAACGGTCCAACAGTTACCTAACGGTCCAACAGTAAGCGTCCAACAGTACCAACAGTACCTATTACATAAGGCACCCTCTTCAAACACTCATCCGCCGTAGTTTGAATCTACCGCGCAGAGCATAACAAATTTGAGGAGCCTTCATCATGAGCGCACGCAACCTCACTCATGGCTTCAGTCATTATGAATTGGGTTCTCACTACGAAAAAACTTCGTAAAAAATAAAAACAAAAAGAAAATAAGAATAACTATTCAATAAGCTTTCCATAATATCGTGGATGTACTTGTGTGGATCTTTGACCAGACGCTGACTCGGGCGTCATTCTTCCTTCTCTGCTCTGCGCTCAGCCTGCCCGGACGTGTCTCCCCACGCTCCGCTGGTTCCGCATTTGTTGCGTCCCTAGTGAGTTTTTTCTCATTTGTTTACTCCGGGATGTATCGAGTAAGGTTAGGATATGCGTAGCAGGAGTGTCCTGGGCTAGTTGCCCGCAGTGCAGTGTATTTTGGGTCGTGTGTTTGGGGCATCTATTTCGGGTGTACCCTCGTGGTCCTGTTGTGGACATGTGAACTTTTTCACAGTTAGCTAGCTTTGTGATGCAGGTGGCTTTCATTACACGTTATTGTTGCTTCCTTTTATCTTTCTGATGAGGTAGCTTATTTTGGCTGACGTTCCCAGCGTATTTTTCTTCACTTTGTGAAGTTTTTTCTGGGTCCCGAGTCAGTTCTTCCCTTTGCCGGAAGTGTTGCTACAGTGGTGTGTTGGCGGTGGTTCCTGTTGTGATATAATTCAGTGCTTTTTGTTTATATTCCGACATGTTTACTTTTATCCGTCTGCCTAGGCCTAGCCAGCCTCTTGTAGCTTTGCCACATGTACAAGTGTTATTGATTTATTTTATAAATATGTACTACTGTGTCATGTGTGTCCTGGTTTAGTTGTGTATTGGCTAATTCCACGGACTATTTATGTGGCCTGGGATAGTTGTGTATTGTCTATTTCCACGGACTATTTGTGGGCCCGGCGTTAGTTGTGTTTTGGCTAATGCCTCGGTCCGGTGTTGCGTTCGGATGGTATCTGGACGGGGTGGGTTACTTTCCGGCGGGTTTTTCTCGGTTTCACCGTGAAAAACCCGGCTGGTTGCCAAGTTTTGGCCACGCATGGTTTTAAAAACAGGCTTGTTTCGCCGGCGAGTGGGTGTCTGTGGCTCTCCAGGACTGCGTCTCTGGTGCCTGTGTCAGGCTCCTTTTGATTCCCGGCGGAATGGTTGTACCCATCTAACAGTGTTCATGCGGACACGTGTTGTATGTAGTTTTTCCCGGTTTTGCAAAGCCAATAAAAAACTAAGCTGTTGTTGTTTGTCTTTCCTCCCCGGCGATCTTTTACAAAGAAGTGGGGATCGGAACAATTGGGGTTAACTTGATAAACGTAAAATCACACCCGGCGGGTGCATCCTGGAAGGGTGGGATAAACGAATTTGCAAAATTCAGTTTAGTTGACCAGACAATTGAGGGATGCATTGTGTATCACCGCCTTCAACATACAGCGTTTTTTGGGCACAATTGGGGTTAACGTTTTTTAACTTAAATTCACACCCGGCGGGTGCTCCTTGGAAGGGTGGGAATAACGAATTTACAATTCAGTTAGTTAACCAGACAATTGAGGGATACGTTTTGTATCGCCGCCTTCAACATACGGCGATCTAAAAGACACTTCGGGAGAAGTCTGATCTCGTATATTTGTCAGGCTTCCCAGTTTTTGATCTACGAGATAATTCGGGGGCCGGCGTCTTTTTAGTGGGTTTTTCCTGCATTGAATCTTGAAACAAACTCCACCGGAAAGACTAAATCAGTTATAAACGCCATGCTGGTCTTTATATTATGTCAGAGGGTATTCATAAATCTTTTGGACAAGTTAAGATATTCTGAAATCTTTTACTTAGGAACCCCACCGCGTAGCGAGCTGTGGTCGTTGAGTATTACGTCTCGTTACCCGGCGGGTTATTTTAACACTTGTGTGCGAACATGTTGGGTTAACCTTATGAGCATTAACTCCTGGAAAAAAAAAAAAATTTCCAGAGCTGGGTCCCGGCGGGTCTATACAGAACCTGGAGTAAGTTTCCCACCAGTCTCTGTCATGGCTACCTTTGCCCCTGTCTTTGCTTTGTGCATTACGCCCACCTGTTCAGGTATCCCTATCTTTGCACACACCCTTTGCATTAAATGTGTTAAATGTCTCGACCGCTCAAGGGGTCTGTGGGTTATGAGGAACTGTACCTTTTGCTCTCAATTAAGCCATAAAGTGCTTCAAGATAATGATAAGACCGCAGCGGTCTCTTTACGGGAGGTCAGGCAGCAGATGACCACTTATACTACTACCGTGGCTCATAAGTCACTTCAATGCGATAACCTCCCGCTTTGGGATAAGTTACTAATTGAGCACCCGCCCATTAAACGTCCCTCTAGAGTAACTGTACGAAGGTCGGCAGAGACTGGACAGGGTCTTACACTTTCTCCAGCTCCAAGCACATCTAAGAGACAGCGAGAACCTACGCCCCCGGTGGCGGCGTCACGGGCGCGATCCAGGTCCAGGTCCCCTCTTCGGCAGCAGCCGCCTAGTCTCTCGTCTTCGCCGGCGAGTAAGAAGAGCAAGACAGAGGAGTCCACCAGTGGTTATAGCGAGAAATCGTCAAAGTCCAAAGGAAGTTCTAGGTCGCACCGTAGCCATAAATCTTCTAGAAAAGACTCACATGATCGAAAGGCCTCCCGGCGTTCACCGGAGTCTAGTGCCTCTCATCATACCTCTCACCCCGACAAAACTAGTATTCAATCGGATGAGGCTAGTGTAGTGTCAGCAACCAAAGATAGTTTGCCAATTAGTATTCTAACCTTTGAATTGGAGAGTTCGGTGGACAGTGATCGTCCTATTGAGAGTGTATCAGACTCCCAAGGCAGTACAGGCCAAGGCCTAGGTGTATGGCGGTATTCTCGACCAGGGACTGAAAGCACACGTCTGGCTCAAGATACACAAACAGTGGCTGATGTCCACCGGGACGCGGCGATCCCATCATCCATTCCAGACTTGTCTTGGCAACACCACGGGACTCCGGCTTCGGCGGAATCCTCTCACGGGGAGCCCGATGACAAAGACGAAGTATCTATTATCTCGGACATGGAAGTGCAAGAGTCGGGTTCAGTTTTAGACGACGCACAGGATCGGAATGATTCACCTTTGAGTTCATCATCGAATAAATTTGTCACGGCGGAGGAAATAGATGGGTTACTGGTTAATGCTTTAACTAAAAAATTTGGCCAACAGCCGGAAACTCCTACAGTGGACCTGGGAGCTTCCATGACAAGTTCTATTGTTCGGCCTCTGATGACTTCTATTGCTTTGACTAAGATTCCTCACCCTCCCTCTATATCACCATCTGTGGTCACTAGGCCTGCTACGGCGGCACTGACTACTTCTAATGTAAGGGTGATAACGGATGTCAATCCGCCCCCTTTAGATAAAGCACCAATAAGAAAGGTAGCAATGCCCCTATTGTACGGTCCCGACGAGTCATGGGTACAATTGATCCCCACTAAACCAGAGGTCGCTCAACCTACCTTGTCAGGGGAACTTCCAGTGCCACGAGAGTGGGTAATCCAAGGCAATAAATCTAAAAAATTACGGGCCTTGGATACTTTGGGGAATGTACTAGACGTTAATGTTAAGGCCATTCCTAACTATTATCACCAGGACTATTTTGTTATACTGCTACACCTGCCCTGCCCCCTGCCTCAGCTTCGAAACTGTTTTCTGACTGGTCCAAGCATGATGGTTTTAATGACATAAAAACACTGTCGGCTCTCACTCCAGAATTAGATTTGCAAACTGTCACGGACACAGCCGCTAATCCGTGTTGAAGGTGGGGCAGTTGGGCCCGGGACCTTGGGTGGAATGGGAGACGGAGGCTCAAAACTTTGCGACCACCTTCACCTCAAAATCTTCCCACCAAATCCCTCAGGATAGTCATTCTTGGTTCTCTATGCCAGTGTGTTCTGCCGGCGGAGTCCCTTCGGCTTTGTTTGCTTTCTTAGCTGCCCCCAAACTCAATCTATGTGAACTCAAGGACCCTTTCACTACTCCTTCTCCAACTCACCTAGACCGGGAATTTAAGCTACGGGGAAAAGCGTATAGACTTTTCTCCCAGTACATTGTGACGCACCAGGTGGCGAAATCGATGCTCCGATCCACTCAGGCAATCGCAGATGCGGATGCCAGAAGATCGGTTGAACTGTCTCGGCGATTGCTCCTTCAAACGTCAATTCAGTCATTGGGTGATATCCGCACAGCCTTACTTGAGGCAGTACGAGCGAGACTAGATCTCAGGATGTCCTTGGTGCGGAAACTTCCTGATCGAATTGCGAATCAGGTGATCATGTCACCAGTGCTAACTCCCTCTGATGTGTGGAGAACGGTGTTCAATATGGCTCAGGCCTTTAAACAAAGTCCCACCCCTTCTAAGAAACCTTTTAACTTTCCCAAACCCAAGCCAGTCGCAAGAGCACAGCCGGGGGGATCTAAGCCCTTTCACCTACTTAAGTCCTCCTCCCCCCAAGGTCAGTACAGGTATAAACAGGGTAAGTTTACAGGTCAGAAAGGACGAGGCTATAACAAACCAGGTCAAGGCCCGTCTTCTGCCAACGCCGGCCAGCCGGCTAAGCGTCCACCACCACCACCTCCACCACCATCAAAAAACTAAAGTCTCTCTCACTCCCGGGGCCGGTCTCAAGGCGGGTGGATCCGAGGGTAGCACAGCCGGCGAACCCTTGTCTGCTAACTGGGTCGTTCCGAACGTGTCACAAAGCATGGCCATTAAATACTTGGGCAAGGATGGTGGTACGCAAAGGCATCACTTGGCAGTGGCTCCGGCGACCTCGTTTACGTCAGCCGACAACGGCGAATCTAGTTTCATTAGAGGTGGAGTCACTGATCAAGGAAATGATAGCCAAGAATGTCATCATCCCGGTCCCTCAAAATTACCCAGTCTTCACATCCAAGCTATTTTTGGTACCCAAAAGGGACAGTGTTCAGATGAGACCCGTCGTAGACCTGTCTTATCTGAACCTTCACATTCACAACGAGTCATTCAGGATGTTAACAGTGCACCAAATCAGGCTAACACTTCCGCCGGGAGGTTGGATGTGTTCCTTAGACCTGACAGACGCTTATTGGCACGTCTCGGTAAACAAAAGATTTCAAAGATTTCTGGCCTTACGGATCAGGCATCAAAATTATGTTTTCCAGAGGATGCCATTCGGATTGAACCTGGCACCTCGCTTATTCACAAAATTAGTCCGGCAAGCCCTGATGCCATTGTTAAAACAAGGGATCAGGATTTTGTGGTACCTAGACGACTGGCTAGTGGTGGCAGAGACGGAGCAAGTATGCATAAATCATGTCAACATAACATTAAAACATGTTAAAACTCTAGGGTTCAAGGTAAATCTGGTAAAGTCAAACCTTGTTCCCTCACGAGTAGTTCAGTGGATAGGGCTGGTTTGGGACACAGCTGCTCTCACTCTGAGTCAGAGTGTGGACAATCGAAACAGGTTTCGCAGGAAACTGTTCATGTTCCTTCACAGTCTGACTACGACACGGAGAATCTGGGAGTCTCTGGTCGGCTCTCTCAACTGGATTCAACTAACTGTAATGTTGGGCCAGTTGAAAGTAAAGCGTTTAATATTGGAGGGCAACAAATATTTTCCACTATTACCGGCGGAAAAATTATGGCCCATACCAAAATTAATCCACACCTTACTAGCGGTCTGGGCGAAGAGGGAAATGTTGCACTCAATAATGTCATGGACCTCTCCTCCGCCGACGGTATGGGTAGACACGGATGCGTCAGGAACGATAGGTTGGGGTTTTCAGTCAAACCAAGGGCACCAGGGTCAAGGGCTTTGGTCCCATTTAGAAATCTCCCACATCAATGTCAAAGAATTACTAGTCCCCTTATATTTCCTTCAGGCTCACGGCTCTACTTTACGGGACAAGTCGGTGGCCTTCAGAATGGACAATCTGAATGCAGTTCACTGTATTCAGAAACAAGGATCGACGAGGTCTCGGAAGTTGCTAAACGTGTCAGAAGAGATTTTTATTCTAGCCAACAGGCTGGACATTCATCTTCACGCATCTTATCTCCCAGGCGTAGCAAACGTCTGGGCAGACGCTCTGTCTCGGAGACAGAGCACAACAGTAGAATGGGAGCTCAAGCAACCCAATTTTCAACCAAATGATTACGGAGCTTTACCATCCACAAGTTGATCGGTTTGCGTCCGAGAAGACTCACAAACTCCCAATGTACCTCACCCGCCGGACGATAACGCCGGCAGGGGGGCCAGATGCCCTGGTGACAGACTGGAACAGGTGGAGTTCCATCTATCTGTTTCCGCCGCCAGACGCGTCTCTAATGTGCCATGTAGTAAACAAACTACGAGATTTTCGGGGCTTAGTCTCGCTAATCGCGCCCCTGTGGCCGGCGCAGTTGTGGTACCAGCAATTGAAAACGTGGTGCCCACACACGGTGTCGCTCCCGGTCGGGTTTTTCCACTTAGACACGATTGGCAACCTAGCGACCTCGCTGACTTTTGCACTATGGACATTCAGGAGGCCAAGTGGCTAGCACCGTATGGTAGAGACGTGACCAATAAATTAATGAATCAATATACTCAGTCTACAAAACGACAGTATCAATCACATTGGCAAACCTTTACTTCTTGGATCCTGAGGACAGAACAAACTGTGCCCTCAGTGGCGTTAGTTTTTAATTATTTAAATTATCTGTTCGAGCAGAAACGGTTATCTGTGGTAACATTAAAAAATCACTTAACAGCGATTAGGATGCCATTTTGGGACCTTACCGGTCTCACCATACCAGTTGCGGAGGAAACAGGTTTTATGAGGGCATGTTATAAACTCTGTCCACCTCCCCGTCAGCTCATGCCTACTTGGTCTCTGGACAAAGCATTGTCTTTACTTCATTCCCATCTGTACCAGAATGCTGCAGACTTTACATTAATCTTAAAACAGGCTGTATTCCTTTTGGCTTTGGCCACCGGGAACAGAGTGTCTGAGCTGGCGGCGATGAGCAACACACCTAATTGCCTCAGGTTTGGTAGGCTTAATGAATGTATACACATTGCACCTTCCCCAGGGTTTGTAGCCAAGAATGAGCACAGTGAACACGTGTTTTCAGAGTTCACTGTGCCGGCGTTGAAAAGGGGAAAGGTGCACCATAATTTATGTCCAGTGCAGGCTCTAACCAAATATTTGAGAGTAGCTCCTCTAAACCACCAGGGTGCTTTATGGGTAGCAAGTACGGGTAAGCGATTGCTGAAACGTAGATTGGCTTCTCTTTTGGTCGAGGTCATTAAAGAGAGTAATCCCGGCGTTGTGGGTAGGGCCCACGATTTACGCAAATGGGCAGCCTCCTTGCGTTTCCTTAAGAATTTTTCTGTGGAAGATATTACGTCCACACATTTGTGGGCCTCTAATCATACGTTTTTGACTCGATACCTGTCAGTAGCTCTAGACAAACCTTCCTTGCCATGTATAGCTTTAATATTATTTTTATTAATCTCACCACCACACCCCCAATGAAATTAATTAAAGTATATATGATCCACCGGGATTCGAACCCGGGTTATCACACACATATTTTTGCCACCTTAACCATTACACCACCAGGACGGTCAGAGGGTCTAGGTGGCCCTTAAGTCACTTTTGGTTTAATTTCAAGGAAAAGGGGGGGGGGGGGTGCAGTCAGTGTAACATAGGACACCCTAGACCCCGCCGGAGTATAAGAGCTGTGATACTAGTTATGAGTAGTGTGATATGAAAATTTCTCTGTACTATTCAATGCAGGAAATTGTGCTAGTACAATGATAGTACAAACAACAGTGTTGTTATAGTAGTTTTAGCTGTGAAAGCAATTTAATTTTAAGCATTGGATATATTTTGCAAGATGTATCCACTAATATTATGGGGTTATATGTGCACATGTAAACTTATAAGTTTTTATTTTTCACCACTTATGTTGAGTGGGGTGCCTTTTTAACTTACAGATCTGTTCTCAGAATCTCAAGAGTTAACCCTTTTTATCAAGCAGGCTTCTTTGAAGCACGCTCCTGCTTGAACCCCTTTTTTGTATTTATGTGCTACGCCAATTGTTATGCCCTGTTTTTCTACAGGTTTAACTTGGGTAATGTGAGTTCTAATTGACTGGGTATATAAGGCTGCATGCACAATACAAGATATGAGGAATAGAGAACACAAAGAAACACATGGTAGCAAGTTACATGATCACGTTTATTGATATACCACTGCAGAATACTTGTGTAAGACAATACAATAGAATTGAACAACACTAGCATAAGTGGATCTGGATGGAGCCTAGTCTCCCACTTCCAACGTTCAGGTATTAATCTTCTGATCACTGGCTTCGATTCCACAGGTTTATATACCGAAGACCATCAATGTTACTTATAGATTCATATTCACTGTTAGATTTATTACTGGTAGCTCTGGTGCACAAGTAGTAGTTCACAGACTAGATTAGACACGCGTATTTTAGAGCACGGGAATTCTAGTAACCTCAGGGGGTACTGATCTAAGTTTGATATCCTTGTCTCAGAAATACATAGAACGCAAATCAGTGGGCGAACGTTAGATATCACTAGAGTTTTAATATCTGAATAAGGTAATTACGAGAGTCAAGGTCGCCTGTTAATTAAAGAGCACTGATCGCTTAGTTACCTTAGTACGTCCCAAATGGAATGGTTAAGTATGAATTACAATGGGCAAGGTCTTAGCCACTTCGTAGAAATATTAATTAGTGAATCTCTAAACAGCACAGTAATATTTAGTACTGCTAAAGGGAATCTTGGGTAGTATCTGATGGGTCTGGTCCTGGTTATCTTGCGTCCATGATGTTGGGGGTTAACGACTGGTTCCGCGGCCGTCCATGGGGGCCATATGTGTGAAGTTCTTAAATACGTGGGCAGGTCCTTCTATCCAAATCTGCCATGGAGTCTGCCGGCTCTGGGATCTCACTCCGGAACAACACAAGGGCAGAGCTAGAAGTTAACTGCAGGGTAGTGACCCCTGGTTGGTGTCTAGCTTTCAACTGATTTGACTGGGGGCGGGAGTTAGATTTATAGGCTCGGTTCTGGACCCTGTAGACAGTAGGGATCTCGAGTCTTATGGACTTAATTGAGCTCTCAATAGATATGGGGACTAGGTAAGATGGTATTTACTGTTGTGGCACAGGGCTATAGGAAGCCTTTATATTTTCATATAACTGAGCCTTCGTAAGAGGTACTATTTTGGCTATACTGGACGTATTTAGGGGAGAGAGACTGGATCTACTTTGCGAGGAGGATGGGGACAGCTGTGATAGGAGCGTCTCTCTAGATTGTTCAATCTTCATTCTATGGTATAGCTGAGGTTCTAATTTAGTGATCAGAGCATGCAAGAAACGTAAATGGTTTATTGTGAGTTAATAGAGGTTAGTAAAGGTGTTAGTCATGCATGGTTAGTTCATTGATAGGAAGAATTCCTGTGCTACCTGGCAATGACTCGAAAGTCAAAACAGGGGCCAGGTATACCTCCGCGGGGGTGGGGGTCTCCCTCCTCGGGTGGGCAAAAAGGGGGAGCTGGGCGCCCTCTCTCTGTGATAGTCGTCCGGCGGCTGTGGCTAGGGGCTTGCCATATCACCAGTGTTTGTAATAACCCTCTGTGTATGAGACAGATGTGGGTGTCCTTAATACCAAAACCGAAGGTGCCTTAGCTAGCTGGTTTTACTCAGCTGGTTGTTAATTGTAGGGTTTGCTGGATGTGGTGGAGACTGGGTTGCTAACTCTGCCACATTTATCTGGAAGTATGGCAATAGAAGTTAGTTACTGGCTAGCCTCGCACCGACGACCATTGGGTGCAGGGTTGTGAATGGGTTGTAAGAGAATAGATGGCATGCAAGGGCTAGTAAAGTTCTGATGTTGTTCTGGCCTACTAAGTGAAGGTAGGCTGGATAGGAGTATATATATAAAAGGTTGGAGAGCGTTAGCAACGGACAATTCAAGGATCTTCAAGAGGTATGAGAGAGAGGCTAGGTCGGACAAGAGTCGAGAAGCGCGGGTGTCTTAATGAGAGGGGGGGAGAGTTCAAGGGCGACAGGGAAATTTTGCCCCTAAGGTCCCTGGGCGTGGGGGTGGCATTAGGCTACAATTGATATGGAAGTTTGAAAAGGCAGTAGAATACGTTAGCCAAATGCTACCGGGGAATGCAACTATGGGGTGGTATATGAGTCTGGAAAAGATAGAGTTATGTGATCAGTCCGAGGGTTATGGATACTATTAGTTGGCCCTGGGAACTGCGTTTTCTATTAAATATAAATACCAACAACAGCGGCAGTTCGTAGGGGTACTTAGTTATTGTTTCGGGGTACTGGTGACAGATACTGGTAACCAGGTTATCTTATACAATCTATGGTTGGGGTAAGAGGTGTAAGACACGAAGTAAATTGGCGTAGTGTGGACTGTGGATACGAAGGAGGCAAGGGGAGGACGTATGACAATTGCGGAAAGTAAATGGAAAAAGGTGAACACAATGGCGGATAAAAATACTTAACCTAAGGATTGCATACATCGATGAACGATGACATTATAGTCGTCGTCCTAATAAGGTGATGAAACCTGGTTGATCTGTACTTGGCACAATACGACACAAGGACAGTGCCGCTATATCGCATCAATGCTGGTGGCAGTTAATATTATAGACTTAGTTACTAGAGGAACAATGCAAGGGGCGACTGAGCACGGGTTACATATATCTATACTCGTTATGGAAATTGATATACGAGGTCTAGGGACAAGCGTGGGTGTTTTAACTTCTAAGATATATAACATCTACTTCTCGGATGTAAGAACATACATAGATATAATTATGGCTGTCTGATGTGTTGGCATTGGCTCAACGTCGGGACAGGGCATGGGTGTTTTTAATATGACTGTATATTCCTGTTCATCATCTTTGTAGCAAGGACAATGCCGCTATGTCGTATCAATGCTGGTGGCAGTTAATATTATAGACTTAGTTACTAGAGGAACAATGCAAGGGGCGACTGAGCACGGGTTACATATATCTATACTCGTCATGGAAAATGATATACGAGGTCTAGGGACAAGCGTGGGTGTTTCAACTTCTAAGATATATAACATCTACTTCTCGGATGTAAGAACATACATAGATATAATTATGGCTGTCTGATGTGTTGGCATTGGCTCAACGTCGGGACAGGGCATGGGTGTTTTTAATATGAATGTATATTCCTGTTCATCATCTTTGTAGTTAGGAGTGTAGGACACGAGAGGGTTAGTGTACGTGAGGTGTGGAAAATGGTCAGTTTAGAAAAGGTAAATGGGTGCGTCCTGGAGCTGTTTAGCCCTGCGGGCTTGGGCCTGTCTGAAATGGCTGGCTCGGTCAGCTGGTCCTTTCGTTCTGTGGACCTTTCCTTTGGTGTTTCTGTGTGGTGTTCGTTCGTGGCTTCTGTGGTGGGCTTCTCGTTCTGGGGCATTTTACTTCCCTCTCCTTCATTATAGGCTCGTCCTCGAGCCTCAAGGGTGAAGTAAAAAGAAGCATAGTCAGAAAAGTGTAGGTTAACAAGAAAAGTAGTATGACTAAGGGAAAAAAATAATATATACAGTATATGGAAAACATGTAAATTTAAGAAAGGACAGATAATTAAGAACACAGGAAATTAAGAAGAGGTAAAGTGTTTAACAATGTATAAAGCAAATTTAAAAGATAGTCAGAAAAGTGTAGGTAACAAGAAAAGTAGTATGACTAAGGGAAAAAAATAATATATACAGTATATGGAAAACATTATAGGTTTGACTCCTGTAAGGAGATAAAGAAAACCTAATATTTAGTAGTGGCCCCGTAATCATTGACGAACATGCCTATTACATAAGGCATCCTCTTCAAACACTAATCCGCCGTAGTTTGAATCTACCGCGCATAGCATTTAAAACTGAGGAGCCTTCATCATGAGCGCACGCGACCTCACTCATGGCTTCAGTCATTATGAATTGGGTTCTCACTACGAAAAAACTTCGTAAAAAATAAAAACAAAAACAAAATAAGAATAACTATCTAATAAGCTTTCCATCATATCGTGGATGTACTTGTGTGGATTTCTGACCAGATGCTGATTCAGGCGTCATTCCTCCTTCACTGACATATCAAGTAAACCAAAATCCTTAATACATCAACGAATGGGAAGGGGACGGTCGGGAGGGCCCCAGTCGTCAATGATTACGGGGCCACTACTAAATATTAGGTTTTCTTTATCTCCTTACAGGAGTCAAACCTATAATTTATTAGTGGCCCCTCCATCATTGACGAACATGCCTGATTTCTAAGACTGGAGGGGGACATTCGTAATCATATCATAACTCTATAAAAGCAGATAATAAAAACAACCACATAGTATTCTTACTTTTGAAAAAATATATTTAAATATGGCGTAGACCAAAAATATACAAGAAAAAGGGGTTCAGGCAGGTGCGTGCTTCAAAGAAGCCTGCCTGACAAAAATGGGTAACCCTGAAGATTCTGAACACAGATCTGTAGTTACAAAGGCACCCCACTCAACGAGTGGTGACAAAAATAACAAGTTATAAGTTTATATGTGCACATAATAAACCCCAAAATAATCGTGGAGAGAAATTGCAAAGGATCTCCACTGTTCTAATATTAGACTGCTTTCGCAGCTAAAACTACTATAACAACTCCGTTGTTTTGTACTAACATTGTACTAGCACAATTTCTCACTGAGAAATTTTCATATCACATTAACCTTAAATTATATCACAGCTCTCATACTCCGGCGGGGTCTAGGGTGTCCTATGTCAACTGACTGCACCCCCCCCCCTTTCTCGTGAAAATAAACAAAAGTGACTGCAGGGCCACCTAGACCCTCTGCCTTAAAGCTATACATGGTAAGGAAGGTTTGTCTAGACTCTAGAGCAACTGATAAGTATCTAGACAAAAACGTATGATTAGACGCCCACAACTGAGTGGACGCGATATCTTCTACTGAAATTTTTTTTCAGGAAACGTAAAGAGGCTGCCCATTTGCGTAAATCGTGGGCCCTACCCACAACGCCGGGATTACTCTCTTTAATGACTTCGACCAGAAGAGAGGCTAATCGTCGTTTAAGTAAGCGTTTACCTGTACTTGCTACCCATAAAGCACCTTGGGGGTTAAGAGGAGCTACTCTCAAATATTTGGTTAGAGCTTGCACTGGACATAGATTATGATGCACCTTTCCCCTTTTTAACGCCGGCACCGTGAACTCAGAAAACACGTGTGCACTGTGCTCATTCTTGGCTACAAAACCTGGGGAAGGTGCAATGTAAATACATTCATTAAGTCTGCCAAACCTAAGGCAATTAGGTGTGTTGCTCATCGCCGCCAGCTCAGACACTCTGTTCCCGGTGGCCAAAGCCATAAGGAAAACCGCCTTTTTTAAGAGTAATGCAAAGTCTGCAGTATTTTGGTACAGACGAGAGTGAAGTAAAGACAAAGCTTTGTCGAGAGACCAAGTAGGCATGAGCTGACGGGGAGGTGGGCGAAGTTTAAAACAAGCTCTCATAAAACCTGTTTCCTCCGCCACCGGTATGGAGAGACCTGTAAGGTCTAAAAAGGGCACTCTAATCGCAGTTAAGTGATTTTTTAATGTTACCACAGATAAATGTTTCTGCTCAAACAGATCATTTAAATAATTGAAAACTAAAGCCACTGAAGGCACATTCAGTTCCGTTCTGATGATCCAGGAAGTAAAGGCTTGCCAATGTGAGTGATACTGTCGTTTCGTAGACTGAGTATATTGATTGATTAATTTATTGGTCACATCTCTACCGTATGGTGCTAGCCACTTGGCCTCCTGAATGTCCATAATGCAAAAGTTAGCGAGGTCGCTAGGTTGCCAATCGTGTCTAAGTGGAAATACCCGACCGGGAGCAATACCGGGTCCGGGCACCACGTTTTCAATTGCTGGTACCACAACTGCGCCGGCCACAGGGGCGCGATTAGCGAGACTAAGCCTCGATAATCTCGTAGTTTGTTCACTACGTGGCACATTAGTGACGCATCTGGCGGCGGAAACAGATAGATGGAGCTCCATCTGTTCCAGTCTGTCACTAGGGCGTCTGGCCCCTCTGCCGGCGTTTTCGCCCGGCGGGTGAGGTATAGAGGGAGTTTGTGAGTCTCCTCGGACGCAAATAGATCCACTTGTGGATGGGAGAGCTCTGCAATCATTAGGTTGAAAATGGGTTGCTTGAGCTCCCATTCTACTGTCGTGCTCTGTCTCCGGGACAGAGCGTCTGCCCAGACGTTCGCTACGCCTGGGAGATAAGATGCGTGAAGGTAAATGTCTAGTCTGTTGGCGAGAGTAAAAATCTCTTCCGACACGTTTAGCAACCCCCTTGACCTCGTTGATCCTTGTTTCTGAATACAGTGAACTGCATTCAGATTGTCCATTCTGAAGGCCACCGACTTGCCCCGTAGCGCCGGGCCATGAGCCTGAAGGAAATACAAGGGGACTAGTAATTCTTTGACATTGATGTGAGAGATTTCTAAGTGGGACCAAAGCCCCTGACCCTGGTGCCCCTGATTTGACTGAAATCCCCACCCTATTGTGCCTGATGCATCCGTGTCTACCCATACCGTTGGTGGAGGAGAGGTCCATGACATTATTGAGTGCAACGTTTCCCTCCTTGCCCAGACCGCTAGCAAGGTGTGGATTAATTTCGGGATGGGCCATAATTTTCCCGCCGGTAAGAGCGGGAAATATTTGTTGCCTTCCAATATTAATCGTTTTACTTTCAACCGGCCCAACTTGACAGTTAGTTGAATCCAGTTGAGAGAGCCTATCAGAGACTCCCAGACCCTCCGCGTCGTAGTCAGACTGTGAAGAAACATGAACAGTTTCCTGCGAAACCTGTTGCGATTGTCCACACTCTGACTCAGAGTGAGAGCGTCCGTGTCCCAGACCAGCCCTATCCACTGAATTACTCGTGAGGGAACAAGGTTTGACTTTACCAGATTTACCTTGAAGCCTAGAGTTTTGACATGATTTAAAATAATATTGACATGTTTGACGCATAATTGTTGTGTCTCTGCCACCACCAGCCAGTCGTCTAGGTACCACAACACTCTGATCCCTTGTTTTAACAATGGCATCAGGGCTTGCCTGACTAATTTCGTGAATAATCGAGGTGCTAGGTTCAAGCCGAACGGCATCCTTTGAAAAACAAAATTTTGGTGCCTGATCCTTAAGGCCAAAAACCTTTGAAATCTTTTGTTGACCGAGACGTGCCAATAGGCGTCTGTCAGGTCTAGTGAACACATCCAACCTCCCGGCGGAAGTGTTAGCCTGATTTGGTGTACTGTTAACATTCTGAAAGATTTGTTGTGAATGTGAAGGTTCAGATAAGACAGGTCTACGACCGGCCTCATCTGAACACTGTCCCTTTTTGGAACCAAAAATAGTTTGGACGTGAATACAGGGTAATTTGGGGGGACCGGGATGATGACATTCTTGGCAATCATTTCCTGGACCAGTGACTCCACCTCTAAAGAAACAAAATTCGCCGTTGTCGGCTGACGTAAGCGAGGTCGCCGGAGCCACTGCCAAGTGATGCCTTTGCGTGCCACCATCCGTGCCCAAGTGTTTAATGGCCATGCTTGGTGACACGTTCGGAACGACCCAGTTAGCAGACAAGGGTTCGCCGGCTGTACTACCCTCGGGTCCTCCGGCCTTAAGGTTGGCACCGGGAGTGAGAGAGACTTTAGTTTTTTTATGGTGGGGTTGGTGGTGCTGGACGCTTTGCCGGCTGGCTGGTGTTGGCCGAAGACTGGCCCTGACCTGGCTTATGCTGGCCGCGTCCTCTCTGACCTGAAAACCTACCCTGTCTATGCCTGTACTGACCTTGGGGGGAGTGGGAGGACTTAGGCAGAAGAAAGGGTTTAGATCCCCCTGGCTGAGCTTTAGCGGTTGGCCTGGGTTTGGGGAAGTTAAATGCAGGTTTCTTAGAAGGGGTGGGACTGTGCTTAATGGCCTGTGCCATATTGAACACCGTTCGCCACACTTCAGGGGACATTAAAGAGGGAGTAAGCACTGGTGACATGATCACCTGATTCGCAATGCGATCAGGTAGTTTGCGAACTAAAGACATTCTGAGATCTTGTCTTGCTCGTACCGCCTCAAGCAAGGCGGTGCGTATGTCACCCAAGGATTGGATCGACGACTGGAGGAGCAGTCGCCGGGATAATTCAACCGATCTTCTGGCATCCGCGTCTGCGATTGCCTGAGTGGACCGCAGTAAAGACTTAGCCACCTGTTGAGACACTATGTACTGAGAGAACAGGCGAAAAGCTTTCCCCCTTAGCCTAAATTCTCTGTCTAGGTGAGTAGGGGTAGGGGTAGTGAAAGGGTCTTTTAGCTCACAAAGATTAATCTTAGGGGCAGCCAGGAAAGAAAACAAAGCTGACGGGACTCCGCCGGCAGAACCTACTGGCATGGAGAACCATGAATGAGTATCCTGAGGGATCTGGTGGGAAGATTTAGAAGTAAATGTGGTTGCAAAGTTTTGAGCCTCTACCTCCCAATCTACCCAAGGTCCTGGACCCAACTGCCCCACCTTCAAAACTGGATTAGCTGCTTCGTCTGTGACGGTCTGTAAATCAAGTTCAGGAGTGAGAGCTGACAGAGTCTTAATATCATTAAACCCATCCAGCTTAGACCAGTCTGAAAATAGTTTCGAAGCTGAGGCAGGGGGTAAAGCTGGCTTAGTAGCATACACAAAATAGTCTTGGTGATAATAACTAGGTATAGCCTTGATGTTTACGTCCAGTACATTTCCCAAATTATCCAGGGCCCTTAATTTCTTTGATTTATTGCCCTTGATGACCCACTCACGCGGTACCGGGAGTTCCCCTGACAAGGTAGGTTGGGCGAGCTCTGGGTTAGTGGGGGTCAAAAGGACCCATGACTCGTCTGGTCCATAAAGCAAGGGCATAGCCACCTTTCTGAGAGGCGCCTTGTCTAGAGGGGGTGGATTGACATCCGTGATGACCCTGACATTTGAAGTTGTCAATGCCGCCGTAGCAGGCTTAGTAACCACTGATGGTGACAGAGTGGGTGGGTTAGGGATCTTAGATAAAGCAATCGAAGTCATCAGAGGCCGTACCGTAGAACTTGTCATGGGAGCCCCCAAGTCCATTGTGGGGTTTTCCTGTTGTTGGCCAAAAAATTTAGATAAAGCATCAGTAAGTAGCCCATTAATTTCTTGCGCAGTAACAAATTGGTTAGATGATGAACTTACAGGTGAATCATTAATATCCTGCGCGGCGTCTAAGCCTGAGCCTGACTCTTGCCCTTCCATCTCCGAAATTATTGAAACCTCGTCTTTCTCCTCCTGATCCTCCTGAGAAGACCCCGCCGAAGCTGGGGTACCTTGTTGCCAAGATAAGTCAGGAATAGAGGATGGGATCGCCGCGTCCCTGTGGACATCAGCTACTGTGTGACTCGTTTGAGTCGGACGTGGGTGGTCAGACCCTGGCTGAGCAAACAGCCAAACACCGAGGCCCTGGCCTACACTCTCTTGGGAGTCTGAAACATTCTCAATTATTGAACCCCCTGAACTTTCCAATTCCAGGGTTAAAATATTAATAGGTAAATCCTCTTTAGGGACAGGCACCGCACTGGACCCTTGAGACCTAACACAAACTTTGTCTGGGGTAGAGGTACGATGAGAGGCACTAGAAGCTGGTGAATGTAGGGAGGACTTTCGTTTCTGGGAATCCTTTTTGGAGGATTTATGGCTACGGTGTGACCGAGAACTACTCCTAGATTTGGAGGATTCATCGCCGTGACCACTGGTGGAACTTTCCGTCCTACTCTTCTTACTCGCTGGTGAAGAGGCAAGACTAGAAGACTGGCGTCTGAGAGGTGACCTAGACCGAGATCTCGCCCGAGACGAGGAGGCGGAAGCCGGGGGTGTAGGCTCTCTTGGACGTTTTGGTGTAGTAGCAGAAGATACAGAACCCTGACCAGTCTCCGCCGGCTTATGACTCGTGACTCTAGAGGAACGTTTAGGGGGAGGGTGTTCAAATAGCAATCTATCCCAAAGAGGGACGTTGTCACATTGAAGTGATTTATGCGCAACAATCGTAGTGTAGGCTGCCATCTGTTGCCGTACTTCTCTTAAAGCTACTGCCGCGGTCTTATCATTGTCGCAAAGGACCTTGACAGCTAATTGGGAGCAAAAAGAACAATTGCGCATTACCCAGAACGGTCTAGACATTTAACACACCTTATGCATAGGGTATGCGCAAAAATAGGGATACCGGCACAAGCAGGGGTAGTGCATAAAGCAAAGACTGGGGCTGAGGTAGCCATGACAGAGACTGGTGGGGAAAACTACCGCCGGGTCTGTATTGGTCCGCCGGAGCCCAGCTCTGGAAAAAAGAAAATTTCCAGGAATTAATGCTCATAAGGTTAACCCAACATGTTCGCATACAAGTGTTAATAACCCACCGGATAACGAGATGTAATGACACAACGATCACAGCTCGCTACGCGGCGGGGTTCAGAATATCTAAACAAATCTTTTTGACGAAAGTGAAGAATACCCTCTGACATAATATAATTGTCCAGCATGGCGATTATAGTCTTTCTGGTGGTGACTGTCTTAAGATTCAATTTTGGAACAAAAACAACCCCCCATAAAGACGCCGGCCCTTGAAATATTTTAGTAGAATAACACAGGGCAGGCTGACACGAGATCTGATTTCTAACGAATTGTCACAAAACGATCGCCGTAAGGTTGAAGGCGGCGATACCTAATTGTATCACTAAATTAAGTGGTTAAATCGAAATTGAATTTGTAAATTCCTTATTTCCTCCACCTAGGAGCACCCCCCGGGTGTGAAAAAACGATGTTAACCCTAATTGAACCTTCAATCGCCGTAAGTATAAAGGCGGCGATACATATAGCATCACTTAAAATGGATTGGTTAATGAACTAAATGACTTAGTTGTTCATCCCACCCTACCAAGGTACACCCGCCGGGTGAGATGTCAAAAAGTTAACCCCATAAGTTCCTGTCCCCACTTCTTTGTAAAAGATCGCCGGGGAGGAAAGCCCTTAACAACAGCTAGGTTTTTCATGTGGTTTTTGTAAAACCTGGTAGAAAAACTACATAACGTATGTTCGCATGAACAACGTTTTATAGATGGGTACAGCCATTTCCGCCGGGAATCAAAGGGTGCCTGAAACCAGGTACCAACAGAGACGCAGTCCTGGAGAGCCACAGACACCTCATCGCCGGGGACACCAGCCTGTGTTAAAACCACGTGTGGCCCAACACGGCTCTCGGCCGGGTTTTTTTCATGGTGAAACCGAGAAAAAACGCGCCGGAAGGAAACCCACCCCGATCAGACACCATCTGAACGTACAACGGACACGAAGGAAGACACGCACGACTAACCTAAGTCCACACAATAATCCGTGGAATTAGCCAATACACAACTAAACCAGGAAACAAACATAGTCCGAGGAATTAGCCAATACACAACTAAAACCCGGATACACATGGCACAGTATGGCATATTTATAAATAATAAACAATAACACTTGTACATGTGGCAAAGCTACGAGCGGCTGGCTAGGCCTAAGTAGACGGCATAATAAAAGTTGAAATATACACCAAACACTGGAAATATCACAACAGGAACCACCGCCAACACACCACTGTAGCAAAAACTTCCGACAAAGGGAAGACTGACACGGGACCCAGAAAAAAACTTCACTAAGTGAAGAAAAATACAAAGGGAACGTCAGTAAGCAAAGCATACCTCATCAGAAAGATAAAAGGCAGCAATAACTAACGCGTAATGAAAGCCGCCTGCAACACAAGCTAACTAACTGTGAAAAAGTTCACATGTCCACAACAGGACCACGAGGGAACATCCGAAATAGATGCCCCAAACACACGACCCAAAATACACTGCACTGCGGGCAACCAGCCCAGGACACTCCTGCTACACATATCCTAACCTTACTCGATACATCCCGGAGTAAACAAATGAGAAAAAACTCACTAGGGACGCAGCAAATGCGGAATCAGCGGAGCGTGGGGAGACACGTCCGGGCAGGCTGAGCGCAGAGCAGAGAAGGAGGAATGACGCATGAATCAGCGTCTGGTCAGAAATCCACACAAGTACATCCACGATATGATGGAAAGCTTATTAGATAGTTATTCTTATTTTCTTTTTCTTTTTTTTTTTACGAAGTTTTTTCGTAGTGAGAACCCAATTCATAATGACTGAAGCCATGAGTGAGGTCGCGTGCGCTCATGATGAAGGCTCCTCAGTTTTAAATGCTCTGCGCGGTAGATTCAAACTACGGCGGATTAGTGTTTGAAGAGGATGCCTTATGTAATAGGCATGTTCGTCAATGATGGAGGGGCCACTAATAAATGTAAATTTATAGACTCATGCCCAATCGCCTAGGAATTGAAAAAAAACAAAAAAAATCAAGTACAATAATATCCTCATCATGAATGAATGAATGAATGAAAAAATTATACATTTTAATGGGAAGTGAAGCTAGGAATCTAGGTCAAGAGTGGTAGGGAGGCTGGACTGTGGACGAGCCGGCATGACCCACCTCCTCTACCAATCCTGATTTTAAGTGAATATTGGGGTGGATCTACCGTTAGTTCTTGTCGTTAGGAATGTGGGTCTGGGGGCGAGCTGGCCCGGGGCCAGTTTTGGAGGGGGGGTCTAAGTGGTTTCGGTCGGGGGTAGTGATAGGGGGGTTTTAAAGATGAAATGGGCAGGTCGAGTCGGGGTTGTTGTTGCGGAAGAGGTTGGTGCTGGGGAGGGGTTGAATTGTGTAGAGAGTTGTGGTCGTGAGTGGGATTTGGGGAAGGGTGAGTAAGGCTGAAGGTTGAGAGTTTACTATGATCGGGTGGTTTGGAGGTTTGGGGTGTGGGGATTTGATAGGGAGATGGTGGGGGGGGTCTGGGCAGGCAGGGTTGTGGTTTGAGAGGGGTTGAATTTGGACTGATTTTATTTTCGGGAGAGACATGGATGGAATTTCGAGGAGTGGTTGAAGTTGAGAGGTTGATTATGTTGTTTGGGGCGAGAGAGAGAGTATTTTGGGGTTTAGCCAAGGTGGAAAAAGTTTTGTGGTTGGATTGGGATGGGAGTGGTATTTTGTCGAGCGGGATCTTTGGGGGTGGAATTTGGGGCGGGTGGGGTAACAGTGAAGAGGGGGAGGTTGAAAGTTTAGCTGGGCTCATGATGCTGGGGGACCGACTGGTGAGCAGGTGTTCGGTACGCATGAGGGGGGGGAAACCACTTTGGTGGGGGTCACGCGTGAGGGGGGGGTTAACGGCGCGTGTGGGAGGATCAGAGTGGTGGGGTGTGTCGGTGGCAGTGACGGTTTGTTTAGAGGTTATCTGGGGTTGGTGGGTTTGTCTGTCATGAGGGGGTGAGTCAAGTGTGGGGTTTTGAAGTTTATTAGGGGTGTGAATTGTGGGGGGGTGGAAGGGAGCTACTGACGGAAAACTGTCACAAGGGAAATTTTGTTGGTGGGAATTGGTGGAGGTTGAAAGTTTAGCTGGGCTCATGATGGTGGGGGACCGACTGGTGAGCAGGTGTTCGGTACGCATGAGGGGGGGGGGGAAATCACTTTGGTGGGAGTCACGCGTGAGGGGGGGATTAACGGCGCGTGTGGGAGGATCAGAGTGGTGGGGTGTGTCGGTGGCAGTGACGGTTTGTTTAGAGGTTATATGGGATTGGTGGGTTTGTCTGTCATGAGGGGGTGAGTCAAGTGTGGGGTTTTGAAGTTTATTAGGTGTGTGAATTGTGGGGGGGTGGAAGGGAGCTACTGACGGAAAACTGTCACACAGGAAATTTTGTTGGTGGGGAAATAGCTGAGCATTTCTGGGGGAAGGGGGGGAACATGGTTGGGTCCCTAGGTCGTCACGCGTGAGGGGAGGATTAACGGCGCGTGTGGGAGGGTCAGGGTGGTGAGAGGTGAGCGAGTTAGGAAACGGGATTTGTTGGGGGGACTGCGGCGGGTTGGTGGGGGAAGAGTTAGGTGTAGAACAGGGGTTATTGGTAGAGGACTGATGTATTGATTTGGGGTTGTTAACAGGACGAATTTGGGGAATTTGCTTGGTGTCAGTCTCGGTCTGGTTAAAGGTTATGTGGGGCTGGGGAGGATTAGTGGGGGCAGAGTTAGGCATAGGACATGGGTTATTGAGGGAGGAGTGATGTACTGATTTGGGGTTGTTAACAGGACGAGTTTGGGGAATTTTCTTGGTGGCAGTCTCGGTCTGGTTAGAGGTTATCTGGGACTGGTGAGTTTGTTTGACATGAGAGGGCGAGTCAAGTGTGGGGTTTCGAAGTTTTCTAGGGGTGTGAATTGTGTGGCGGTGGAAGGGAGCTACTGACTGAAAACTGTCACAAGCTACCGACGGAAAACTGTCACAAGGGAAATTTTGTTGGTGGGGGGATAGCTGAACATTTCTGGGGTCATGGGGAAAATATGTTGGGGTAGGCCTACATAGGTAGGCATAGCTAGAATACGGGGCTGCGGAGGGTTGGTGGGGGAAGAGTTAGGTGTAGAACAGGGGTTATTGGTAGAGGACTGATGTATTGACTTGGGGTTGTTAACAGGACGAATTTTGGGAATCTTCTTGGTGGCAGTCACGGTCTGGTTAGCGGTTATCTGGGTTTGGTGGGTTTGTTTGACATGCATAGAAAAAGGATGGGGTTTATGGGGTAACACAATTGATGGAAGATGATCGTTGGTGGATGGCTGGGCAGGGGAAAATTTAGGGATGGTCAGAGAGGATAGAGGCAAGGAAGAGTGCACTGGGGTTGGACTTTCACCGGAAGTCATTTTGGAAGGGTGCACGGAGTCTTGGATAGGGGCTGAAGGGTTGGATAGGGGATTCATCGAACTGCGTAGGCATTCTTCTCTGATGGAGAGCATATGTTCTTCGAATAAGCCATACGGGTCGAGATGGGCGGTGATGTGGGGTGGGAGGATGTTTAGCAATGCGGTGAATAAGAGTTCATTTTGTTGGTCGTAATCTTCATAGCTATACGTGGTCCTCACGTATCTGTAGCGTTGTATGAGGGTCACATTTATATCCCATTCATACTTGATCTCGTCGACTTTTATTATTTTGGGGGCGACGGGGGAACCCAAAAGTGGATCTAAGGTCCGGATCACGAAGGATCGAAACTGGTTCCAGGTAAACTCTGGCGTATTCTGTGCCACAGTTTGGTGAATAAATTCTTTAAAGGTAGGCTTATCAACAAGTTGGGAAACGGCTTCTCCCAACTGTATAATATGCAAAATTGCCATGGCGATTTTTTCGCGGTCATTATGAAGTACCACATCGTACACTGGCTTTATTATGTCTAAGTAACTGGTGATATCATACGTGTTTACATCATACTTGGGAATGTGTGCGAGTGGCTGAAGATTTCGCGATGTTGCCATGCTTCTACTGTTCCAAACTTGCAGTGTAATGCAACCTTTTATCCGAATCAAGAACCACCGCTGCCGCCAATGTTATGCCCTGTTTTTCTACAGGTTTAACTTGGGTAATGTGAGTTCTAATTGACTGGGCATATAAGGCTGCATGCACAATACAAGATATGAGGAATAGAGAACACAAAGAAACACATGGTAGCAAGTTACATGATCACGTTTATTGATATACCACTGCAGAATACTTGTGTAAGACAATACAATAGAATTGAACAACACTAGCATAAGTGGATCTGGATGGAGCCTAGTCTCCCACTTCCAACATTCAGGTATTAATCTTCTGATCACTGGCTTCGATTCCACAGGTTTATATACCGAAGACCATCAATGTTACTTATAGATTCATATTCACTGTTAGATTTATTACTGGTAGCTCTGGTGCACAAGTAGTAGTTCACAGACTAGATTAGACACGCGTATTTTAGAGCACGGGAATTCTAGTAACCTCAGGGGGTACTGATCTAAGTTTGATATCCTTGTCTCAGAAATACATAGAACGCAAATCAGTGGGCGAACGTTAGATATCACTAGAGTTTTAATATCTGAATAAGGTAATTACGAGAGTCAAGGTCGCCTGTTAATTAAAGAGCACTGATCGTTTAGTACGTCCCAAATGGAATGGTTAAGTATGAATTACACTGGGCAAGGTCTTAGCCACTTCGTAGAAATATTAATTAGTGAATCTCTAAACAGCACAGTAATATGTAGTACTGCTAAAGGGAATCTTGGGTAGTATCTGATGGGTCTGGTCCTGGTTATCTTGCGTCCATGATGTTGGGGGCTAACGACTGGTTCCGCGGCCGTCCAGGGGGCCATATGTGTGAAGTTCTTAAATACGTGGGCAGGTCCTTCTATCCAAATCTGCCACGGAGTCTGCCGGCTCTGGGATCTCACTCCGGAACAACACAAGGGCAGAGCTAGAAGTTAACTGCAGGGTAGTGACCCCTGGTTGGTGTCTAGCTTTCAACTGATTTGACTGGGGGCGGGAGTTAGATTTATAGGCTCGGTTCTGGACCCTGTAGACAGTAGGGATCTCGAGTCTTATGGATTTAATTGAGCTCTCAATAGATATGGGGACTAGGTAAGATGGTATTTACTGTTGTGGCACAGGGCTATAGGAAGCCTTTATATTTTCATATAACTGAGCCTTAGTAAGAGGTACTATTTTGGCTATACTGGACGTATTTAGGGGAGAGAGACTGGATCTACTTTGCGAGGAGGATGGGGACAGCTGTGATAGGAGCGTCTCTAGATTGTTCAATCTTCATTCTATGGTATAGCTGAGGTGCTAATTTAGTGATCAGAGCATGCAAGAAAGGTAAATGGTTTATTGTGAGTTAATAGAGGTTAGTAAAGGTGTTAGTCATGCATGGTTAGTTCATTGATAGGAAGAATTCCTGTGCTACCTGGCAATGACTCGAAAGTCAAAACAGGGGCCAGGTATACCTCCGCGGGGGTGGGGGTCTCCCTCCTCGGGTGGGCAAAAAGGGGGAGCTGGGCGCCCTCACTCTGTGATAGTCGTCCGGCGGCTGTGGCTAGGGGCTTGCCATATCACCAGTGTTTGTAATAACCCTCTGTGTATGAGACAGATGTGGGTGTCCTTAATACCAAAACCGAAGGTGCCTTAGCTAGCTGGTTTTACTCGGCTGGTTGTTAATTGTAGGGTTTGCTGGATGTGGTGGAGACTGGGTTGCTAACTCTGCCACATTTATCTGGAAGTATGGCAATAGAAGTTAGTTACTGGCGGGGCGGCTAGCCTCGCACCGACGACCATTGGGTGCAGGGTTGTGAATGGGTTGTAAGAGAATAGATGGCATGCAAGGGGCTAGTAAAGTTCTGATGTTGTTCTGGCCTACTAAGTGAAGGTAGGCTGGATAGGAGTATATATATAAAAGGTTGGAGAGCGTTAGTAACGGACAATTCAAGGATCTTCAAGAGGTATGAGAGAGAGGCTAGGTCGGACAAGAGTCGAGAAGCGCGGGTGTCTTAATGAGAGGGGGGGGAGAGTTCAAGGGCGACAGGGAAATTTTGCCCCTAAGGTCCCTGGGCGTGGGGGTGGCATTAGGCTACAATTGATATGGAAGTTTGAAAAGGCAGTAGAATACGTTAGCCAAATGCTACCGGGAATGCAACTATGGGGTGGTATATGAGTCTGGAAAAGATAGAGTTATGTGATCAGTCCGAGGGTTATGGATACTATTAGTTGGCCCTGGGAACTGCGTTTTCTATTAAATATAAATACCAACAACAGCGGCAGTTCGTAGGGGTACTTAGTTATTGTTTCGGGGTACTTATGACAGATACTGGTAACCAGGTTATCTTATACAATCTATGGTTGGGGTAAGAGGTGTAAGACACGAAGTAAATTGGCGTAGTGTGGACTGTGGATACGAAGGAGGCAAGGGGAAGACGTATGACAATTGTGGAGAGTAAATGGAAAAAGGTGAACACAATGGCGGATAAAAATACTTAACCTAAGGATTGCATACATCGATGAACAATGACATTATAGTCGTCGTCCTAATAAGGTGATGAAACCTGGTTGATCTGTACTTGGCACAATACGACACAAGGACAGTGCCGCTATATCGCATCAATGCTGGTGGCAGTTAATATTATAGACTTAGTTACTAGAGGAACAATGCAAGGGGCGACTGAGCACGGGTTACATATATCTATACTCGTTATGGAAATTGATATACGAGGTCTACGGACAAGCGTGGGTGTTTTAATTTCTAAGATATATAACATCTACTTCTCGGATGTAAGAACATACATAGATATAATTATGGCTGTCTGATGTGTTGGCATTGGCTCAACGTCGGGACAGGGCATGGGTGTTTTTAATATGAATGTATATTCCTGTTCATCATCTTTGTAGCAAGGACAGTGCCGCTATGTCGTATCAATGCTGGTGGCAGTTAATATTATAGACTTAGTTACTAGAGGAACAATGCAAGGGCGACTGAGCACGGGTTACATATATCTATACTCGTCATGGAAAATGATATACGAGGTCTAGGGACAAGCGTGGGTGTTTTAACTTCTAAGATATATAACATCTACTTCTCGGATGTAAGAACATACATAGATATAATTATGGCTGTCTGATGTGTTGGCATTGGCTCAACGTCGGGACAGGGCATGGGTGTTTTTAATATGAATGTATATTCCTGTTCATCATCTTTGTAGTTAGGAGTGTAGGACACGAGAGGGTTAGTGTACGTGAGGTGTGGAAAATGGTCAGTTTAGAAAAGGTAAATGGGTGCGTCCTGGAGCTGTTTAGCCCTGCGGGCTTGGGCCTGTCTGAAATGGCTGGCTCGGTCAGCTGGTCCTTTCGTTCTGTGGACCTTTCCTTTGGTGTTTCTGTGTGGTGTTCGTTCGTGGCTTCTGTGGTGGGCTTCTCGTTCTGGGGCATTTTACCAATAAATATATATTTTTTCGAAGTAAGAATACTATGTGGTTGTTTGATTATCTGCTTTTACTAGAGTTATGATATGATTACGAATGTCCCCCTCCAGTCTTAGATATCAGGCATGTTCGTCAATGATGGAGGGGCCACTAATAAATTATAGGTTTGACTCCTGTAAGGAGATAAAGAAAACCTAATATTTAGTAGTGGCCCCGTAATCATTGACGACTGGGGCCCTCCCGACCATCCCCTTCCCATTCGTTGATGTATTAAGGATTTTGGTTTACTTGATATGTCAGTGAAGGAAGAATGACGCCCGAGTCAGCGTCTGGTCAAAGATCCACACAAGTACATCCACAATATTATGGAAAGCTTATTGAATAGTTATTCTTATTTTCTTTTTGTTTTTATTTTTTACGAATTTTTTTCGTAGTGAGAACCCAATTCATAATGACTGAAGCCATGAGTGAGGTTGCGTGCGCTCATGATGAAGGCTCCTCAAATTTGTTATGCTCTGCGCGGTAGATTCAAACTACGGCGGATGAGTGTTTGAAGAGGGTGCCTTATGTAATAGGCATGTTCGTCAATGATTACGGGGCCACTACTAAATATTAGGTTTTCTTTATCTCCTTACAGGAGTCAAACCTATAATAGTGTTTATGTAGATTAATTTGTTTGTTGACATTTGCCTTCATGTTTGTTGTATATTTATTAAAAATGTATGTGATCATATACCTCGCCATTAATAATAATAATAGTTCTTAACCCGGCAAGCGCGATAGGCCTCACGGAAGGCTTCCTATAGGGAACGCGATAGGCCTCACGGAAGCAAGACCATAAAAAAAGCCTTCCATAAAAAAAAAGGGCCTATCAAAACAAAGGAATTTGTCTCTAGGTGAGATAATTCCCCACCAGTACTCATCCATGTAAATCTCACCCACCCCCCTCCCCTCCTTCCCCACCTTATTCCCCCCTCCCTCCCCTCCTCAATTATCACCTATTTTTCCTCTTATTATCATCATTTATCGGTTATTTTTCTCTCCCGCGATAATGTAGCACAAGTGGGTTGCAGAAAAGATCGTTATGCAACACCCAGACACCGGCCCACACCACCCCGCTCGTCTCAGTTACCTCACAGACAGCGAGAGTGGAGGGTTGCCTGTGGCTCTCTCTCGCCTGAGATTATGACCGGGTGGCCAATATCTTCGTTTTTCACCACCAAAATGCTTTTCCCACTTATTTTAGCACTCTTGAAGGTTCATATATTTATTCCATCATTGACGAACATGCCTATTACATAAGGCATCCTCT
The DNA here is from genome assembly GCA_032716605.1 of Paralithodes platypus. Lineage (NCBI taxonomy): Eukaryota > Metazoa > Arthropoda > Malacostraca > Decapoda > Lithodidae > Paralithodes > Paralithodes platypus. The sequence continues at coordinate 41,007,407 of CM064562.1, forward strand.
TCAAACACTAATCCGCCGTAGTTTTGAATCTACCGCGCAGAGCATTTAAAAACTGAGGAGCCTTCATCATGAGCGCACGCGACCTCACTCATGGCTTCAGTCATTATGAATTGGGTTCTCACTACGAAAAAACTTCGTAAAAAATAAAAACAAAAAGAAAATAAGAATAACTATCCAATAAGCTTTCCATCATATCGTGGATGTACTTGTGTGGATTTCTGACCAGACGCTGATTCAGGCGTCATTCTTCCTTCTCTGCTCTGCGCTCAGCCCGCCCGGACGTGCCTCCCCACGCTCCGCTGGTTCCGCATTCGTTGCGTCCCTAGTGAGTTTTTTCTCATTTGTTTACTCCGGGATGTATCGAGTAAGGTTAGGATAGGCGTAGCAGGAGTGTCCTGGGCTGGTTGCCCGCAGTGCAGTGTATTTTGGGTCGAGTGTATGGGGCATCTATTTCGGATGTACCCTCGTGGTCACGTTGTGGACATGTGAACTTTTTCACAGTTGAGTTAGTTTGTGATGCAGGCGGCTTTCACTACGCGTTAATTATTGCTGCCTTTTATCTTTCTGATGAGGTAAGCTGTGTTTTCTGACGTTCCCAGCGTATTTTTCTTCACTTAGTGAAGTTTTTTCTGGGTCCCGAGTCAGTCTTCCCTGGGTTGGAAGTTATTGCTCGGTGGTGTGTTGGCGGTGGTTCCTGTTGTGATATTTCCAGTGTGTGTGTATATTTCAACTGTTTTTTATGCCGTCTGCCTAGGCCTAGCCAGCCGCTCGTAGCTTTGCCACATGTACTAGTGTTATTATTTATTATTTATAAATATGCCCTACTGTGTCATGTGTATCCGGGTTTTAGTTGTGTATTGGCTAATTCCTCGGACTATAATTGTTTCCTGGTTTAGTTGTGTATTGGCTAATTCCACGGATTATGTTGTGACCTTGGGTTAGCCGTGCGTGGCTATCCTCGTGTCGTGTTGTTCAGATGGTATCTGTTCAGGGTGGGTTTCCTTCCGGCGGGTTTTTTCTCGGTTTCACCGTGAAAAAATCCTGGCCGAGAGCAGTGTTGGGCCACACGTGGTTGTTGACACTGGCTTGTATCCCCGGCGGGTGGGGTGTCTGTGGCTCTCCAGGACTGCGTCTCTGTGGGTGCCTGGTTTCAGGCCTCCTTTGATTCCCGGCGGGATAGCTGTACCCATCCATATAAAACGGCGTCCTTGTGGACATACGTTTTACGAGTTTTTTCTACCTGGTTTTACGACAACCACATGAAAAAACCTAGCTGTTGTTTAGGCTTTCCTCCCCGGCGATCTTTTACAAAGAAGCGGGGACAGGAACTTATGGGGTTAACTTTTAAAACTTCTCACCCGGCGGGTGCACCTGGGTAGGGTGAGATGAACGACTTAGGTCTTCCAGTTAGTTAACCAATCCATTATAGTGATACTCTGTGTATCGCTGCCTTTACTATTTACGGCGATTGAAGGTTCAATTAGGTTATATATCGATTCTCACACCCGGCGGGTGCTCCTAGGTGGAGGAATTAGGAATTTTACAAAATTCATTTTAACCTATTTAATTTAGTGATACTATCAGGTATCGCCGCCTTCGATCTTACGGCGATCTTTTGGGACAATTCGTTAAACATTAGATCTCGTATCATCCTGCCCTGGGCTATTCTACTATAATAATTCAAGGGCCGGCGTCTTTTTGGGGGGTTGCTTTGTTACAAAATTGAATCTTGAGACAGTCACCTCCTCCGAGAGACTATAAGTGCCATGCTGGACCATTATATCAGAGGGTATTCTTCACTTTCTTTAGCAAAAGATTTGTTTAGACTTTACACCCCGCCGCGTGGCGAGATGTGTTAGTTGTGTCTTTGCATCTCGTTACCCGGCGGGTGATTAACACTGGTGTGCGATCATGTTGGATTACCCTTATGAGCATTAATTCCTGGAAATTTTCTTGTTTTTTCCAGAGCTGAGCTCCGGCGGACCAATACAGACCCGGCGGTAGTTTTCACCCACCAGTCTCTGTCATGGCTACCGTGGCCCCAGTTTTTGCCCTGTGCATTACCCCTACTTGTGCTGGTATCCCTATTTTTGCACACACCCTTTGCATAAGGTGTGTTAAATGTCTAGACCGTTCAAGGGGTCTCTGGGTGATGCATAATTGTTCCTTTTGTTCTCAATTAGCTGCTAAAGTCCTTTGTGATAACGATAAGACCGCGGCGGTAGCGTTGAGAGAGGTTCGACAACAAATGTCGGCCTACACTACCATTGTCGCGCATAAGTCACTTCAATGTGACAACGTCCCACTTTGGGATAGATTGCTGTCAGAACACCCTCCCCCTAAACGTTCCTCTAGAATCACGAGTGTTAAGCCGATGGAGACTAGCCAGGGTTCTGTATCGTCTGCGACTACAACTAAACGCCCGAGAGAGCCTACACCCCCGGCATCCGCCTCCTCGTCGCAGGCGAGATCTAGGTCAAGGTCACCTCTCAGACAACAGTCTTCTAGTCGGGCCTCTTCGCCGGAGAGTAAGAAGAGTAAGACGGAAGATTCCACCAGTGGTCACGGCGGAGATTCTTCCAGATCTAAGACTAGTTCACGGTCACACCGCAGCCATAAATCCTCAAAAAAGGATTCACATCGGAAGTCCTCTCGACATTCCCCTAAGTCTAGTGCATCTCATCGTACCTCTACACCTGACAAAGTTTGTGTTAGGGCCTCTGAGTCCAGTGCAGCACCTGTCCCTAAAGAGGAGTTGCCAATTAATATTTTAACTCTGGAAATGGAAAGTTCAGGAGGGTCAATAATTGAGAATGTTTCAGACTCTCAAGAGAGCGTAGGCCAGGGCCTTGGTGTTTGGCGGTTTGCCCAACCACGGTCTGACCACCCACGTCCGACTCATACGAGTCACACAGTAGCCGACGTCCACAGGGACGCGGCGACCCCATCCTCTATCCCAGACTTATCTTGGAAACAAGGTACCCCTGCCTCGGCGGGGTCTTCTCAGGAGGATCGGGAGGAAAAAGACGAAGTTTCAATAATTTCGGATATGGAAGGACAAGGGTCAGGCTCAGGCTTGGACGCCGCAAGAGATAATAATGATTCTCCTATAAGTTCTTCATCTAACCAGTTTGTTACAGCACAAGAAATTGATGGGTTGCTTACTCATGCTTTATCTAAATTTTTTGGTCAGCAACAAGAAAACCCCACAATGGACTTGGGGGCTCCCTCGACAAGCTCTACGGTACGGCCTCTGATGACGTCAATTGATTTATCTAAGATTCCTAACCCTCCTACTCTGTCACCTGCAAGGAGCACTAAGCCTGCCACGGCGGCATTGACAACTTCAAATGTCAGGGTCATAACGGATGTTAATCCACCCCCTCTAGACAAAGCACCTCTTAGAAAGGTAGCTATGCCCCTCCTTTATGGGCCAGACGAGTCATGGGTTCTTTTGAACCCCTCTAAACCAGAGCTTGCCCAACCTACCTTGTCAGGGGAACTCCCGGTACCGCGTGAGTGGTTTATCCAGGGCAACAAGTCAAAGAAATTAAGGGCCATGGATGCCTTAGGTAATGTTCTGGACGTAAACATTAAGGCTATACCTAGTTATTATCACCAGGATTATTTTGTGTATGCTTCTAAGCCTGCTTTACCCCCTGCCTCAGCTTTAAAACTATTTTCAGACTGGTCTAAGCTGGATGGGTTTAATGATATTAAGACTCTGTCAGCTCTTACTCCTGAACTAGATTTACGGACCGTCACAGACGACGCAGCTAATCCAGTTTTGAAGGTGGGACAGTTGGGTCCAGGACCTTGGGTGGATTGGGAGGTAGAGGCTCAAAACTTTGCAACCACTTTCACTTCTAAATCTTCCCACCAGATCCCTCAGGACTCACATTCATGGTTTTCCATGCCGGTGGGTTCTGCCGGCGGAGTCCCGGCGGCTTTGTTTGCATTCCTAGCTGCCCCTAAGATTAATCTTTGTGAACTGAAGGACCCGTTCACTACCCCTACCCCTACTCACCTAGACAGAGAATTTAGGCTACGAGGAAAAGCTTTTCGCCTGTTTTCACAGTACATAGTATCTCAGCAGGTGGCTAAGTGTTTACTACGATCTACTCAGGCAATCGCAGACGCGGATGCTCGAAGATCGGTTGAGTTATCCCGGCGACTGATTCTTCAGTCGTCAATCCAATCCTTAGGTGACATACGCACCGCCTTGCTTGAGGCGGTGCGAGCACGACAAGATCTTAGGATGTCGTTAGTTCGCAAGCTACCTGAGCGCATTGCTAACCAGGTGGTGATGTCACCAGTACTTACCCCTTCTTTAATGTCCCCTGAAGTATGGCGAACGGTGTTCAATATGGCACAGGCCGTTAAGCACAGTCCCACCCCTTCTAAGAAACCTGCATTTAACTTCCCCAAACCCAGGCCTACTACTAAAGCCCAGCCAGGGGGATCTAAACCATTTCTTCCGCCTAAGTCCTCCCACTCCCCCCAGGGTCAGTACAGGCATAGACAGAATAGGTTTTCAGGTCAGAGAGGACGCGGCCAAAATAAACCAGGTCAGGGCCAGTCTTCGACCAACACCAGCCAGCCGGCGAAGCGGCCAGCACCAACCCCACCATCAAAAAACTAAAGTCTCTCTCACTCCCGGCGCCTACCTTAAGGCCGGAGGAACCGAGGGTAGTACAGCCGGCGAACCCTTGTCTGCTAACTGGGTCGTTCCGAACGTGTCACCAAGCATGGCCGTTAAACACTTGGGCACGGATGGTGGCACGCAAAGGTATCACTTGGCAGTGGCTCCGGCGACCTCGATTACGTCAGCCGACAACGGCGAATTTTGTTTCTTTAGAGGTGGAGTCACTAGCCCAGGAAATGATTGCCAAGAATGTCATCATCCCGGTCCCCCCAAATTACCCTGTATTCACGTCCAAACTATTTTTGGTTCCCAAAAGGGACAGTGTTCAGATGAGGCCGGTCGTAGACCTGTCTTATCTGAATCTTCACATTCACAACGAATCTTTCAGAATGTTAACAGTACACCAAATCAGGCTAACACTTCCGCCGGGAGGTTGGATGTGTTCACTAGACCTGACAGACGCCTATTGGCACGTATCGGTCAACAAAAGATTTCAAAGGTTTTTGGCCTTACGGATCAGGCACCAAAAATTTTGTTTTTCAGAGGATGCCGTTCGGTTTGAACCTAGCACCTCGATTATTCACAAAACTAGTCCGGCAAGCCCTGATGCCATTGTTAAAACAAGGGATCAGAGTGTTGTGGTATCTGGACGACTGGCTGGTGGTGGCAGAGACAACAATTATGCATAAAACATGTCAATATCATTTTGAATCATGTCAAAACTCTAGGCTTCAAGGTAAATCTGGTAAAGTCAAACCTTGTTCCCTCACGAGTAATTCAGTGGATAGGGCTGGTCTGGGACACCGCCGCTCTCACTCTGAGTCAGAGTGTGGACAATCGCAACAGGTTTCGCAGGAAACTGTTCAGGTTTCTTCACAGTCTGACTACGACACGGAGGGTCTGGGAGTCTCTGGTCGGCTCTCTCAACTGGATTCAACTAACTGTCAAGTTGGGCCGGTTGAAAGTAAAACGATTAATATTGGAAGGCAACAAATATTTCCCGCTCTTACCGGCGGGAAAATTATGGCCCATCCCGAAATTAATCCACACCTTGCTAGCGGTCTGGGCGAAGAGGGAAACATTGCACTCAATAATGTCATGGACCTCTCCTCCACCAACGGTATGGGTAGACACGGATGCGTCAGGCACAATAGGTTGGGGATTTCAGTCAAATCAGGGGCACCAGGGTCAGGGGCTTTGGTCCCACTTAGAAATCTCGCACATCAATGTCAAAGAATTACTAGTCCCCTTATATTTCCTTCAGGCTCACGGCCCGGCGTTACGGGACAAGTCGGTGGCCTTCAGAATGGACAATCTGAATGCAGTCCACTGTATTCAGAAACAGGGGTCAACGAGGTCAAGGAAGTTGCTAAACGTGTCAGAAGAGATTTTTGCTCTAGCCAACAGTCTAGATATTTATCTGCACGCTTCTTATCTCCCAGGCGTAGCGAACGTCTGGGCAGACGCTCTATCCCGGCGACAGAGCACGACAGTAGAATGGGAGCTCAAGCAACCCATTTTCAACCTAATGATTGCAGAGCTCTCCCATCCACAAGTGGATCTTTTTGCGTCCGAGGAGACTCACAAACTCCATCTATACCTCACCCGCCGGGCGAAAACGCCGGCAGGGGGGCCAGACGCCCTAGTGACAGACTGGAACAGATGGAGCTCCATCTATCTGTTTCCGCCGCCAGATGCGTCACTAATGTGCCACGTAGTGAACAAACTACGAGATTATCGAGGCTTAGTCTCGCTAATCGCGCCACTGTGGCCGGCGCAGTTGTGGTACCAGCAATTGAAAATGTGGTGCCCGGACCCGGTATCGCTCCCGGTCGGGTATTTCCACTTAGACACGATTGGCAACCTCGCGACCTCGCTGACTTTTGCATTATGGACATTCAGGAGGCCAAGTGGCTAGCACCATACGGTAGAGATGTGACAAATAAATTACTTAATCAATATACTCAGTCTACAAAACGACAGTATCAATCACATTGGCAAGCCTTTACTTCTTGGATCGTTAGGACAGAACAAACTGTACCCTCAGTGGCATTAGTTTTTAATTATTTAAATTATCTGTTTGAGCAGAAACGTTTATCTGTGGTAACATTAAAAAATCACTTAACTGCGATTAGAGTGCCCTTTTTAGACCTTACAGGTCTCTCCATACCGGTGGCGGAGGAAACAGGTTTTATGAGAGCATGTTTTAAACTCCGCCCACCTCCCCGTCAGCTCATGCCTACTTGGTCTCTGGACAAAGCTTTGTCTTTGCTTCACTCTCGTCTGTACCAAAATACTGCAGACTTTGCATTAATCTTAAAAAAGGCGGTTTTCCTTTTGGCTTTAGCCACCGGAAACAGAGTGTCTGAGCTGGCGGCGATGAGCAACACACCTAATTGTCTTAGGTTTGGTAGACTTAATGAATGTATTTCCATTGCACCCTCCCCAGGTTTTGTAGCCAAGAATGAGCATAGTGCACACGTGTTTTCTGAGTTCACGGTGCCGGCGTTAAAAAGGGGAAAGGTGCATCATAATTTATGTCCAGTACAAGCTCTAACCAAATATTTGAGAGTAGCTCCTCACAACCCCCAAGGTGCTTTATGGGTAGCAAGTACGGGTAAACGCTTACTTAAACGGCGATTAGCCTCTCTTCTGGTAGAAGTCATTAAAGAAAGTAATCCCGGCGTTGTGGGTCGGGCCCACGATTTACGCAAATGGGCAGCCTCTTTACGTTTCCTGAAATTTTTTTCAGTTGAAGACATAGCGTCCACGCAGTTGTGGGCGTCTAATCATACGTTTCTGTCTAGATACTTGTCAGTTGCTCTAGACAAACCTTCCTTACCATGTATAGCTTTAAGGCAGAGGGTCTAGGCGGCCCTGCAGTCACTTTTGTTTACTTTCATGGGAAAGGGGGGGGGGGGGGTGCAGTCAGTGACACAGGACACCCTAGACCCCGCCGGAGTATGAGAGCTGTGATACAATTTAAGGTTAAAATGTGTTATGAAAATTTCTCAGTGAGAAATTGTGCTAGTACAATGTTAAGTACAAAACAACGGTGTTGTTAGAGTAGTTTAGCTGCGAAAGCAATTTAGTTTTAGATTATTGGAGTTCCTTTGCAATTTATCTCCAAGTTTATGTTGGGGTTTATTATGTGCACATGTAAACTTATAACTTGTTATTTTTTTTGGTCACCACTCGTTGAGTGGGGTGCCTTTGTAACTACAGATCTGTGTTCAGAATCTTCAGGGTTACCAATTTTTTGTCAGGCAGGCTTCTTTGAAGCACGCACCTGCCTGAACCCCCTTTTTCTTGTATTTGTTCGGCTACGCCGTTAATTAAATATATTTTCAAAGTAAGAATACTATGTGGTTGTTTTTATTATCTGCTTTTCTAGAGTTATGATATGATTACGAATGTCCCCCTCCAGTCTTAGAAATCAGGCATGTTCGTCAATGATGGAGGGGCCACTAATAAATTATAGGTTTGACTCCTGTAAGGAGATAAAGAAAACCTAATATTTAGTAGTGGCCCCGTAATCATTGACGACTGGGGCCCTCCCGACCGTCCCCTTCCCATTCGTTGATGTATTAAGGATTTTGGTTTACTTGATATGTCAGTGAAGGAAGAATGACGCCTGAATCAGCGTCTGGTCAGAAATCCACACAAGTACATCCACGATATGATGGAAAGCTTATTGGATAGTTATTCTTATTTTCTTTTTCTTTTTATTTTTTACGAAGTTTTTTCGTAGTGAGAACCCAATTCATAATGACTGAAGCCATGAGTGAGGTCGCGTGCGCTCATGATGAAGGCTCCTCAGTTTTTAAATGCTCTGCGCGGTAGATTCAAAACTACGGCGGATTAGTGTTTGAAGAGGATGCCTTATGTAATAGGCATGTTCGTCAATGATTACGGGGCCACTACTAAATATTAGGTTTTCTTTATCTCCTTACAGGAGTCAAACCTATAATACATCATATATGTAAAATAAAAGCATACCGAAAACAAATAATGCTCTATATTGTAAATATAACGAATTCTGTCAGAATCCAAGGCTAGAAATGCACAAATAACTACCCTAGCCCCTAGGTCTATTTCGCGCTTGTCAGGTTAAAGCTAGCGCATTCTAAGCTAGCTAAGGATAGCTCAATAAGGCCGATTAGGCGTATTTCCATTGGGGTCCTGTACTACTACCCCATCCCTTTGCTCATGAGGGATGGTAACGACTCAGTGCTTGTGAAAAATCTTTAATGCGCCGAGCGTGGGCGCGAACCCGGGCCTTCTGGGTGGAAGTCCGAGACGCTAGTCACTACACCAAGCGAGCCGCTAATAATAACCTCTGTGAGTTAATATATTATTATGAGTTGTTGTTATGTTATAAGTGTACAGTATATGATTTTATACTATATGTTTATTGACATTTACCTTGATGTTCTAAATTTATGATATAATAGCACATTAATATACACACCTCCTATATTTTCGTGCTAAATTAGAAATCCGATTGTTTCAGGTTATACTTTATAATCAACTAATAGGCGCATATGGATAAATATTAATGCTATTAATGGCACAATGAATATTTTAGTGACGGAAACACCTCAAATACGTCAGCACAGGGGGACGTTTCCAATTACCCCCATGCGCACTTCAGAGGTTAAGGGGAGGCAAACCGTTTTTCTGGACCCCCTTCTCCCTAATGTTTAGCCCCACTAGTTTTGAGATTATAAGCCGTTTGGCCCATTAGTTTGGCGATTTTAATACCTTTCGACCCATTTTGTTGTCAATTTTAAGACCTTTCGTGCCATTTAGGTGTCGATTATTTCCTCGCGAGTGATAGCGAGCCTACACTTTTAAAATGAACCGGCCTTTGGCCGGAACATTTTTCTACCGAACATTGGACAAATTTATCAAATTTATTTGTCTAGGGGGTGTTTTTCTAAGTTGGATGGAGGTCTAGTGAGGAACTAAAACAAAATATATGAATAAATGAATTAATAGACCAAACAAACGGTCGGTCTCCCCATAATATAGTATGTTTGCTGTTTGTATATTAGGAGTAATTGTTGTTATCGGTTATAAATGTATATGATTGTACACCTCGCCATCTAAATAACATAAATATGTATTACTAACTGCAGTGTTTATCTATCATTAATAACATAAATATGTATTACTAACTGCAGTGTTTATCTATCATTAATAACATAAATATGTATTACTAACTGCAGTGTTTATCTATCATTAGGATAACATAAATATGTATTACTAACTGCAGTGTATCTATCATTAATAACTGTATTACTACTGAAGTGTTTATCTATCATTAATCATGTATTACTCGCCATCTAAATAACATAAATATGTATTACTAACTGCAGTGTTTATCTATCATTAATAACATAAATATGTATTACTAACTGCAGTGTTTATCTATCATTAATAACATAAATATGTATTACTAACTGCAGTGTTTATCTATCATTAATAACATAAATATGTATTACTAACTGCAGTGTTTATCTATCATTAATAACATAAATATGTATTACTAACTGAAGTGTTTATCTATCATTAATAACATAAATATGTATTACTAACTGCAGTGTTTATCTATCATTAATAACATAAATATGTATTACTAACTGCAGTGTTTATCTATCATTAATAACATAAATATGTATTACTAACTGCAGTGTTTATCTATCATTAATAACATAAATATGTATTACTAACTGCAGTGTTTATCTATCATTATTATGCTCGCGGTTTGTATGTTTGGATTATTTTGTTAGCCTATTTGTTATTTGTGTAGCCTATGTGGTTGAGCGCACTGAAGTTATGTGGTTGTATAACTCGTCATCTAAATAGTAAACTAGTACTACTATCAACCTCTGTGTTTATATTTTCTGCACATTTGTCTTTGTTACCCCATTTTCAATGTGGTATGCACATTTGTCTTTGTTACCCCTTTTTCAATGTGTACTACATTTTCGTTACCTGATTGTACCAAAGAAAATGGTGTAATGACGTCATTATCCATGACGTCAGACCATGGGGGAGGGGCAAAAAGCGCAAACGGAAAACAACACTCGGTAACCCGGCAGCACTGCCCGGCTATGGCCTATTAGTACTCGGGGCTGTCTATAGGTAAGGCCTAGAGTTGCCGGTAAATGTTGTCTTGGAATCCGGGTTTGTCATCGTCGTGACAGCCTCCAGAGTACCCGGCTATGGCCTAGTAGTACCCTGGGCTGTTTTTATATTTTATATGGATTATAATACCGTACTAGCCTTCAAATATTGAGAAAAGTTACGGAGGGGAAGAAGAACCCAAAGTTACCGAGAGTGCGAGGAACAATGATCCTCTTCAGGAAACAATATTGTTCCAATTTTTTATACCTCGCAGCAGGAAGAACTTTCAGGCCCCAGAGGAAAAAAGTTACGGACCCCCCGGGAATATTTAGTTTTTTAAAGTCTCCAGAGTAACTGGCCGTAGCCTATTGGTACCCGGGACTGTTTTTTATACTGGATCTGTTTTTTATTGGCAGTACAGTATTGGTACCCGGGACTAGATAAGGTCTAGGGTACCCGGGGGCTTGAGAATTTTCAACAAGGCCATGGACTTTGCACTCGTAAGGTTAGGCCTACTCGGCCACGAGTGTTATTTGGCGATCCTTTATGTAACTTGTACATGTTTTTTAAATTCTTATATCTTTGTAAGTCAGTGAGATATAAACATGTTTTGTAATTTTTTTATATCTTTGCAAGTCAGTGAGATATATACAGTATATGTTTTGTTTTAAATTCCTATATCTTTCAATGTTTTATATCTTTGTAAGTCAGTGAGATATAAATATGTTTTTTTTTAATTCTTATATCTTTGTAAGTCAGAGAGATATATTCAATCAAGATTTTATTGCGAGTACTTTGGCTACTAATTGTTGTAGGCTTACTTGGTACCTTTTGGACAAAATAAATACAAGTGCCTAAAAGGTAGTACAAAATAGGCTACTATAAAAAGGTTAATAATGCATTTGAACATCACAATATTATGTCATCAGCCATAAATATTTGGCGGTTAATATTGAAAATAATGCATATAACTGTCTTGAAGGCAAATAATGTATGAAAAGGCACTCTTGATTGAATAATGTAAGGCATTAAGAATTCTACCATCACATAGAAAGTTTTGATGGTAGGTACTGAAGGTATTGCAGTTGATATGGTAAGAACCATTTATTTTCTACAATATGTGATAAATTAATGAGTAACTTAGCAGTGATTGGTTATGAAAATAACCCCTGTTCTGGGTACAACTATGGGGAGAACAAGCAAAGAACTAAAATTCTATGGATTTGACACTAATATAGTACTCAACACTTAAGGAAATAAATATCAGTTACATTGTTAATACAGAAAAAAGGGGACACTGCAGCTAGAGAGCCAAGGCTCGTATGATAATAACATTTAGTTGGAGTGGCGTCCTGAACACACGAACGTCGACCAGCCTGGAAAACTAAGTCCTTGCTTATTCAGGTTTACAAGTGAATACGATTACGAAAAATACATTCCTAAACGCATATACAACTTAATATGCAATTAGACTCACTATGGACTAAAAGCTGATGCGTTTAGGAGGGGCTATGTAAACTGAAATAGGGAGCACGGAATAGTTGTTGTTACTAGCTGGCCGGCGGTCGAGAGAGGTCGCTCCTGGGCAGGAGGAGGTATGAGTCAGGCTCATGGGAAGCAGTGGAAGATCGGAATGCGCTGAGACGCAGTGTTCAAACTGTGTTAATTCTTTTCTTTTTTATTTCCTACTTTTCAGTGGCTCCCACACTGTCGTTCACTGTGTTGGCGGCGGCGGCAGCAGACGCAACATTTTTACTATTCTGTATTTTTGCTTTATAATCAAACTTCAAATCTTGTCTTCCCCACGCTTTATCAAGATTAATTTCAAACTTCCTTATTGATTCGGAATCGACTAAATACTGGGGCAGTGCGTTCCACTCATTTACCACTCTATCACAAAATGAGTTATTTGCCTTTTCAAGCCTATTTCTTTCTTTGTAAATTTTCTTAGAGTGTCCTCTCGTTCTTGTTCCCTCCCGCATCAAGAAGATACCTTCACACACATCCTCATCATACTTTCCTGACACTATCTTAAAAGTCTCTATCAAATCCCCTCTCTTTCTCCTATATGCCAGTGTCGGAAGTCCCAGTGTCCTCAACCTCTGCTCATAGCCCGCGTTCTTCAACGTTGGTACTAGCTTGCTAGCTCTCCTCTGCTTCTATATCCTTTACCATATAGGGAGCCCACACTTGGATCGCATATTCCAGGTGCGGCCTAACCAGCGCTGTATAGAGATTCCTGAATATTTCTTCGTCAAGTGACACAAATGTCCTCCTTATCAGCCCTACAATTCTACTGGCTTTGTTTATCTTTTCCGCTAAATGTTCTGAGAAATTTAACTTATTGTCTATCACTACTCCTATATCCTTTTCTGCATTCACTTCCTCCATCGCTTCATACATACTGTATCCTACCTTGTCTATCTTGCTTGTGCCAATCCGCATGTACTTGCATTTTTTTGGATGAAAAGGTATTAACCAATGTTCAGACCATCCCTTCATGCCCTCCACATCTCCTTGAAGAAAACCTACATCTTCCTTACTCCTCACTCTTCTATACAGCTTAGTGTCATCTGCATACAGGTATATCTCACTTCCATTGGTTATAACTTCAGGTAAGTCGTTGATAAATATAACAAACAGTAGTGGTCCCAACACAGATCCCTGAGGTACCCCACTTGTAATTTCCCTCCACCCCGAGCCTATTCCATTCACCAGTACCCTCTGTCTCCGATCTTTCAGGAAGGCTTCTATCCATTTCACACATTTCTCCCCTATACTCTAGCTTCTAACTTTTCTATTAACCTTTTATGTGGGACCTTATCGAAGGCCTTCATAAAATCGCAATATACCACGTCTATAACATCACCATCCTCCAGAATTTGCATCCAATCATCTACCACCTTAATTAGCTGTAGTACCATCGACCTCCCCGGCAAGAATCCGAACTGTCTCCCACTGAAAAGTTGGTTTGATTTCATATGCTCCATTATTCCTTCTCTAATTACCGTTTCCATTAGTTTACACACAACACTTGTCAAACTGACTGGTCTATAATTTCCTGGGTCATTTCTCTTTCCCTTCGGGGACACTCCACCTTGGATTCCAAAAATTTGTACATTTTTCGATATTTTTTTTATATTTTTGTTTGCTTCCTATAATACTGTACTATCGTGGCAAGCATCAAGTTTCCACATCTGACACTCTATACTCCCCCTAGAGCCCACACCCACCAGCCCTACATCGCCCGAAAAATATGGAAATTTACGATCTTTTTGTTTTATTGTTATAAGCTTCCTATAACACTGTACTATCGTGGCAAGCATCAAATTTCCACATCTGACACTCTATACTACCCCTAGAGCCCACACCCACCACCCCTACATCGCCCGAAAAATATGGAAATATAATAGTATAGTATAGTATATAATTGATATAGTATACAGTATAGTATACAGTGTACAGTATACACTCTAGTAATAGTATAGTATAGTTTAGGCTATATAGTATAGTATATAGTATACATTACACTTCACAAATATATAATATCCACCCTTCAGGATACCTTAGGGACGTACATTACTTTACAAAATAATTTAAAATATAAAATAAAATATATATTTGAGTTACCCCAATAATTTCATTTTCGTCTAGGCGGGTGGGAGCATAGAGCACGCACTTAGAATAGGGGTAACACCAGCAGAAATTTTTCGCACAGACTGCTCATATCAATTTCATTATTTGGGCAAATTTAGATCTCTGTTCCTGAACATTTATGTTTATTCACCTTCTGTTCCCTACTCTAACTCTGATTATTGACTGATTCTCTCCATTTTTGTCACAGAATAAGACCAAGCATTTCTAACAAAGGTAGGGGACTCAGAAGTGATTTTCGGAACTTTCTTCAACACTAAAACGATTTATTTATGATAGGAAATTGGGCCAATTATTTACATTGATATTTAGTACTGGGGTTCTCAACCTGATCATGTATCAAATTAGCAATAACAAGACCCCTAGTTTATAGCCTATATATCTAAGTTACCTCAAACAAAAATTTGACGAAATCTGCAGACACAAATTTTTTGAGAATTCTTCGTTCTGCTGTACACTGAAAAATGCTCGCACGCGCGCACGCGCGCACATAGAACATTGAAATTGGTATCGAGTTCGAGGTTTACCATGTATGTATACATAGTAAAAGGCCAGAACTGTAGCTCTTATAGAAGCTGAGAAAAGAAGGTGCCCTGAAGTGTCCCCTATATAGCTGTTATGTTCGCCTCTCTCCAGTCCATCGGGATTTGTCCTGTATTAAAAGATACCTCAAATAACATTTGTAATGGCTCTACTAACATCTCACCTCCTTCCTTTATGATTCTTGGATGTATCCCATCCGGTCCCGGGGACTTACTTCTGTTCATTTTGTCTATAGCCCTCCTTATTCTAACATGGGAAAACTCTATTAGTTCTAGTGCTGGTGCCTGTTTGATGGGAATAGTAGGCACTGCATCAACCGACTCCACTGTTAGTACCTCCCCAAAGTATTTCCCCAGCACCTCTGCTTTCTCCTTATCAATTTCTGCTCTATTCCCATCATCCAGATCTCCTATCAGTTCTGAGATACCTACTCTTCTTGTTAACTTTTCCTGAATATACTTCCAGAATATTTTTGGATTATCCTTCACATTTCTAGCAATCTCTCTCTCCCTCTCCTAGTCTCCCACCTTATTTTATTGTTTATTTGTCTGCGTTCCAAATCCACTTCTTTAGCTTCTATAAGAGTCGATGTGAAAGAACCTATTAGGAAGGGCAGGGTTCACTATCTAGCCCATCATGGGGTGAAAAAAGACAGTGTCACCACACCAATACGGGTGGTGTATGACTGCTCGGCCCACCAAGGTCAACAACCCAATCTAAATTATTGCTTGCTGACTGGTCCATCCATGGTGTCGGATTTGTCTCAACACCTATTGCGTTTTAGACTAGGGCAATATGCATTTACTAGTGATATTGAGAAAGCCTTCTTGATGGTCAAATTGCAGGAGGAAGATAGAGATGTCACTCGCTTTCTTTGGTTCGAAGACATTAGCGACTCTGGAAGCCCGGTCGTGATCTACCGTTTTCGGGTCGTACTCTTTGGTGCTACATGCTCGCAGTTTTTGTTAAATGCCACAATTAAGAAACATCTGTCAGATACTCATGAGGACACTAATAAACTATCTCGAGGGTTGTATATAGACAATTTGAAGGGTTCTAGCAATAGTCAGGATGAATTGTTACATACCTACTGGCAAGCACGTAGATTGTTTACAGAAGCTCATTTATTTCTCCGCGAGTGGGTTACTAACAGTGAAGATCTTCAGAGTTTAATTCAGATGGACGGTACGGCATCTCATAACCAGGAAAAGACCAGAAATTTGGGGATGATCTGGCAACCAAAACAAGACATTAACCTTTCAAACAAAGTCTTTTCTTCAGCAGACAGGAAAGCACTCAAAGAGAAGTCTGTTGAGCAAAGTTTCACAATTTTTTTATCCTTTGGGTCTAGCATTACCCGTTACCATAAGAGCTAGGATTCTGATGCAGGAAGTTTGGAGACACAAAGTAGAATGGGATGACAGTTTGCCCGAGGACTAAGTGATCAAGGGACATAATTGTTGAAAGAGTATGACATCCTAGGTACTAAACAGCTACCTCGTAAAGTGGCGGCATTCGGTTATGTTACATTACATACGTTTTGCGATGCTAGCACCACGGCATACGGGGTAGCCATTTATGTCATTACTTCATTTGGGGCGCATTTAGTTATAGACGGGGCCAAGGTATCGCCGGTCAAAAAAGTAACTATCCCTAAAATGGAATTGACTGCCATGCTGCTATTAGCACGTCTGGTGCAACATGTACGAGCAGCATACGAGAGCGAGTTGAATATTGAAGTCGTTCACGTATGGTGCGATAGTCAAGTAGCACTCAACTGGGTACATAGGAAGAAGTCTCTGCCAGTTTATGTGCGAAATAGGGTAGATGAGATTAGGGCCCTATTGTCAGACGTTGCATATCACTATGTCAATACAAAAGACAACCCTAGTGATCTCATAACTAGGGGTATAACGGCTAGCCAGTTAATAAAGTCCGAGTTGTGGTGGCATGGTCCAAATTGGCTGCTCCATGAGAATGAATGGACGATATGGCAAGCTGTTGGTGAGGGACTTCTACCACTGGAAACAGTGGCAGTTACAGCCCAACCAAATGAGCCACCGGATCCAGTAATAGAGTGGGCAAGATTCGGTGACTATAAAAAATTAGTCAGAGTTGTAGCTTGGGTGTTGAGATTTGTATCCAATATCAAGGTTAAAGTAACGGGCCAACTCTGCAATAAGGGTCACATCATTAATGCTCGTGAATATAAAGCAGCTGAAGTAACTTAGATTAAATGGGTTCAAGCAGAAACCTTTTCCAATGAATTAGAAACTTTGCAAAGCTCTAGTAAGTTAATAATGCCTAACTTAGTGCGTCAACTGAGGTTGCACCTAGATACGAGTGTAACGGACGGCATAAATTGTCCTATACTTATGCCCGCAAGACATCACGTTACTGACCTATTGGTCATACGTGCACATAAGGAAGTAAAACACTACGGGGTCTATCACATCATATCGAATCTGCGTCTCACATGGTGGATACCCAGAGTTCGACAAGTAGCTCGACGCGTAGTAAGGAAGTGTGTGATATGCCAGAGGCTAAGGGGTAAACCTTATGCGACTGGACCAGCTCCGCCTTTACCTGAATGCCGTGTAAAATATATCGAGCCTTTCCAAGCTGTAGGGTTAGATTACACAAGTGCATTGAAGACGAGAGAGCAAGATAAAGTCTATATGTTTTTTCTTAGTTTCTTACAGTAGATCCTCTGGAAAAAGGCAAACTAGGCCTGTGTATCCAGCTTAGTACCAGTACTTGCACTGCTGCGGTCGTTCACGGTGTTGGCAGCGGCAGTAGCAAACGCAACATTTTTACTATTCTGTATTTTTGTTTTATAATCAAACTTCAAATCTTGTCTTCCCCATGCTTTATCAAGATTACTTTCAAACTCCCTTATTGATTCGGAATCGACTACATACTGGGGCAGTGCGTTCCACTCATTTACCACTCTATCACAAAATGAGTTCTTTGCCTTCTCAAGCCTATTTCTTTCTTTGTAAATTTTCTTAGAGTGTCCTCTCGTTCTTGTTCCCTCCCGCATCAAGAAGATACCTTCACACACATCCTCATCATACTTTCCTGACACTATCTTAAAAGTCTCTATCATATCCCCTCTCTTTCTCCTACATGCCAGTGTCGGAAGCCCCAGTGTCCTCAACCTCTGCTCATAGCCCGCGTTCTTCAACGTTGGTACTAGCTTGCTAGCTCTCCTCTGCACTTTCTCCACTGCTTCTATATCCTTTACCATATATGGAGCCCACACCTGGTTCGCATATTCCAGGTGCGGCCTAACCAGCGCTGTATAGACATTCCTGAAGATTTCTTCGTCAAGTGACACAAATGTCCTCCTTATCAGCCCTACAATTCTATTGGCTTTGTTTATCTTTTCCGCTAAATGTTCTGAGAAATTTAACTTATTGTCTATCACTACTCCTATATACTTTTCTGCATTCACTTCCTCCATCGCTTCATACATACTGTATCCTACCTTGTCTATCTTGCTTGTCCCAATCCGCATATACTTGCATTTTTTTGGATGAAAAGGCATTAACCAATGCTCAGACCATCCCTTCATGCCCTCCACATCTCCTTGAAGCAAACCCACATCTTCCTTACTCCTCACTCTTCTATACAGCTTAGTGTCATCCGCATACAGGTATACCTCACTTCCATTAGTTATAACTTCAGGTAAGTCGTTGATAAATATAACGAACAGCAGTGGTCCCAACACAGATCCCTGAGGTACCCCACTTGTAATTTCCCTCCACCCCGAGCCTATTCCATTCACCAGTACCCTCTGTCTCCGATCTTTCAGGAAGGCTTCTATCCATTTCACACATTTCTCCCCTATATTATAGCTTCTAACTTTCTCTATTAACCTTTTATGTGGGACCTTATCGAAGGCCTTCATAAAATCGCAATATACCACGTCTATTACATCACCATCTTCTAGAATTTCCATCCAATCATCTACCACCTTAATTAGCTGTAGTACCGTCGACCTCCCCGGCAAGAATCCAAACTGTCTCCCACTGAAAAGTTGGTTTGACTTCATATGCTCCATTATTCCTTCTCTAATTACTGTTTCCATTAGTTTACACACAACACTTGTCAAACTAACTGGTCTATAATTCCCTGGGTCATTTCTCTTTCCCTTCTTAAATATAGCTGTTATGTTCGCCTCTCTCCAGTCCATCGGGATTTGTCCTGTATTCAACGATACCTCAAATAACATTTTCAATGGCTCTACTAACATCTCACCTTTTGTTTACCTGTGCAACGTCTCGCGCGGCACACTTAGAATTATGTGACAATATGTCTAGTGAGACATTTATGTTGGCATTTAGACGGTTTTGTGCACGTCGTTCATTCCCTCAACTAGTACTTAGCGACAATGCTCCTACTTTTATCCAGGCATCTAGATACCTCAAGGATATGAGCAGTGATCCTACAATCATCGTTTTTATGGGAGAAAAGAAGTGCGAATGGAGGTTCATCCCAGTTAACGCCCCTTGGTTTGGTGGAATGTGGGAACGGTGTGTCGGCATAGTTAAATCAGGATTAAGAGCGGTAGTAGGACGTGCTCTATTGAAGAAGAGTGAGTCGATGACAGTCCTCACTGAAATAGAAGCAGTCGTGAATGATCGTCCGCTCACGTATGTGTACACCGACCTGCAAGAACCGCTACCATTAACGCCAGCTCACTTACTCTACGGTAAACCATTGACTGCATTTCTGTCCGATTTCCAGTCAATTGTAGAACTAGAGGATCCTTCGTTGTATTCTGAAGCAACGGTGTCTAAGCGATACCAGTATATATCGAAGGTAATCGAGGACTTTAGAAAAAGGTGGATTAATGAATATCTGCTAGCCTTGAAGGAAAGGAGTATCAAACCCTCTGGTAGACCATCGGCATCTACTGTTGGTGAAGTGGTTTTAATAAGAGAAGATAGTCCTCGTTTGTACTGGAAATTAGGCCGCGTGTTGGAGGTGTACAAGGGGGAAGACTCTGTAGAGGGTGGCGCTATTGAAAACAGCCACTGGAACTACTGTTCGTCCTATCGCACGTTTGTACGCTTTGGAGCTCGATTCCGCTTTACAATCTGAGGCTCCACCTGATATTGCTGGATCCGAGAATTCTCAACGTGACGATTCACCTCTTACTGATGGTGATCAACCTCGGACCGGGACGCGTCCCAGACGCGCTGCTGCTGGCGCCGTTGAAATGTGGCGTCAGAAGATAGCCTCTGGGCAACTTTAATTTAAGGTGGGGTTAAGGTTTTCTTGTGGGGGAGTGTATCGTGTAATACGATAGAGATAGACAATTTAGGTGCTAATGTACGTCTCTGTGACGTCACTAGGTAGATACGATAGTCTAACGGTTGTTCCCGCGGTACGGCGTAGGAAGATTAGATCGTGACTAATAATATTGTAAGTAAGTTAAGATTATAAAAGGCCTAATATGCTATTAACCCTCGGAATCCGGGAGGCCTCATATGAGGCAAACAAAAATATTGGCAGGAATCCGGGAGGCCTTATATGAGGCAAAATGCGCGGCTAAAAATCGGCGCTAAAATCATCATAACTCGGCAACCACGCGTCGTAGCGATGTCATCTCAACGGTAGTCTACAGACAACAACAAAATCTACAATTTGCAATTTTTTTTACTGCTCTAGGTGGTCTCAATCAGTAGCTATTGAATTATGAAGCTGGACTGTACGAAAATGGCCCCGGACACAGCGATCGGGTTAAAACCCCCCGGATCCGATGGGTTAAGCAATAGTGACACGGTCTTATGTAGTATACAGTATATGAATTTATCGTATATATTAATTTAGTTTATCGTATTGAGCAACATAGATGCGGTACGATAGTTTGAGCGCCTGGCGTTTGCCAAGGCAGCAAGACTGAGGTCCGAGGAACCTCAGAGCTATAAACCCTATAAACATATAATTTCAGTCTCATTTTATCGTGCTATTGTGCCTTTATTCACAGTACATACACATACATACATAAAATTTTAAGACTGAGTGTTCCACACGTAAGTGCAGTTTCAGTCTCTTGTCCTAATGGCGGCGTTCCAGGCAACCCTTTTAAGGGCTGCTTCACTTGTCAAGTTCTTGGATTTGAGATCGGCGCGTATAGTCCGATCCCAGGTCTTCCTCGGTCCACCCCTTGGTGCAGCTCCCTCCACAATCACAGACCTGCATTTTTTCACCCAATTTTGTTCATCCATTCTCTCCACATGTCCATACCATCCCAGTCTACTTGTACGCATCACCTCGCTAATACTCTTTATACCTAAACGTCTCCTCAGCTCAACATTTGTTATTCTATCCTGTAGCCTGGCCCCACACATCCATCTCACCATTCTCATCTCATTACGCTCCATTCTGTTGACATCCTCTACTTTAACGGCCCATGTTTCTGAGGCATACATCATTGCACTTCTAACACATGAGGCATACACCTTTCCCTTCAGGGGGAGAGGCATTCTTTTCATGGTCAGGATTGGCATCAGTTCTCTGAACTTCCCCCAGCCACACCTAATTCTGGCAACAGTGGCAGCCTCGGCCCCACCACCGGCAGAGATGGTATCTCCTAGGTAACAAAACCTGTTCACCAGCTCCAAAGACTCATTTCCAAAATTCACAGCCACAGGATCTTCACTTAACACAAGCTCGCCTTTGCACACTACGCACTCAAATCTGGTGATGGGCTGGTCTATCAGAGTGAGAACTGAGCGATCTCTGCCATACCCATAGCTTACTCTGACTGTTCCTTTTACTTTTATATTTTCTAGATCTCAAGTGACGGCGTCTCTTCCGTGGATTGACCTCCCAGTCTACCTAGATTGGAAGCCAAAGCGTCACATTTTTTCCTTTGCCCCTCAACTTTCTCTTCATAATTGCTGAGAGGCACAGGGCCCTGGGTGGGGCTTTGGTTTCCTGGGCGTTTCCGCACCCTCCTCAGCTCCCCGCCATGGAGTGGCTTCGGTCACCCAGGCTTTATTGTGGTCGGCAGTGAGGGTTCTGTGGGG
This sequence comes from Paralithodes platypus, assembly GCA_032716605.1. Lineage (NCBI taxonomy): Eukaryota > Metazoa > Arthropoda > Malacostraca > Decapoda > Lithodidae > Paralithodes > Paralithodes platypus. Next base: position 41,029,424 of record CM064562.1, read on the forward strand.
GTGCACGGTTATGGCCTTGGCCTGCTCGGGGCCTTGGGGCTGTTCGGCCAGGCAGCTTGGGGAACAACAACAACAACAACAACAACGCACTCAAATTTCTCTATTTCTGACTTATCCTTCAGCAGGGGCCCCTTTATTCTACTACAGCGCTTAATCCCATGGTGTACCGAACATCGACAGATGCTACATTGAATTGAGTTAACGCCCACTCCCTTTCCACACACTGCACATGGGTATGCACCGCTTTTTTCCACATTGCCTCGTCTCAATCTACAATGCATAACCTTGGTTTTGTTAATATTGACTCTTAAACCCTTGCTCGCCATGCCCTCTCTCCACTCTCTGAATTTGGCCTCAGCATCTTGCATACTGTCAGCTATTAGGACTAAATCGTCTGCATAAAACAGTTCCAACGGGAGTCCGCCTCTAAAAACTCTAGACAGTGCCTCCAAGACCATAATAAAGAGGAGGGGGCTTAACACTGAACCCTGATGGACTCCAACACAGACTGCGAACTCATCACTCAGTACACCCTTCACCCTCACCGCACTTCGCGAATCCTCATACATCTTCATTATCACACGCACCAGCCACTCTTCCACACCAAGTTTCCTCATAGCCCACTGCACAACTCTCTAGGCACCCTATTAAAGGCCTTCTCCAGGTCTACAAACACAAAGTAAAGATCCCTGCCTTTTAGTAAGTATCTTTCCTGTATCTGCCTGACTATGAAGATAGCATCGGTTGTACCCCTTCCTGGCATAAAACCAAACTGCATATCATCAATAGAGATGCTTTGCCTGATCAAACCCTCAAGGACTCTCTCACAGACCTTCATGATTTGGTCAAGCATTTTCAGGCCCCTATAATTTCCTCTATCTAGCGCATCCCCTTTTCCTTTGTATATATTTACTATTACACTTTTGAGCCAATCCTCTGGGATTTTCTCATCTTTAATAATGGTGTTTATCAACTCAGTGACTAAGTTTACACCAATCTCCCCTGAGGCTTTTATCATCTCAGCGACAATGTCGGAGCAACTTGGAGCTTTACCGTCCTTCATTTTATTGATTGCGTCGCTCACTACAGCTGGTGCTATCAAAGGAGGGGGCCCAGATATTGTTTTTTCGATACTAAGCTGTTCCTTATCCCATTCAAACTCTACATTTAGCAATCGTTCATAGTGTACCTTCCATGCTTCTCTGATTTCATTTTCTGCATACACAATCTTCCCATTATCATTTCTAACACACTGTTCACCTATAATATCCCTACTGTCATTTTTAACTCGCCTAGCTAGGTTGAAAATCCCATTGGGATTGTCAGTGTTACACACTTGTTCGAGGACCAGGTCCTTAATGCGATTTTTAGCATTGTAAATAACTCTTTTGGCAGTTCGTTTAGCTGCCTGGTATTCCTCCTTGCTGCCTCCTTTCTTTCATGCTTTGAAGCATCTCCTTTTCTCTTTCACAGCATGTTCTACCTCATCGTTCCACCACCAGGAGGTCTTATTCCTGGGCTGACCCTTTGTTTTCCCACAGACTTTGTCAGTGGCAGCGATAAGGCTATGCTTAAGAAAGTTCCATTGACTATTTACATCGTTAGGCCTAGCTTCCAGCAATACACTACCAGCAATACACACATCTACACTACGACGACGCTCAAAACAAAACCTGTTCACCAGCTCCAAAGACTCATTTCCAAAATTCACAGCCACAGGATCTTCACTTAACACAAGCTCGCCTTTGCACACTACGCACTCAAATCTGGTGATGGGATGGTCTATCAGAGTGAGAACTGAGCAATCTCTGCCATACCCATAGCTTACACTGACTGTTCCTTTTACTTATATATTTTCTAGATCTCAAGTGATGGCGTCTCTAACGTGGATTGACCTCCCAATCTACCAAGATTGGAAGCCAAAGCGTCACATTTTTCCCTTGCCCCTCAACTTTCTCTTCATAATTGCTGAGGGACACAGGGCCCTGGGTGGGGCTATGGTTTCCCGGGCATTTCCGCGCCCTCCTCAGCTCCCCGCCATGGAGTGGCTTCGGTCACCCAGGCTTTATTGTGGTCGGCGGGGAGGGTTCTGTGGGGGCGCTCGGTTATGGCCTTGGCCTTGCTCGGGGCCTTGGGGCTGTTCGGCCAGGCAGCTTGGGGAACAACAACAACAACAACAACATCTAATCAGTGCTGTTCACTACGACATCTTTTCAAAATCTCCCCCATAATGCTTGTTTCAGCCAATCACCTGCGGGGGTCCTTCTGTATTTGATTTCGGCCAATCAGCGTCCTAGGCCTTCTGTGACGTCGTCGGCGAGACTCGTTCCGTTTCTTAAGGGCGTAGGCTCGGTGGCTAGCTGGTTCTGAAGCTGTGTGGCTAGCTCAGGTGGTGGAATAAACAATTACATCAATGATACTGGGGCATTGATAATAGGTATATCTGATGATTGCATCAGATAAGTCACCCATGACGATCTCTTCCATGAGATGGCCTCTTCTGAAGATGCAGGGGTGGAACCAAAGGGGTGTCATGTGGAGGGCAATTGCACTGCCATGATGTCTGTTGAGCCTATGAAAGTGGATGATGCGGTAACTCTCTTCTTCATTCCCAAATCGTTTACATTTATTACTGCTGGACTATCTACATGTTTCTTTGACTCTATGCGTGGGTCTCATGTACATTTATGTTGAGTTGTCTAGGTAGAATATGAATCACTCATGGAAATGGAATAAAATTGTAAATGAAGATTTTAAACTACAGTATAGGATCTGTGATTAATGAGAGCGTTACTGAACCCGCTGAATTGGAGAATTAACGTTTGTGATAACATAAAAGACCAGCTATTATAAATATTTATTTTCCAAGCTTCCTATTAGACAAAGTGTACTTCTCATAGATCACTAAGAATTTTATGTACTGTATAACAATAAATAAATAACAAAATTGCCACAAGCCGTGGCATGGTTGGTAGCGCGTCTGCCCGCTGATCGAAGGGTCGGCAGTTCGATCCCAGGCCGTGCCATTGGTAGATGGCAAGGGTTAGGACAGCTCGGTCTGGCGATCCGTGGCAAATGTCCAATTACGTCCCTGTAACAAGGGTCCAGTTAATCAAGGGAGTGCATGGAGCTAAAAACTGCATCAAAATATATATAACTAGGAGGGGTACCCGGCGTTGCCTGGGTTTAAATTCTACTACCATAATCACCATCATCAATCACTACTACCACAATCATCACAATACTACTACTGTACTACCATAATCACCGGCCTCGACCTACCTGTGCCTCATTAAACGGCGACCTCGATTTCGACCGCTAAATGACCTCCGATTTTGGATCTGACCTCATCCGTACCCCCATTTTGGGAAGCTGCGAAGAACTTTCGTTCCATACATCTTTTCGATCGGAGGCCTCCTTCTGCCCCAAACGGCCATTTTCTTCGCATTTTTTTCGCTCCCGTATACTACATAAGTTCTACCGAAAATTTTACAATTTGTTAGTAGTCTTGGCAAATCCAACGTCAAGGCTATTAACCTAATTGCAATGACGACTTGTCTATTTTGACTGCTATGTCGTCATTCCAACCGCGGTTAAAAAAGAAAACGTCTAAAGTCTATTCCTTATCTTGCTCTAGGAGACGTTGTACATTAACCAAAACTACCACCGAAGGTGAAAAAAGCATAGAAGAGAAGAAAAAGGGGTTTACCTTAGTTACCGCTTAAGGCCCATCCCGTGTTCCGTCATGTGCAGATCCCTGTCGAACGTGCGCATGAGCGACCCTCTCTTGTTATCATTTTTTCACGCGCCTCCATTGATTGAGTCCGCTTTTGTTGTGCTCCTTCAATTCACCCTGTTTAGGTTCGTTTCGGCTTATCTGGCCTTCTTTTTTGTTAGACAGATGTTACGTGATCTAGGGCACACGTAAATGGGCTCCTAAGTGTGTAAAATGGAGACGCGTGTGGAAATAGCCTACCGAAGGTACGGGGGCGCCTGGCGTTCCTCGTGTATGTTTTTCATTCTTTCTCTTTTCATATTCTTTTTTCCTGTTAGTCTGGGCATAGTTTAGCTTTTAGCTTATTTTAGCCTAGCTCGTTTTCTCATTCAGGAATTGCTATGCCCCTATGAGTTTTCATTTTTTCATAGCCTAAGGTGTAACGTTGGTAAACAATCTGAGATTTCGATGGTGGCGGTGCTGTTTGTAGAGTTTGTGTCGGCCGCATTATTAGCGTTATTCCCGAGTCCCCCCTTTCGAGCCTTCACTGTGTCTCAAGGGCCTGGGCGACAGGTGGTTCGTGACATTCCAGGGGTACCCCAGGGGGGCCCCTCCTTCACACCACAGGGTTTTTTCGCACCCGACACATTCTCTGCTCTCGGCTAGGCCACCCTTTTTCTCACCAGTTTCGTTTACTGGTTTTTGTTTTCCCTTCCTGTTTCACCTCCATCCTTTCATAGTCTTTTTGCCCAATCCAGGGGTACTCCAGGGGGGCCTCTGTTTGTGCGAAACCACCCTCCCTGCCACTTCTCCTCATGGGCTTTGCTCTATCTCTGTGGGTTGGGTGGTTCCTGGGGGATGTGCCTCCTCTCCCCTGGTGTGTCTTCCTTGCCTCTCCCTTTACCGGTTGAGTTAGGATCATATATCAAGGAAGACACTGCTCAGCTTGATGGCCATCCACGCTTGGAGTTCCTAAGGAGATGACGCATTTTTGTGGCCTTTTTTGGTATTCCCTAGACGCTCCTCTCGCTTTTTCGGCGCCGGACCATCTCGGCCGGTCCCGCAAATTTGCGGGAGCTCGATTCGGTCCTCTGGGACGTTTCGGCTCCCCGCAAATTTGCGGAGATCGCTGGGGGGTCCCGCGAAGATGCGGGAGGGTTGTCGGTACGGTTATGCCTCCATAGGCCCGCAAATTTGCGGTAATAGTTGGCTTTCACTGTTGACCTTTTTTATGTCATCTTGTTGCCTGAAACTATATTGGTGTGTGCACTTTACTGGTGTTATAGACCCTGCATGTAAGGTGTTGAGTGGTGGTTAACACTTTCTCCATCTTTGCAGGTTCTGCTTGTGCTCTTCCACCTCGCCCGCCCTCCTCACCTACCTCTGTGCTCCCGGTTTAGGGTGAGTACGGATACCGGTTTGCATGTGTGTTACTGTTTCCCCATGCTCATTCCCTGGTTTTTATTGGACATTCTCTACACTTACTCCGTCGACGTGCTGCTTATGGTGTGTGTTCTTCCGTTGCAGGTGGGATGCCTTGCTTTCGCCAGGGTTGTGGCTCCCCGTGCTTGGAGCGCCACAGGTCCTGCTTACGCCACTCGCAATGTGTGTCCTCTATGGCCTACCTCCCTGCTCTGTGTGGCCCGTGTATGGACCTGGTGGATGTGGTGGACCATAGCCCTGGTTCCTCAGCGGCGGCAGTGGCCTCTGCCTCCCTTCAGTCGGTGTGGGCGCGGTAGTCTCCCACCACATTAGGACTGTGGGCCACCGTTCCCCGGCCTTTGTTGACGACCGGATCCGCGTCGCCCTGGGTATCCCTGACCCGTCTGAAGGCCGTTCACCTGGCCCTCTCCCTGCTCGGGCCCTCTTCCCTGGGTCCCGCGGCCGGTCGTCACATCGTCGGGAGGATCCCCAGCTCCGTCCACGCTCTCGCTCGCCTCGTCGCCCGTCCTCTACTGCCCCTCGTCGTCCTCCTGATCGCCTTGACGACGCCCATCGCCCTCGTCATGGTTCTCGCCCTGAGGCCGGGGTTAGCGGCTCTGCCCCTGTGCGCCCTTCCCTGGCCTCTCCGGATAGGGGCTCTACTATCTTCTGCCCGCTTCCCCTGCACAAACGACGTCCTCTTCCTTTGTCCTCTACGCGCGCGGAGGTTCATGCTGTAGCTGGCCCTCTGCTCCCTCCTCCTACACTGTCCAGGAGGGTCCGCCAGGATGTAGTTGCTTCTCCTCCTACTTCACCTGCTTCGGTGCCTATTCTTCCTTCACGGTCTCGTCCCAAGGTGGAGGTCCCTCCCTCCTCCGCCTCGGTGTCGGGCCGCCCTGTTCTCTCAGCCCCGGGGATCCTTGCTCTGTTTCCCCCCGCGGCTCCTTCTGACCTCCTTTCACCCGGCCAGCCTTCCCACTCCCGTCATCCTGCTCCTCCTCATTCTTCTATCCCTGACCTTCACTTACCATCTCGCCAGGGGGGTACCCCGCCTCTTGACTCGGTGGAGTATAGCAAGGTTTCGGGGTCCCCTTTCTCGGGAGCTGACGTGTCGCTGGAAGAGGGGGATGGTGATGTTTCACCCTCGGGCGTTAGTGATCGGGGACGAGACCCTCAGAGGCGCCACGGCCGTCGTCGCTCGCCTTCTTTGGGCCGCGACGCTGCTGGTTCGTGTCGTGGGTCTCGCTCCCGCTCACGCTCGCCCCTGCGGGCCGAACAATCTTCGGGGGGGTCGCCTCTCTCGGATCGATTTTCGGCTATGCAGGGGTGGGTTGTGTCACGCATCGACAAGCGCTTGGAGGCAATGCAAGACTCCCTCTTATCGCGCTTCTTGGCGGTGACACAACCTCAGCGCCTCACCCAACCTACCCCTGCTACGGTTCCCCTCCCTTCTGCAGTGGACCACATTCCTTCTCGCCCAGCTTCTCCACCTGCCCGGTCGTCGGCTAGTACTGCTCCTGCCCTAGCTCAGGAGGTTGCCCCTGCTGTCTCCCATGCGGAGGTTCTCCGTCTGCTAGGGCAGGGTCCACGCTTGCCCCCCATCCAGAAGGCCAAGGTCCTGTCGCGGACCATGCCGCTCCAATATGGCTCCTTGGCTGTTTGGAAGGGGGTGCAGGCCTCCCACCCGGAGCGTGCTACCGGCTTCCCGTCAGGTGAGAGGGCCCTCCCATCTGGCTGGTCGGTGCAAATTAATGATAAGATGCAGTTCAGGGCGATCAGGGTGGATGGTCAGGTGGCCGACGTGGAGGTGCGGGCTTACCCGACGAGGACTGACCTTCAGTACTTTTCGGTGAAGCCCAAGCCCCCGTCTGCTCCTCGGACTAAGCTCTGGTCAGACTTCAGCCGCCAGGACATCCTTCAGGATGTTCAGTCCCTGGCTGTGTTGACGGGACTGTCCTCCTATGGGACGGGTTTGTGCGACGACGGTAAGCCTGGCTTAGCCGTCGTGCTTGATAACCCTCTCCCATTGGCGGCCTGGTTTGCTGAGGCCTTAGAATTCGCCAACCGTTCCGTCGACAGATCTACTTCAGTCCCTCCCCCGGAGTCATCACTGCTTTTGCCTCCTCTTGTATCTGTCGGTGGATTGGACGGCAAGTTCTGGTCCTGGATAAGCGCGCCCAAACTTGAAATTTGTTCTATTGCTAACCCGTTCTTCTCTCACCCAGATAAGTCCTCTGTCGACAAGGATTTTACCTTGCGACAGAGGGTGGCGAACTTATTATCTTGTCTTTTAGGTTCCCTCCAGACGTCTGTTCACCACCTGCGGCTTATCGAGGCGACTGCACCGGACGATCTTCGCGAGGGTTTGGACCACGTTCGGCGGATCCACCTTCAGCTCGCGGTGTCTTTGGTTCCCGAGCTGAAGGCGGTTTTGTGCGAGGCAACTCGGCAACGCCAAACGGTAAGGTCCTCGTTCTGCCGGAAAGCCCCCTTGGATATTCATCAGGGTTTGTTGTACTCTGAGCTCTATACATCGGGGCTTTTTGCGCAGGATGCTTGGGAACGCTACGCTTCTCTGTCGGCGGACCCTGCTTACGACACGCAACGACGCGCTGTGTCGCGAACAGGGTCTTCTCAGTCCCGTCCTTCTGACGGTCCTCTTCGGGGTGCTGCCGCCAGTGCTGCCGCCAAGAAAGGGCGCAGGAAAGGGAAGTTGCCGGCCAGAGCGTCGGTTCTGCCTCGCAATTCTGTTCTTGCTCCCTTTCATCCCCGCCGAGAAGGGGCTGGCCAGCCTTCCACTTCCGGCCGCACTTCGACGGGGTCAGACGCGCGACGGACAGGAGATGGGGTGACCCGCCCTTTTCGGCGAGGTGGGGGGGATAGAGGAGGTCAACGTGGCACTCATGACTGCAAGGACCGTACCGGGGGACCCTCCACGTCAAAAAATTTGTAGGTTCTCCGGGTCGGTCTCCTTCTTGTTCTCCTTCTCGCCTAGCCGAAAGGGTCGCTCACCTCATCTCGGGGGCTACCACAGGTTGTTTTCGCCCTTGCGCCACTCGCTGGCCGCGAGGGACGTGGGGGCAGAAGATTGCACGGAGGGGTCTAACCTGGAGATGGAAGTCCAGACCCCCACTCAGCTCTTGTCAACGAAGCTGGCCCATCTCTTCGGAGGTGGCCGACGTGATAACGTCCATGCACGAGCAGGGAATCGTCAAGGAGGTGAAAGCCGGTCACCCGGTTTTCCTCTCCCGTGTATTTCTGGTACCGAAGAAGGACTGCGACGCGATGCGACTGGTGGTGGATCTGTCGGCCCTCAACGGGCACATCGTGAACACACGGTTTCGGATGCTGACGGTACACCAGGTACGACTGGCCCTGCGACCTCTGTCGTGGGTAGTGTCGCTGGACCTCAAGGATGCGTATTGGCACGTTCCTATCCATCCTCGTTTCCAGCGATTCTTGGCCGTTCAGACTTCCGATCGTGTGTTCATGTTCGACAGACTTCCCTTCGGTCTCAACATCGCGCCGCGGATCTTCTCAAAACTGGTGAAGCAGGCTCTGGATCCTCTCCTCAGGAGCGGGCTCCAGATCCTGTTTTACTTGGACGATTGGTTGATAGTTTCAGACACCCTAGAACAGTGCATACGCGACACCTTCACAGTAGTTCACCACATCACACAGTTAGGGTTCAAAATCAATATTCCCAAGTCACGCCTGACCCCGTCGCGTGTCGTGACGTGGGTAGGTGTCGAATGGGATTTGACCAGCGCTACAGTGACCCAGAGTCAGCCAAACGCGGTGAAACTTCGCAGGAAGGTCTTCGCCGTGTTGCACTCGGTCTCCCTCACGAGGAGGATCTGGGACTCGTTAGTGGGTTCGCTGAATTGGGCCGCTCTGACCATTCCCTTAGGGAGGCTCAGGCTACGCCGCCTAATACTCATGGGCAACAAGGTGTTTCCGTTGACCCCTATGGTTCGGCTCATGCCGATCCCGCGTACCATTCACAGACACTTAGGACACTAGGTTGCTCGGGGCACGCTCTCTGCGGCTGTGCCCTGGACCGCCCCCCCCGCCGACGATCTGGGTAGACACAGATGCGTCGAGCGAGGTAGGGTGGGGTTACCAATCCAACCTGGGACATCAACATCACGGCAGATGGGTGGGACACACACACCTACACATCAATGCCCTCGAACTGTTGGTTCCTTTGTTCTTCCTGAGGGACCACGCGCTGGCCCTTCGGGGAAAGTCGGTGGCCTTCAGGATGGACAATCAGACAGCTGTCCACTGTATCCAAAAGCAGGGGTCCTCCAGGTCATTGACTCTGTTGGGGATCTCAGAGAAGTTGTTCTTCCTCGCGAACCGACACAACATCTCCCTGCACGCCTCCTACCTGCCCGGGACTGCCAACCTGTGGGCGGACGCCCTGTCGAGAGGACAGGGCGTTCTTGTAGAATGGGCAATGAAACAGACTGTGTTCGACGACCTCGCAGCTTCCTGGGGTGTTCCGGAGGTCGACTTGTTCTCATCGAAGGAGACGAGCAAGTTGCCTCAGTACCTATCCCTCCGGACTCGCACTCCGGAGGGGGGTCCGGACGCTTTCATGGAAGACTGGAACAGGTGGCAGTCGATATACATATTTCCGCCACCAGACGCACTGTTGATGTGCAAAGTCCTCGCGAGGCTGCGGCTGTACCGCGGAAGAGTCTGGCTAATAGCGCCTCTGTGGCCGGACCAGGCTTGGTACGCCCAGTTGAAGCGGTGGTGCCCGAGTCCGGTCCCTCTCCCTGTCTCAAGCTTCCACTTGAGCAAGGTTGGAGACCTGCGGACCTCGTTGGCCTTCGCATCTGTGTATGTTCGTGAGGCACGGTGGCTCCCAGTCCACGGACGGGACCTGACTGACTTCCTGAAGCGTTCATGGACGTCTTCGACTTGGGGGACTTACGAGTCCCACTGGAGGTCTTTTACTAGGTGGATACAGGACACTCGCCAGAGAGTTAGCTCTCCTTCCCTCATACTACACTACATGTTTCACCTCTTCCGTACACGTCACTTTCAAGTCAACACTCTACGTAACCACTTGTCTGCCATCCGGGAGGTCTTTGAGTCCGTCACTGGCCGCCGAAGGAGCTGGATTCCTTCATGAAGGCTGCCTTCAGGGAACGACCGCCTCCGCGCCAGATCCCTCCTCAGTGGGATCTGGGGCGAGCTCTGGACCTTCTGGCTTCACACGCATATACACGGGACACTACACCGGTTCAGTTGCTCGAGCGTACACTCTTCCTTGTCGCTCTGGCCACTGGGGATAGGGTGTCTGAACTAGCAGCCATGTCACGGTCCCAGGAATGCATGCGATTCTCCCCGTCCTTGAATGTCGTCACGTTAGCCCCCTCCCCTCATTTTGTTGCCAAGAATGAGAGAGAGACCCACATTTTCAAGCCTTTCACCATCCAGGCTTTAAAGCGTGGGCATACTCACCATGTGTTGTGCCCGGTGCAAGCCTTGCACTCCTATGTTGAGTCTGTGGCGCCGACTTCGGGTACTGCTGTGTGGGTGTCTCCTCGGACTGGTGGGAGGCTCTCGAAGGTGCAGATAGGATGCCACATTTGTCGGGTCATTCGTGCCAGTAACCCTGATTGTAGGGGTTCTGTGCACGATGTGCGATCCTTTGCTGCCTCCTTACGGTTCCTGCAAAGTCGATCCTTACCTGACATCGCCTCGGCGGGCTTGTGGTCTTCTTTCAATACCTTCGTCTCCTCCTACTTCTCCATGTCCATTGTTAGACCCCCTCGGCCGGTGATAGCTCTCAGGAGTCGTGTTTCCTAGAGCTCTGGCGAAGATACCTGGTCTTCCCCCCTTGTCACTCTTTCTTTTACTTTGTTTTATTTGGGTAAGGGGGGGAGGAGTACGGGTTTGCAACACTTGATTGCAAGTTTGGGATTATGTATTATGTATACAGTACATAAGTGTTTTTGCCAAATTGAAAATTGTGTTTTGTTATTGTGTTCAATGTTTTTGTTGGTTTTGGAAGAAAAGGGATTTTGGGTACAGTACTTTTTTGGTTTAAGACAAGTCTATGGTTTTGCATTACTATGAATGACGGGCACGTGTTAAAACTGTTCTTTTTAGCTACTCCTCAGTTTTTCGCTCTTTTATTAAACTCTCTTGTTTAAATTGTGTTTCTTTGTCATTCATAATTTTGTTTTATGCATTGTTTTTTTTGGTATGTTGGGCTTGGATGTCCTCCTCCTATTTGTTACGCAGCCTTGACGTTGGATTTGCCAAGACTACTAACAAATTGGGAGGTTTGACGTACCTCCCAACCTACCAAATAGGAAAACCTACTATTTGGTAGTAGTCTTGGAAAATCCAATTTACATAATACCCTCCCTCACGCCGGACCCCTACCCATCCACGTTCTTCTGCTGACGTGAGATGTGATAACAAGAGAGGGTCGCTCATGCGCACGTTCGACAGGGATCTGCACATGACGGAACACGGGATGGGCCTTAATTAAGCGGTAACTAAGGTAAACCCCTTTTTCTTCTCTTCTATGCTTTTTTCACCTTCGGTGGTAGTTTTGGTTAATGTACAACGTCTCCTAGAGCAAGATAAGGAGTAGACTCTAGGCGTTTTCTTTTTTAACCGCGGTTGGAATGACGACATAGCAGTCAAAATAGACAAGTCGTCATTGCAATTAGGTTAATAGCCTTGACGTTGGATTTTCCAAGACTACTACCAAATAGTAGGTTTTCCTATTTGGTAGGTTGGGAGGTATGTCAAACCTCCCAAAAGTGTCTCTGATTTCCACTAAACTCGCCTAAAACCATCTCCAAAGCCTGGGCTTTCCAACGGTGCCCCACACTCCTACCTGGCACCAAAACTGTGGGAGGAGTTTAGTAACAAAGGTCGGATAACTGAATAACAGACAAACATTGACCTTTATTTATTAAGATAAACAGATAATTTCAAGCCGGCAGCCAATGAGGCTGAAAATACAAAATTCCTTAACCTAACTTATTCTAAGTAGTCAACAGATTGACTTTGGCTGTCACAAGGGTGCCTACATACCTCCTGAAGGTGTAGGATGTGGGCAGGGAACCAGATAGAACCCAGAGGTGGTGCATCCATACCTAACCTCAACATCCAGGAAAATTTTGACTGAAATCTCACCCACGAGTAGCTGGGATCGAACCCGCGCTTCCAGAGCGAAGCGACTAGAGTACAATGACTCAGTGTGTTCGGCCACTGTGGCTGTATATGCATGTAATTATGATCTTGAATCCCTGAAATAGCAAGGTTTTTAACCTTGCTATTTCACCACCTAGCACCCTTCTACTTCCTTCTTCATTTCTAACTTTTTCTCCTATCTATCCTAACCCTGATTCTACCAGTTAGCATTAGCCGTATCACAAGTCTCTCAGAGTGGTCTTCTGGTAGAAATGTGGTGCCAGTTCCAGCAGCCAGGTAGGGTCTATGACGGTCAGGTCACGCATGTACACTCGAGACGTGTGCAAAACTTCATGGAACAACACCCTGAAAAAATAAAATAAAATATTTATTTCTAAGCTGGAAAAAAGTAAATTATCTTTAAGTTAGAATGTTTAACCTTAGGATGCTGGGAAAAATTTACGTGTTTTATAATGTTTTAACCAATTTTTTCTTTAAGGAAAAGGGATAAGTGAAAAGCTAAGTAGTTTATGATGAATCATGGTAGCCATCCTTCAAAAAGACACCACAAACTGTACTGTAGCTTCCATCATCTGCCTGAGGCTACGAGTTGGAAGTGTGCTTTTGTCTTATTATGTGGGTGGAAAATAATCAACGAAGCATTGTGGAAATCTGGTGAGGGTGAAAGTCACAAAAGAATGTCAGGGACGACGTCCCTTGACTGAACAGACCCACACTATAAAACGGTGGGCGAGTCTCTTCCCCTCCAGATGCCAGACCTTTGCCTCATATAATGTCTCCCAGCATTTAACCCCTTCAGTACCGGCGACTGTAGAAAAATAGTGCTAAAAATATACATAGAAGGTCTCGGAGTTAGACGGACCCTAAGTTGAGTGGTCAATCCTGTAAGTCCTTCAGTTAACTAGCACGGATTGTCCTCACAGGGGTTAGGTCTGCTTGGGGGCGTTTTGTGTGTGGCCACCCTCGTAAAGAGGAGTAAGGCGTCCGGCAATAGATAGATAGATAGTACCGGCGACGTCTTTTTAGATTAATTCTAGCTATATTTAAACGACTTTGTGAAGTTCAAGAAGGATCTGTGGTAGTGAAAAGGGTTAAGCGAGATAGTTTGAAGCCTGTTAATTGCTAGAGGCCCTTTTTAAACTGAAGAAAATCAAATAATAGTAGCCAGAATAGAGCGAAAAGGACGTCATCGGTATACAAGGGGTTAAGGGTTAACCCTCTTAGATACTGCTGATACGGCACTTCTAGATGGGTGACACACTACCAAAATTAGCATTACCATTTTCTTAACCTTCCGCGTTCTGTAGGTTTGAACTTTTGCGAGCTTCAGAATCGGCGGTTTTTTGTGAATTTTGTGATTTTCGCATATTCCTATCTCCATAATTAAATGGCCGAACTTAGGTTAGACATATATCAATATACAACACTTGCTGTTATTTTTCGAATGGTGAACACAAGAACTCTATTGTACACTAAGTTGTTCAATTTCAACGAGAATACAGTACAGTAATAGGGTAAGTTTTGCCGCATCCTGGGTTAATCGCGGGAGTTTCAGGAATTTCATCTATCTATCTATCTATCTATCTACAGTATCTATCTATTGCCTATCGCCGTGATCCCCGAAGGGGTGGCCATGAACGAAACGCCCCCATGCACCTCTGTCCCCAGTCAGTCGACGCCCCTCTTCCCAACCAGCACCGCCTTCATCCATATACTTCTTCACTCCATCCATCCGCCTCTCTTTCGGTTTATCTCTCCCTCTCTGTCATTACACCTCGCTCACGTATACCCTCTCAGTCATTCTCTCACTTCCCATATGTTCCATATGGCCGAACCATCTCAAGGTGTTCCTTTTCACACATTCCAGCACATCTACCTCCACACCATACCTCGTTCATACCTCCTCGTTCGTCTATCTATCCCTCCATGTAACTCTGCAGGCATTTCTCAAGTAACTCATTTCCACCCCTCTCACTCTTGGTCTGAGTTCCTCCACCAACGTAAAGTTAGTCAAAGTTCCAGCTGACCCACCCTCGCTCTGGGGCTCGCAGAATTAGCTGGCAATACTGGAGTAGTAAAGAGGCGTGTCTTACAGGGACAGTGATTGGTAGATCTGATTTCGGCTATATCAGTGTCAGAACATATATTAACCAACGCAAAGGAAATATATCAATAGTAAAATTGCATATAGCGCTATTTATAATCATGAAATATCTCTGATATTTCATGAGATATTTCATGATTATATATATGTTATGTATTGCCTTAATTAAACTAATTGCTGGTGGGATCGAGTTAACTAATTATTAGTGGGTATATGTGACTATTTATTTGTACATAGGAAGGTCTTTAGGCAGTAAGATAACATCGGGGAACATATTTGTGTCCAGGGTGTACTGTACTAGCCAGACATCTTTTACCCCAGGCCATGAAAGCCGACAGATTTTGGAGCCAAGAGCGCTCTCCTTCCCCCCTGGCCTGATTGTTTGTGCGTCTCTGGCAGACGTATGATTATTCTTAATAGAATTTGTGATTTAAGTGTTATTACTCTTCATTTATATATTTTAATGAAGTATTCTATATTATTATTATTTGAGTTAAGTTGCTTGATTGTAGCTTTGCGCAGTGGCAGTATCGTAACCAATGAGGTTTAGAGGTCCTGTCATCTGCGTATAAGTACGGTATTGGTTAAAGTCTTGCTAAAACGCACCTCTGTAGCTTACCGTGACTAGTTACGGTAAGTAAGTCCTACCCCGCCTTCTCGAGGTAGCCTCGTTATTACACCGTCCTTATTTTAATCCTCCCTTTTAAATTTCTAACATTTTTATTTTTGCTTGACGGTGGAACTAAAGGGGAGGGCGGGTGTGCTATTTTCTTCAGCAGCACAATTTGTTTTTAATTTTAAATCCTCTTTTAATTTCCACTATAAAAATTATCCCCCTTGTAACTATATTTCTGTTGTCCCCTGTATATTTTTGTTCTCCCTATCTTCTTAATATTTTCATTTTTACTGTGTTGTATGTTTTTTTACTGATGTTGGTATCAGTTTTTAGTTTTTCTTTTAGTATACTTTTGACAATCCGGCGCCCTGTTTGGAGGCATTATGTCCGGGCCCCAAGTCCTCCTGGGAAACAACTGTGCTCGGTATGCTGCCGGCCAGGACCCCCTCGGGGGTGGAGGAACAAAGCAGAAAAGTGGTGGAAACGTCGTTCGGGTGAAGGAAAGCGTGCTCCGTGTCTGTGCCTTCAATGCCAATGGCATAAATGATTTTAGCAAGTCTGATGCGAGAGCTTAAAGATGGATGTGTGGATGTGTGTGGGGTAGGTGAGACGCACCTGTTGGGTTCTGGAGTGTGGGATGGTGAGAGTGAGCATGATTTGTGGGGTGGGGAAGGATGGGTTGTCTGGTCTGGATTGGATGCAGGATATAAACGTAAGAAAAAGGAAGGGGTAGCAGTAATTTTGTCAGAAAGGTTGAGGAAGCGTGTGAAAAACTATGGACGCGTGGACTCAAGAATTGTATGGTGTGAGTGCAAGATTGGGATAGATAGGTATACTTTTATGTGTGTCTATGCACCAGTCAACCAAGAAACTGGGAAAGGTGCGGAAGAAAATAGAAAATTTTGGAATAAAGTCAATAAATGTATAAGAGAAAGGCAAGCGTGTACACAAGTAATATTAGTAGGCGACATGAATGGTAGAGTTGGAAACGAGGAGATAGAAGGTATAGTAGGTAAATGGGGTGTGGAGGGTAGGAATATGAATGGTGACTTCCTTTTAGAAGTATGTGCGGAGAGAGAGATGTTTCTGGCTAACACATTTTTTGAACATCGTCACATTCATAGATATACATGGCACAGAGGTGAAGGTGAGCAGGAACAGAAATCTCTAATTGACTACGCCATGATGGACTCCGGACTAAAAGGAAGAATTTTAGATTCAAAAGCTGTAAGAGGTATGCTGACGGGATCAGACCACTATACAGTGCTGACAAAAGTGAGGATAATGAAAGAGTGGAAATATGAGAGGAAAGAGAGAAAACTGACAGTAGAGAGAATAAATGTGAGAAAATTAAATGAAGAATGTAATGCAACAAAATACAAGGACATCCTGAAAGAGACTATAAAGGACATGGATGTTATGATAGATCTGGGAAATACTGTAGACGAAGTATGGAAAGGTACAAGAGACTCCATGATTAAAGCAGCTGAGAAAGTATGTGGGAAGAAAACCTTTAAAATGTGGAAGAAGAAAGGTAACGCATGGTTTAGTAAAAAGATAGAAGAAATAGTGAAAAAGAAGAAAGAGTTCAGAAAGAGTATGCTGCAAAAGAATATACCTAGAGAAACTAGAGATGCGAGGAAAGAAGAATATAAACATTTGAAACAAAGAGTGAAGAGGGCGATACAAGACGCTAAAAGGAAGACAGATGAGGCATATGGGAGAATGATTAGTGAACAGTTTCTGAATGACAGGAAAGCATACTACAGAGCTGTGAAAGAAGCCAGAGGGAAGAAGACTGAGAGTGTCTCAGGTGGTAGGATGAGGGACATGAATGGGGAAGTGGTAGAGGGTGATGGTGTGGTGAAAGTATGGAAAGATCATTTTAGTAGCTTAGCTGTAAAGAGTAGGGGGAAGGCAAAGATCTCATCCATAGGAATGGAGAGAGGTAGAATAAACAGGGTAGTTGAAAGCCAGATAAGCAGAGAAGAAGTAAAAGAAGCAATCAATAGACTTAAAATGGGCAAAGCTGCTGGTGTAGATAACATCCCAGGTGAAATGCTGAGATATGGAGGAGAAGAAGCTGTTGACATAATGCATAGGTTATGTAAATTAGCATGGGAAAAGGAAAGTGTACCAGAGGACTGGAGGAAAGCAGTGATAGTACCCTTGTACAAAGGGAAGGGTAATAAAGAAGAGTGTAAGAATTATAGGGGAATTAGCTTGCTTAGCATACCTGGAAAGGTACACGCAAGAGTAGTAACACAGAGGCTACAGAAGATAACGGATGACAAAATAGGCGAGGAACAGGGAGGTTTCAGAAAGGGCAGGGGCTGCGTTGACCAGATAGCCTCAATGCGATTGTTGGTAGAGAAGTATCTGCCAAAAACAGAAAACTCTATGCAGCATTCATGGATTTGGAAAAAGCCTACGACAAAGTAGACTGGGAGGGCCTGTGGGATGTGTTAACAGTATATGGTGTGGGAGGAAAGTTGCTAATGGAAGTAAAATCTTTTTATAGGAATGCAATGGCAAATGTGAAGGTAGGGGATAAGTTAAGTGAAAGTTTTGAGGTCAATGTAGGTGTAAGACAGGGATGTGTCATGTCAGCTTGGTTGTTCAATATATACATGGATGGAGTGATTAGGGAATGTAGGGCTGTATCAATGGGTGTGGGAGCTAGACTGGAATCAGAGGGAAGAACATGGAAGATTTTAACATGCCTATATGCGGACGATGCAGTCCTGTTGGCGGAAAATGCTGAAGAACTTCAGAGAGTGGTCACTGACTTTGACAGGGTATGTGAAAAGAGAAAGTTAAAGGTCAATGTAGGGAAATGTAAGGTAATGGTGTTTGAGAGAAGAATGCATGAAACTATAGATTTTAAGGAACAATATAGAATCAAGAAAGAACACAAGAAAAGTTGTAAAATAAAATTGAAAAATGAAGTACTAGAAGAGGTTGAAAGTTTCAAGTATTTGGGAGCTGTACTATGCAAATATAGTAAAATGGAGAGTGAGATAAAAGAGAGAAAAATGCAAGGGAGAAAAGTGATTGGAGAACTTGATAGTATTCTCAAAGGAAGAATGGTTAGCCAGGAAGTCAAAAAGTCACTGAGAAACAGTGTGCTGCTCCCAACACTCTCGTATGGAAGCGAGACATGGACGGCAAGAGACGAGGACCTCTTCAAACTAAGAGCTGTGGAGATGAGCTTTTTCAGAATGGCAGCTGGCATGAATAGGCTAGATGGGCCAAGTAATAGGGAAGTGTACGAGTCCTTTGGAATGGAAGAGCAGGCTTTGGGCATTGATTGTGGTGTGGTTGAGTGGATAAAGAGAAGTACTTTGAGGTGGTATGGTCATGTTCAGAGAATGGATGAAGACAGAATGCCAAGAAAGATATATGGGAGTCAGGTGAGTGGAACCGCTAGTAGTGGAAGACCACCTATGGTATGGGAAAAGAAAGTGGAAAAATATATTGAAGAAAAACTTCCACATAGTGGAAGGGGCATTGTGGCACGGGCAAAGGAGGCATGTCTTGACAAAGTAGCTTGGAGACGTTTCTGTCATGGCCATCCTCTAGTGGGGGTTTCCCAGGGGGAAGCAAGGCGTCGGAGATGATGATGATGATGATGATTGTAGTGAGAGTACTGTAGTTGTATTTCAGTCCTGTACGATAATTTAAATGACCAAGGACTCGATAGAAAATAGGATTTGAGAAAAGTCAGTTCACCTCTAGCATCTGCTTCACCTAGACCTGATCATGGGTCACCCGAGTTTGTGTCCTGCCTTGTATAACTATCTCTCTATAGATAAGTATTATTATGTTGTATTGTGTGATTATGTTGTATTGTGTGAATGTAAGGATAGGTGTATAAAGTATAGGTTTGACTCCTGTAAGGAGATAAAGAAACCTAATATTTAGTAGTGTAATCATTGACGAACATGCCTATTACATAAGGCATCCTCTTCAAACACTAATCCGCCGTAGTTTGAATCTACCGCGCAGAGCATTTAAAATCTGAGGAGCCTTCATCATGAGCGCACGCGACCTCACTCATGGCTTCAGTCATTATGAATTGGGTTCTCACTACGAAAAAAACTTCGTAAAAAATAAAAACAAAAAGAAAATAAGAATAACTATCCAATAAGCTTTCCATCATATCGTGGATGTACTTGTGTGGATCTTTGACCAGACGCTGATTCAGGCGTCATTCTTCCTTCACTGACATATCAAGTAAACCAAAATCCTTAATACATCAACGAATGGGAAGGGGACGGTCGGGAGGGCCCCAGTCGTCAATGATTACGGGGCCACTACTAAATATTAGGTTTTCTTTATCGCCTTACAGGAGTCAAACCTATAATTTATTAGTGGCCCCTCCATCATTGACGAACATGCCTGATTTCTAAGACTGGAGGGGGACATTCGTAATCATATCATAGCTCTAGCAAAGCAGATAAACAAACAACCACATAGTATTCTTACTTTGAACAAATATATTTAATTACGGCGCAGACCATATAAATACAAAAAAGAGGGTTCAAGCAGGTGCGTGCTTCAAAGAAGCCTGCTTGACAAAAAAGGGGGTAACTCTGGAGATTCTGTGAACAGATCTGTAGTTACCAAGGCACCCCACTCAACGAGTGGTGACAAAAAATAACAAGTTATAAGTTTACATGTGCACATAATAAACCCCATAATATTCGTGACAAATAATTTGCAAAAAATCTCCACTGTTTAATACTAAATTGCTTTCACAGCTAAAACTACTATAACAACTCCATTGTTTTGTACTAAACATTGTACTAGCACAATTTCTCGCAGAGAAATTTTCATATCACATTAACCCTAATTGTATCACAGCTCTTATACTCTGGTGGGGTCTAGGGTGTCCTATGTTACACTGACTGCACCCCCCCCCCCCCTTTCCTTGAAAGTAAACAAAAGTGACAGTAGGGCCACCTAGACCCTCTGCCTTCTTACAGTATTCTTACAGTAGATCCTCTGGAAAAAGGCAAACTATGCCTGTGTATCCAGCTCAGTACCAGTGCTTGCACTGCTGCGGTCGTTCACGGTGTTGGCGGCGGCGGTAGCAGACGCAACATTTTTACTATTCTGTATTTTTGTTTTATAATCAAACTTCAAATCTTGTCTTCCCCATGCTTTATCAAGATTACTTTCAAACTCCCTTATTGATTCGGAATCGACTACATACCTTAAAGCTATACATGGTAAGGAAGGTTTGTCCAGAGCAAATGACAAGTATCTAGTCAAAAACGTATGATTAGACGCCCACAACTGTGTGGACGCAATATCTTCTACTGAAAAATTCTTCAGGAAACGTAAAGAGGCCGCCCATTTGCGTAAATCGTGGGCCCTACCCCCAACGCCGGGATTATTCTCTTTAATGACTTCGACCAGAAGAGAAGCTAATCTCCGTTTCAGTAAGCGTTTACCCGTACTCGCTACCCATAAAGCACCTTGGGGGTTGAGAGGAGCCACTCTCAAATATTTGGTTAGAGCCTGCACTGGACATAGATTATGGTGCACCTATCCCCTTTTTAACGCCGGCACCGTGAACTCAGAAAACATGTGTGCACTGTGCTCATTCTTGGCTACAAATCCCGGGGAAGGTGCAATGTGAATACATTCATTAAGTCTACCAAACCTAAGGCAATTAGGTGTGTTGCTCATCGCCGCCAGCTCAGACACTCTGTTCCCGGTGGCCAAAGCCAAAAGGAATACAGCCTTTTTTAAGAGTAATGCAAAATCTGCAGTATTTTGGTACAGATGAGAGTGAAGTAAAGACAATGCCTTGTCCAGAGACCAAGTAGGCATGAGCTGACGGGGAGGTGGGCGGAGTTTAAAACATGCCCTCATAAAACCTGTTTCCTCTGCTACCGGTATGGAGAGACCTGTAAGGTCTAAAAAGGGCACTCTAATCGCAGTTAAGTGATTTTTTAACGTTACCACAGATAAACGTTTCTGCTCAAACAGATAATTTAAATAATTGAAAACTAAAGCTACCGATGGCACAGTCTGTTCTGTTCTAATGATCCAAGAAGTAAAGGTTTGCCAATGTGATTGATACTGTCGTTTCGTAGACTGAGTATATTGATTTAATAATTTATTGGTCACCTCTCTACCGTATGGTGCTAGCCACTTGGCCTCCTGAATGTCCATAATGCAAAAGTCAGCGAGGTCGCTAGGTTGCCAATCGTGTCTAAGTGGAAATACCCGACCGGGAGCGACACCGGGTGCGGCACCACGTCTTTAATTGCTGGTACCACAACTGCGCCGGCCACAGGGGTGCGACTAGCGAGACTAAGCCTCGATAATCTCGGAGCTTGTTCACTACGTGGCACATTAGTGACGCGTCTGGCGGCGGAAACAGATAGATGGAGCTCCATCTGTTCCAGTCTGTCACCAGAGCGTCCGGCCCCCCTGCCGGCGTTTTCGTCCGGCGGGTGAGGTATAGAGGGAGCTTGTGAGTCTCCTCGGATGCAAACAGATCCACTTGTGGATGGTAGAGCTCTGCAATCATTTGGTTGAAAATGGGTTGCTTGAGCTCCCATTCTACTGTCGTGCTCTGTCTCCGGGACAGAGCGTCTGCCCAGACGTTTGCTACGCCTGGGAGATAAGATGCGTGAAGATAAATGTCTAGTCTGTTGGCTAGAGTAAAAATCTCTTCCGACACGTTTAGCAACCTCCTTGACCTCGTTGACCCTTGTTTCTGAATACAGTGAACTGCGTTCAGATTGTCCATTCTGAAGGCCACCGACTTGCCCCTTAAAGCAGGGCCGTGAGCCTGAAGGAAATACAAGGGGACTAGTAATTCTTTGACATTGATGTGGGAGATTTCTAAGTGGGACCAAAGCCCCTGACCCTGGTGCCCCTGATTTGACTGAAATCCCCAACCTATTGTGCCTGACGCATCCGTGTCTACCCATACTGTTGGCGGAGGAGAGGTCCATGACATTATTGAGTGCAACGTTTCCCTCTTCGCCCAGACCGCTAGTAAGGTGTGGATTAATTTTGGGATGGGCCATATCTTTCCCGCCGGTAAGAGTGGGAAATATTTGTTGCCTTCCAATATTAAACGTTTTACTTTCAACCGGCCCAACATTACAGTTAGTTGAATCCAGTTGAGAGAGCCGACCAGAGACTCCCAGACCCTTCGTGTCGTAGTCAGACTGTGAAGAAACATGAACAGTTTCCTGCGAAACCTGTTGCGATTGTCCACACTCTGACTCAGAGTGAGAGCAGCTGTGTCCCAGACCAGCCCTATCCACTGAATTACTCGTGAGGGAACAAGGTTTGACTTTACCAGATTTACCTTGAACCCTAGAGTTTTGACATGATTTAAAATTATGTTGACATGTTTGATGCATAATTGCTCTGTCTCTGCCACCACCAGCCAGTCGTCTAGGTACCACAACACTCTGATTCCTTGCTTTAATAACGGCATCAGGGCTTGCCGGACTAATTTCGTGAATAATCGAGGTGCCAGGTTCAAACCGAATGGCATCCTTTGAAAAACAAAATTTTGGTGCCTGATCCGTAAGGCCAGAAACCTTTGAAACCTTTTGTTTACCGATACGTGCCAATAAGCGTCTGTCAGGTCTAGGGAACACATCCAACCTCCCGGCGGAAGTGTTAGCCTGATTTGGTGTACTGTTAACATACGGAATGACTCGTTGTGAATGTGAAGATTCAGATAAGACAGGTCTACGACTGGTCTCATCTGAACACTGTCCCTTTTGGGAACCAAAAATAGCTTGGAGGTGAATACAGGATAATTTGGGGGGACCAGGATGATGACATTCTTGGCAATCATTTCCTGGACCAGTGACTCCACCTCTAATGAAACAAAATTCGCCGTTGTCGGCTGACGTAAGCGAGGTCGCCGGAGCCACTGCCAAGTGATGCCTTTGCGTGCCACCATCGATTCCCAAGCGTTTAACGGCCATGCTTGGTGACACGTTCGGAACGACCCAGTTAGCAGACAAGGGTTCGCCGGCTGTACTACCCTCGGATCCGCCGGCCTTAAGACTGGCACCGGGAGTGAGAGAGACTTTAGTTTTTTGATGGTGGTGGAGTTGGTGGTGGTGGACGCTTCGCCGGCTGGCTGGCGTTGGCCGAAGACGGGCCCTGACCTGGCTTATTATGGCCGCGTCCTCTCTGACCTGAAAACCTACTCTGTCTATGCCTGTACTGACCTTGAGGGGAGGAGGAGGACTTAGGTGGAAGAAAGGGCTTAGATCCCCCCGGCTGAGCCTTAGCGACTGGCCTGGGTTTGGGGAAGTTAAAGGCAGGTTTCTTAGAAGGGGTGGGACTGTGTTTAAAGGCCTGAGCCATATTAAACACCGTTCGCCACACGTCAGGGGACATTAAAGAGGGAGTGAGCACTGGTGACATGACCACCTGATTCGCAATGCGATCAGGCAGTTTTCGGACTAAGGACATTCTGAGGTCTTGTCTCGCTCGTACCGCCTCAAGCAAGGCGGTGCGGATGTCACCCAAAGATTGGATTGACGACTGAAGAAGCAGTCGCCGGGACAATTCAACCGATCGTCTGAGTGGACCGGAGCAAAGACTTTGCTATCTGTTGAGACACTATGTATTGAGAGAACAGGCGAAAAGCTTTCCCCCTTAGCCTAAATTCTCGTTCTAGGTGAGTTGGGGTAGGGGTAGTGAAAGGTTCTTTTAGCTCACAGAGATTAATTTTAGGGGCAGCTAAGAAAGCAAACAAAGCTGAAGGGACTCCGCCGGCAGAACACACTGGCATGGAGAACCAAGAATGAGTATCTTGAGGGATCTGGTGGGAAGTTTTGGAAGTAAATGTGGTCGCAAAGTTTTGAGCCTCTGCCTCCCATTCCACCCAAGGTCCTGGACCCAACTGCCCCACCTTCAAGACTGGATTAGCTGCTGTGTCTGTGACGGTTTGCAAATCGAGTTCTGGAGTGAGAGCTGACAGAGTCTTAATGTCATTAAATCCATCATGCTTAGACCAGTCTGAAAAAAGTTTTGAAGCTGAGGCAGAGGGTAAAGCCGGCTTAGCAGCATAAACAAAATAATCTTGGTGATAATAACTAGGTATAGCCTTTATGTTGACATCTAGTACATTGCCCAAAGTATCCAAGGCCCTTAATTTCCTAGATTTATTGCCCTGGATGACCCACTCACGCGGTACTGGGAGTTCCCCTGACAAGGTAGGTTGGGCGATCTCTGGTTTAGTGGGGGTCAAAAGGACCCATGACTCGTCTGGTCCGTAAAGCAAGGGCATAGCTACCTTTCTGAGAGGCGCTCTGTCTAGAGGGGGCGGATTGACATCCGTTATAACCCTTACATTCGAAGTGGTCAATGCCGCCGTAGCAGGCCTAGTAACCACTGATGGTGACAGAGGGGGAGGGTGAGGGATCTGAGTTAAAGCAATAGAAGTCATCAGAGGCCGTACCGTAGAGCTTGTCGTGGGAGCTCCCATGTCCACTGTGGGAGTTTCCTGCTGTTGGCTAAAAAATTTAGATAAAGCATTACTGAGTAGCCCCTCAATTTCCTGTGCAGTGACAAATTGACTTGATGATGTACTAACTAGTGAATCATTATGATCGTGTGCGGCGTCTAAGCCTGAACCTGACTCTTGCCCTTCCATATCTGAGATAATTGAAACCTCGTCTTTTTTATCCTGTTCCTCCTGAGAAGAGCCCGCCGAAGCTGGGGTATCACCTTGTTGCCAAGATAAGTCAGGGATAGAGGATGGGATCGCCGCGTCCCGGTGGACGTCAGCCACTGTGTGAATAGTTTGAGCCGGAAGTGGGTGGTCAGGTCCTGGCTGAGAATATCGCCAAACACCTAGGCCTAGGTGGAAACGGATGTTGATGATGAAAGATAAGACAGTGGTGGAACGAAAGTCATTGATTGATTATGTATGTGTGGATGAACGAATGAAGAAATCTGTGATGGATGCTAGGGTGTATAGGGGTATTGGAGGGGGTCTGTCTGATCATTATGTAGTGGTAGCTAAGGTTAGGATACAAAAGAAGTGGGTGAGGAGAGCGGGAGGGAGGCGAGAGGAGGGTGGAATGGTGAGGAGGGTGGAGAGGTTGCAGGAGGAGGAAGTCAGGGAGGAGTACAGGAGAGCAGTGGAAAGACGACTAGGTGGGTTCGACCTGGAAGTTATGGAGGAAGTGGAGGAGATGAGCAAGGTGTTTAAGGATGAGATCTGTGCAGCATGTGAGGAGGTGTGTGGAGTGAGGAGAAGAGGGAGGGGAGTGAAAGGTACAGCATGGTGGACAGAAGAGGTAAGAATAGCTGTGGAAGAAAAGAAGAAAGCATATAGAGTGTGGTTGGGTAGTAG
Source organism: Paralithodes platypus (assembly GCA_032716605.1). Lineage (NCBI taxonomy): Eukaryota > Metazoa > Arthropoda > Malacostraca > Decapoda > Lithodidae > Paralithodes > Paralithodes platypus. The sequence continues at coordinate 41,054,832 of CM064562.1, forward strand.
AGGGAATGAAGATTCCGAGAGACAGAAACGAGCGAGGTACGTGGAGAGTAAGAGGGTGGTGAAGAGAGTAGTGAAGGAAAGTAAGAGAAGAGTAGATGAGGAATTTGGAAGGAATCTGAGTGTAAAATGGAGGGAGAGTAAGAAACTGTTCTGGAAAGAAGTCAAGAAAGTTAGGGAAGGTAGCAAGGGAAACAGTAAGGGTGTGAAAGATAAGAATGGGAGAATGCTAGCCGAGAAGCAAGAGAGAGTCGAAAGATGGAGGGAGTACTTCAGTGAGTTGCTAAATGAAAGGAATGAAGAGCCAGCAAACATAGCTGGATATGGTATGGGAGGGAGAAGAAGAGAAGTAGTGGAGGAGGAGGTGGGGATCAGGAGGTCAGAAGTGTGGGAAGCCATGAAAAGAGTGAAGTTGGGGAAAGCACCAGGAACAGATGGAGTGTGTGGGGAAATGTTGAGGTATGGTGGTGAGATAGTGATAGAATGGGTATGGAAAATGTGCAAACTAGCATGGGAGAAGGGGAGTGCACCCGATGACTGGAAGACTGGCATAATAGTCCCCCTATATAAGGGCAAAGGGGAAAGAGGAGTGTGTGGTAACCACCGAGGAATATGTCTTCTAAGCGTAGTAGGGAAGGTATACAGTAGGGTAGTGATTGAGAGAGTGAGAGTGAGAACGGAGAAATGGATAGGCGACGAGCAGGGAGGTTTTAGGAAGGGAAGAGGATGTGTAGATCAGATTTTTACCCTGAATTGTGTTGTGGAGAAGTATCTGGAGAAGAAACAAAAGGTGTATGTTGCCTTTATGGACTTGGAGAAGGCCTATGACAGAGTGGATAGAGAAGGTTTGTGGAAAGTACTTAGAATATACGGAGTAGAGGGCAAGTTGCTGAAAGCAGTGAAGAGCATGTATGAGGGTGCAAAGGCGGCAGTACGTGTGGAGAGTGAGCAGAGCGAGTTCTTTGACCTGAATGTTGGTTTGAAACAGGGGTGTGTGATGTCCCCGTGGTTGTTTACTGTATATATGGATGGAGTCATGAAAGAAATACTATCAAGAGCAGTGAATGTTGGTGTATCGCTGAAAAGGGAGGGAATTGAGTGGAAGCTACCTATACTGCTGTTTGCGGATGATACAGTTCTGATGAGTGATAATGAATGGGAGTTGCAGGGTCTGGTAAATGAGTTTGGAACAGTGTGCGAAAAACGGAATTTGAAGGTAAATACGGGGAAGAGCAAGGTTATGGTCTTCGAAAGGGGTGAAGTCACAGAGTGTGAGGTGAAGCTGAACGGTCAGGCTATGGAGATCGTCAACTCTTTTAAGTATCTGGGCAGTGTGTTGAGTAAAGATGGGACTATGGATGAAGAGGTGCGGGAGAGGGTACAACAGGGGAAGAGGGTTGTAGGAACGCTAAAAGCAGTAACAAGAAATAGGGTGGTCAGTATGGAAGTGAAGAAGTCCTTGCATGACAGTGTGGTAATCCCGACACTGACTTACGGAAGCGAAGCATGGACGTTGGTTGAGAGACTCAGACCAAGAGTGAGAGCAGTGGAAATGAATTACTTAAGGAGTGCGTGCGGAGTTACATGGAGGGATAGACAGACTAATGAGGAAGTAAGAAGGAGGTGTGGTGTGGAGGTAGATGTGCTGGAAAGTGTGAAAAGGAACAACTTGAGATGGTTCGGCCATATGGAACGTATGGAAAGCGAGAGAATGACTAGGAGGGTGTACGAGAGCGAGGTGAAGGGACAGAGGGGGAGAGGTAGACCGAATATGAGGTGGAAGGATGGAGTGAGGAACTACATGAACGAAGGCGGTGCTGGTTGGGGGGAGGGGCGTCGACTGACTGGGGACAGAGGTGCATGGGGGCGGTTCGTTCGTGGCCACCCCTTCGGGGATCACGGCGTCGGGCGATAGATAGATAGATAGACCTAGGCCTTGGCCTACACTCCCTTGGGAGTCCGCAACACTCTCAACCCCTGAGCCCCCTGAATTCTCCAATTCCAGGGTTAAAATGTTAATGGGTAAATCATCTTTAGGTACAGGCACTATACTGGACCCCTGAGCCCGAACACAAACTCTGTCTGGGATAGAGGTACGATGAGAAGCACTAGAAACTGGTGAATGTCGTGAGGCCTTTTTATCATGGGAATCCTTCTTTGAAGATTTATGGCTGCGGTGTGACCGTGAACTACTCTTCGATTTATAGGATTTATCGCCGTGACCACTGGTGGAACTTTCTGTCTTACTCTTCTTACTCGATGGTGAAGAGGCAAGACTAGATGGCTGGTGTCTGAGAGGTGACCTAGACCGAGATCTCTCCCGGGACGAGGAGGCTGCCGCCGGGGGTGTAGGCTCTCGTTGACGTTTCGCAGTAGCAGTAGGAGAAGACACAGAAACCTGACCAGTCTCTGCCGGCTTACGACTAGTTACTCGAGAGGTACGTTTAGGGGGAGGGTGCTCAACAAGAAGCCTATCCCAAAGAGGGACGTTGTCACATTAAAGTGATTTATGAGCCACAATCGTAGTATACGCTGCCATCTGTTGCCTAACCTCTCGTAAGGCGACCGCTGCGGTCTTATCATTATCGCGGAGGACTTTGACACTTAATTGGGAGCAAAAGGAACATTTGCGCATCACCCACAGACCCCTTGAACGGTCTAGACATTTAACACACTTGATGCAAAGAGTGTGCGCAAAAATAGGGATACCGGCACAGGTAGGGGTAAAGCATAAAGCAAAAACTGGGGCAAAGGTAGCCATGACCTTTGCCCCAGTCAAAGGTCTGGGGCAAAATTTATGAAAAGATTTTAACCCTAATTGAGCCTTTGATCGCCGTAAGTCTGAAGGCGGTGATACATAAAGTACCACTAAAATGGATCGGTTAACTAAATTGAATGACCAAGACGTTCATCCCACCCTACCAAGGTGCACCCGCCGGGTGAGATGTAAACAACGTTAACCCCATAAGTTCCTGTCCCCACTTCTTTTAAAAAGATCGCCGGGGAGGAAAGCCCTCAATCAACAGCTAGGTTTGTTCTATGTGGTTTGTAAAACCGGGTAGAAAAACTTCATAACATCTGTCCGCATGAACAAAGTTAGATGGGTACAGCCAGACCGCCGGGGATCATAGGGAGCCTGAAACAGGCACCAACACAGAGACGCAGTCCTGGAGAGCCACAGACACCTCCTCGCCGGGGACACAAGCCTGTGTTGAAACCACGCGTGGCCCAACACGGCTCTCGGCCGGGTTTTTCATGGTGAAACCGAGACAAACCCGCCGGAAAGTAACCCACCCCGTTCAGAAACCAACTGAACGCACAACGGACCTGGGAGCAAGCCAAGCACGACTAGCCCAGGGCCCACACAATAATCCGTGGAAATAGCCAATACACAACTAAACCAGGAAACATACATAGTCCGTGGAATTAGCCAATACACAACTAAACCAGGATACACATGACACAGTAGGACATATTTATAAAATAAACAATAACACTTGTACATGTGGCAAAGCTACGAGCGGCTGGCTAGGCCTAAGCAGACCGCATAAGAAATGTTGAAATATAAACAAAAACACTGGAAATATAACAACAGGAACCACCGCCAACACACCACTGTAGTAAAGACTTCCGACAAAGGGAAGACTGACTCGGGACCCAGAAAAAACTTCACTAAGTGAAGAAAAATACGCTGGGAACGTCAGAAGCAATGCTTACCTCATCAGAAAGATAAAAGGCAGCATAAAATAACGCGTAATGAAAGCCGCCTGCATCACAAGCTAACTCAACTGTGAAAAGATCACATGTCCACAACAGGACCACGAGGGTACATCCGAAATAGATGCCCCAAACACACGACCCAAAATACACTGCACTGCGGGCAACCAGCCCAGGACACTCCTGCTACACATATCCTAACCTTACTCGATACATCCCGGAGTAAACAAATGAGAAAAAACTCACTAGGGACGCAGCAAATGCGGAACCAGCGGAGCGTGGGGAGACACGTCCGGGCAGGTTGAGCGCAGAGCAGAGAAGGAAGAATGACGCCTGAATCAGCGTCTGGTCAAAGATCCACACAAGTACATCCACGATATGATGGAAAGCTTATTGGATAGTTATTCTTATTTTCTTTTTGTTTTTATTTTTTACAAAGTTTTTTTCGTAGTGAAAACCCAATTCATAATGACTGAAGCCATGAGTGAGGTCGCGTGCGCTCATGATGAAGGCTCCTCAGATTTTAAATGCTCTGCGCGGTAGATTCAAACTACGGCGGATTAGTGTTTGAAGAGGATGCCTTATGTAATAGGCATGTTCGTCAATGATGGAGGGGCCACTAATAAATTGCAATTTATATGTAAATAATATCCATACTTTTAAATTATCTATTCATCCATACCTACCTTATTTATTTTCATGTACAGTACTATCTTTCAAATAACTGAAAGGTTTAAATACTTTGAATATTCTGTGGTTCTAAAAGAAAGTAAACGGTAATGAATTATTTGTACAGTACACTAAAGTGGGTAGGCTACTTGAATACTTTACATATACATCTTAAAGGATTTATGAAAGCATAAGTTATTCTACTGACATTAAAGAAAACTTAATAATATCAATTATAAGATTCTGATTGACTTGTTGTATAGTAATAGGGTTTCGCTGGAGGATGATATTAACCTTGCAGTCTAGTTTTGGGTGGTTAACTTACATTCTCATAGTACTACGGTGATAACAGTTGTTGCCTTTTCATGGGAGTTTTTCATTTATTCATAGTGTTGTGGGTTTGAACCCTAGTCCGTAACATTATATGGGGGCCTGTCCGGGATTATCATTTGCTTTTATATATACAACAGTTAATTGTTTTGTCAGTGGTCAACTATGAATACTTATGATTTTGTGTGTCCCATTCAGGTGTGAATTATTTTCTGTTTTTGTGCACTCTTGAACATCTTCTCTTCTAAGACTGTTTGCTCTATTTCCATTTAAATATGGAGTTTAATATCTATTAGTTTGTTGAGAAACCTTCTTTGAGTATTTTGGCTGTTTCCCATATTAAGAAAACTGACTGGATTTCTTTAGCCATCAAATATGGAGTTGCACACAAATCCAGTATGACTAAGGCTGAGGTAAAGAAGTGTGTGATCGATAAATTGGTAAACGATGAGTTGCTACCACTTGAAGCCTATAGTTTGTGCACTGGTGATGGAGGTAGTGCATCAATGCTTATGATTAAAAAGATGGAATTGGAGGAGGCAGCAAGACAGAAGGAGTATGAAAGAGAGAATGCAGAGAAACAGAGAGAACATGAAGAAAAACAGAGAGAGCATGAAAGAGAGATGAAAGCCCAAGAAAATGCTCAAAAAGAGCATGAGTGATTACATGAACTTGAAGTGTTTAGACTGAAGAGTGAAGAAAGTATGAAAGACAGAGAATTAAATGCAAAAAAATCGTTCTCGGACCTAGGAAATCAGATCAAATTCATGCCAAAATTTGATGAAACTGATGTTGAGAATTTCTTCAATCTCTTTGAGCGTGTAGCATACCAGCTTAAATGGCCCAAAGACCAGTGGAGTTTCTTTTCCCAAACCGCTTTCATAGGTAAAGTAAAATTTATTTACTCTAATCTCCCTAGTGATAGCATAACTTATGATAATCTAAAAAAGACTATCTTGGAGGCATATGACCAAGTTCCTGAAACTCATAGACAGAATTTCAGTAATCTAAAGAAGGAAGAGAAACAATCCTATCTGGAGTTTGTCAAAGGAAAGGAAAGGCACTTTAATGCTTGGTTGAGGGCCAGTAAAGTAACTACTTTTGAACAACTCTGTCAGCTGGTGTGTTAGAAGAAATTCTCCGCAAAGTTCCATATTCCTTGAAATTGTATCTACAAGAGAGAGAAGTTACTAATGTAAACAAGGCAGCCACTTTGGCTGAAAATTACAGGTTGACTCATGGTGACTCTTTTTCAGGCAAAAGCAGAAGGGGACTGACTCGTCTAGGAGTACTAGTGTCTCTAGCGGCAGTTTCAGAGGTGGTGGTGGAACTCGCGTAACAGGTGATGGGAATGGTTCTGGTGGCTCCCAGCCATCTACTAATGTTAATTCTGGGAGCACGGTATCTGGTAAGACTGAACCAGGTAAAACCCCATACTCATCCAAACCTACTTTGATTTGTGCTTATTGTAAACAAACCGGTCATCACGTTAGGGACTGTCCTAAGCTTAAAGGCAGGGAAAGATGCTCAGAACAAGTTCTGGCTACTTCTAGTATTCCTTCTAACTTGCCTACCAGTGAACCAGCTACTTCTAGTTCTAACCAAACTTCTAAACTGACTATTTTGAGTGCCTGTCCTAATAACCCCACAGAGCCTCAAGACAGTATTCTAGCTGGTAGTGACCTTCCTAGCTGTTCTGTTGATCAGTTTCAACCCTTTCATTCTATAGGAACAGTTTCTTTATCTGACACTTCCACTAAATATCCCATTCAAGTACTTAGGGACACAGGAGCCTCTCATAGCATCATGTTAACAGGTGTGGTGCCTGATTTGCAGGACTGTTATTTGGCCCAGAGTGTTCTGATCAATGGAGTTAGTGGGTGTACAGTATTACTGTTCCTCTGGCTAAGGTTTATTTGAATACTGAGATGCTAGTGGTTACTTCACTGTAGGAGTTCAAGAGTCACTACCTGTGAAAAGAGTGAACTTTCTGTTAGGGAATGATATTGCAGGTGGAAAAGTTGTACCTGACCCTATTGTAGTTTCGTCTCCCTCATCATGTAATAACACAGAACAGCTGGAAAAGGACTATCCTTATTTGTTCCCTTCCTGTGTAATGACTAGGAGCATGGCAGGTCAACAGAATGACAGTAAAGATAGCACTAATTCTGTGGATGTTGATCTCTCCCACCTATTTTCTGATAATGACCATTCTCAGGTGTTAGCTTCTCCAAAGGATCTAAGTAATGTACCAATTGATTCTGACACTCTTAAAGAAGCCCAAGTAAAAGACTCTGAGTTAGCACCAATTTATTGGTGGCTCCTTACGTCAATGACGTAAGAGCCTATGATAATATGGCCTCGTTCGGGGCTCCTCAGAGCCCGGGTTAACCTCGATCACGACGGTCGAGAACCAAGATCATCTTAGATGATCACCCCTTAATCATTCCTAAGGTACGTCATTGGGACGGAGCCACTGAAAAGTAGAAAATAAAAAGAAAAGAATTAACACAGTTTGAACACCGCGCCTATGCGCATTCTGATCTTCCTCTGCTTCCCATACCTTGCCCGCTATTTCCACCTCTCAGGTGCGTTCTCTCTCGACCGTCGCCCATCCAGATACGACGTATTGTCTCTACCTCCCTTTCAGTTTTACATAGCCCCTCTTAAACGCATCAGTTTTAGTCCATAGTGAGTCTAATTGCAGTTGAGTTTATATATGCGTTTAGGAATGTATTTATTTGAACTATTTTCACTTGTAAACCTGAATAAGTAAGGACTTAGTCTGGGCTGGTCGACGATCGTGCTTTTCAAGGACGCCACTTTCGCTTTTTCTTAGTGTTTTTGTTTCTTTTTTTTATCATACGAGCCTCGGCTCATTAGCTGCAGTGTCTTTTTCTGTGAAAGTGTGTTTTAACATTGTTGTTGTTGTTGTTGTTGTTCCCCAAGCTGCCTGGCCGAACAGCCCCAAGGCCCCGAGCAAGGCCATAACCGAGCGCCCCCACAGAACCCTCCCTGCCGACCACAATAAAGCCTGGTTGACCGAAGCCACTCCATGGCGGGGAGCTGAGGAGGGTGCGGAAACGCCCGGGAAACCAAAGCCCCACCCAGGGCCCTGTGCCCCTCAGCAATTAAGAAGAGAAAGTTGAGGGGCAAAGGAAAAATGTGACGCTTTGGCTTCCAATCTTGGTAGATTGGGAGGTCAATCCACGGAAGAGACGCCGTCACTTGAGATCTAGAAAATATATAAGTAAAAGGAACAGTCAGAGTAAGCTATGGGTATGGCAGAGATCGCTCAGTTCTCACTCTGATAGACCAGCCCATCACCACTTTTTTTAACATTGTAGCTTGATATTAATTCCCTTAAGTGTTGAATTCTAGGTTAGTGTCAAATTCATAGATCTTTAATTATTCACATGTACCCCCCAAGGTTGTGCGCTGGCCAGGGGTTACTTATCATACCTTTGTTAAAATTTTATAAAAAAACTAAATTCACAAATCCTAATTTCGATTTTGTTTTTGTTTTTTAACCTATTTTCATTCAATGCTTCACACCATAACATCTACAATACCTTCAGTATTAACTTCGAAAGGTTTCTATGTGAAGGTGAATACTATAGGTTTGACTCCTGTAAGGAGATAAAGAAAACCTAATATTTAGTAGTGGCCCCGTAATCATTGACGAACATGCCTATTACATAAGGCATCCTCTTCAAACACTAATCCGCCGTAGTTTGAATCTACCGCGCAGAGCATTTAAAAACTGAGGAGCCTTCATCATGAGCGCACGCGACCTAACTCATGGCTTCAGTCATTATGAATTGGGTTCTCACTACGAAAAAACTTCGTAAAAAATAAAAACAAAAAGAAAATAAGAATAACTATCCAATAAGCTTTCCATCATATCGTGGATGTACTTGTGTGGATTTCTGACCAGACGCTGATTCAGGCGTCATTCCTCCTTCACTGACATATCAAGTAAACTAAAATCCTTAATACATCAACGAATGGGAAGGGGACGGTCGGGAGGGCCCCAGTCGTCAATGATTACGGGGCCACTACTAAATATTAGGTTTTCTTTATCTCCTTACAGGAGTCAAACCTATAATTTATTAGTCCATCATTGACGAACATGCCTGATATCTAAGACTGGAGGGGGACATTCGTAATCATATCATAACTCTAGAAAAGCAGATAATAAAAACAACCACATAGTATTCTTACTTTTGAAAAATGTATTTAATACGGCGTAGGCCGGAAATATACAAGAAAAAGGGGTTCAGGCAGGTGCGTGCTTCAAAGAAGCCTGCCCGACAAAAATGGGTAACCCTGAAGATTCTGAACACAGATCTGTAGTTACAAAAGGCACCCCACTCAACGAGTGGTGACAAAAATAATAAGTTATAAGTTTATATGTGCACATCATAAACCCCAAAATACATGTGGAGATCAATTGCAAATGAACTCCATTGAACTAATATTACATTGCTTTCGCAGCTAAAACTACTATAACAACACCGTTGTTTTGTACTAAACCTTGTACTAGCACAATTTCTCGCAGAGAAATTTTCATATCACATTTTAACCTTAAATTGTATCACAGCTCTCATACTCCGGCGGGGTCTAGGGTGTCCTATGTCAACTGACTGCCCCCCCCCCCCCCCCTTCCGTGAAAGTAAACATAAGTGACTGCAGGGCCACCTAGACCCTCTGCCTTAAAGCTATACATGGTAAGGAAGGTTTGTCTAGAGCAACTGACAAGTATCTAGAGAGAAACGTATGATTAGACGCCCACAACTGTGTGGACGCAATATCTTCAACTGAAAAGTTTTTCAGGAAACGTAAAGAGGCCGCCCACTTGCGTAAATCGTGGGCCCTACCCACAACGCCGGGATTACTCTCTTTAATGACTTCTACCAGAAGAGAGGCTAATCGCCGTTTAAGTAAGCGTTTACCCGTACTCGCTACCCATAAAGCACCTTGGGGGTTTTGAGGAGCTATTCTCAAATATTTGGTTAGAGCTTGCACTGGACATAAATTATGATGCACTTTTCCCCTTTTTAACGCCGGCACCGTGAACTCAGAAAACACGTGTGCACTATGCTCATTCTTGGCTATAAACGCCGGGGAGGGTGCAATGGAAATTGAATCATTAAGTCTACCAAACCTAAGACAATTAGGTGTGTTGCTCATCGCCGCCAGCTCAGACACTCTGTTTCCGGTGGCCAAAGCCAAAAGGAAAACTGCCTTCTTTAAGATTAAAGCAAAGTCTGCAGTATTTTGATACAGACGAGAATGAAGTAAAGACAAAGCTTTGTCCAGAGACCAAGTAGGCATGAGCTGACGGGGAGGTGGGCGGAGTTTAAAACACGCTCTCATAAATCCTGTTTCCTCCGCCACCGGTATGGATAGACCTGTAAGGTCGAAAAAGGGCACTCTAATCGCAGTTAAGTGATTCTTCAAAGTTACCACAGATAAACGTTTCTGCTCCAACAGATAGTTCAAGTAATTAAAAACCAATGCCACTGAGGGTACAGTTTGTTCCGTTCTAACAATCCAAGAAGTAAAAGCTTTCCAATGTGATTGATATTGTCGCTTAGTAGACTGAGTATATTGATTGAGCAATTTATTGGTCACATCCCTACCGTATGGTGCTAGCCACTTGGCCTCCTGAATGTCCATAATGCAAAAGTCAGCGAGGTCGCTAGGTTGCCAATCGTGTCTAAGTGGAAGTACCCGACCGGGAGCGATACCGGGTCCGGGCACCACATTATTAATTGCTGGTACCACACCTGCGCCGGCCACAGGGGCGCGATTAGCGAGACTAAGCCTCGATAAACTCGTAGTTTGTTCACTACGTGGCACATTAGTGACGCATCTGGCGGCGGAAACAGATAGATGGAGCTCCATCTGTTCCAGTCTGTCACTAGGGCGTCTGGCCCCCCTGCCGGCGTTATCGCCCGGCGGGTGAGGTATAGAGGGAGCTTGTGAGTCTCCTCGGACGCAAAAAGATCCACTTGTGGATGGGAGAGCTCCGCAATCATTAGGTCGAAAATGGGTTGCTTGAGCTCCCATTCTACTGTCGTGCTCTGTCTCCGGGACAGAGCGTCTGCCCAGACGTTCGCTACGCCTGGGAGATAAGATGCGTGAAGATAAATATCTAGACTGCTGGCTAGAACAAAAATCTCTTCCGACACGAGTAGCAACTTCCTTGACCTCGTTGACCCTTGTTTCTGAATACAGTGAACTGCATTCAGTGGAAGTAGTGAGAGCTGTTGTGCCTGGCACATTGGAAATTGGGCCTGACACAAGCGGATGGCTAGGTATTTTCGCTAAAGCAAAGGATGTAGCCAGAGGTCGCACATTCGTCGACATCGCGGGATCTCCCGTATCAGGAGGAGTTTCCGGCGTAGGGCCCAAGAACCTATTAAGTGCATTCAATAGTAGTCCATCAATCTCTTCCGCCGGTACATACCTAGCCGATGACGAACTCCCTGGAGATTCGACAGTACCCTGAGAGTCGCCTAAAAGGTGACTGGACTCTTCAACCTCCATCTCTGAGACCAGAGATCGTTGTTCTTCATCCGTTAAGTCTGGCTTATCATGGGAAGATCCCGCCGAAGCCGGGACCTCCACATGTTGCCATGTTAAAACTGGGGTAGAAGATGGTACATCGGCATCCCGTGGACGTCAGCACTAGTTGAGTCACAAAGGGATGTGTTCTGTCCTGCCAGGACTGTGAGTATCGCCATACACCTTGGCTGTGGCTGTCCCTCGCTTGCGAGCTCGGTATACTCTCTAAAAGAGAGCCCTGTAAAGGTTTATGATAATTAAAAGCTCCCATAGCTCATTAACACATTGAAAGCAGAGCTGGTGAGCAAAATCATAAAGTATACTAATTAATTTAATTTATATTTAATTGTATTAAAATAAATTACTATAAATAAACACAATATTATCCTAATATAATCATAGAAAATATATATGGTTATTATTATTCAGTGATTAAATTATTTCATTAACAAATGAAAATAATATATAGGGATCTATCTATTCTATCTATTGCCTGACGCCGTGATCCCCGAAGGGGTGGCCACGAACGAACCGCCCCCATGCACCTCTGTCCCCAGTCAGTCGACGCCCCTCCCCCCAACCAGCACCGCCTTCGTTCATGTAGTTCCTCACTCCATCCTTCCACCTCATATTCGGTCTACCTCTCCCCCTCTGTCCCTCCACCTCGCTCTCGTACACCCTCTTAGTCATTCTCTCGCTTTCCATACGTTCCATATGGCCGAACCATCTCAAGTTGTTCCTTTTCACACTTTCCAGCACATCTACCTCCACACCACACCTCCTTCTTACTTCCTCATTAGTCTGTCTATCCCTCCATGTAACTCCGCACGCACTCCTTAAGTAATTAATTTCCACTGCTCTCACTCTTGGTCTGAGTCTCTCAACCAACGTCCATGCTTCGCTTCCGTAAGTCAGTGTCGGGATTACCACACTGTCATGCAAGGACTTCTTCACTTCCATACTGACCACCCTATTTCTTGTTACTGCTTTTAGCGTTCCTACAACCCTCTTCCCCTGTTGTACCCTCTCCCGCACCTCTTCATCCATAGTCCCATCTTTACTCAACACACTGGGATACCTGGGATAGGGATACCTGATCTTAACGGCGTTGAACATACAGCAATGAGAGGTTCAAGTGCCGACATGGCAGAGACTGGGGGAAAACTACCCCGCCCCCGGGAACTACCTGGTCACCTGGTGCAACACCGGTACTCCGCCCTGGAAAGAGAATTTTCCGGGGATTAAAGCTCATAGGGTTACACCCAAAAAATGGTACAAAATATGTGTCACAAGACCGCCGGTCAACGAACCGTAGCACTCCACCACTACTTTTCGTTTTCCTTTAGTTTCATATTAAAGATTTCAGGATATACTGTATTTACCTGTCCAGAAGATTTTTAAGCATATCTTTTGAATCCTCATAAAGATGAAGTATATCTTTATTAAAGATGAAGTCTTTCAAGTATCCTTTACACTTGAAACATTAGTAAGATTCCGGCATCTTTTTATCCCATAAAAAGTCTAAGCCTATCCTAATCTCTAATCCGGCTTCTCCCAGAAGCCCTCATAGATCGCCATCTTGAAGGCCGTGATACCCTATTGTATCAATCAATTGTTTGGCAAATGATCGAGAATTGCTAATCAGTTAATATAACCACCCGAAGGTATAACCGCCGGGTTTTATATGCAATGTCAAACCAATTGTACCTGCCCCAGACCTTTTTTGTAAAAAGGTCGCCGGGAGAGAAAGACTAAACAAACAAACAACATTGTTCCAATTGTTTATTAAGGATTTCAGCATATCTTTTACCTGTTCGAAAGAATTAAGCATAACTTCTGAATCCTCATCAAGATGAAACATATCTTTATTAAAGATGAAGTCCTTCAAGTATCCCTTTACACTTGAAACACTAGTAAGATTCAGGCATCTTTTTATCCCATAAAAAGTCTAAGCCTATCTTAATCTCTAATCCGGCTTCTGCCAGAAGCCCTCATAGATTGCCGTCTTGACGGCCGTGATACCCTATTGTATCAATCAATTGTTTGGCAAATTATCGCGAATCGCAAATTCGTTAATATAACCACCCGAAGGTACAACCGCCGGGTTTTATATGCAATGTCAAACCACTTATACCTGCCCCAGACCTCTTTGTAAAAAAGGTCGCCGGGAGGGAAAGACCAAACAAAATAACTGTGTGGAGCCCCCCTCACCGGGAATAACACAGGAAGCCTGATCCCAGGCTTGACCACAGAAAACGCAGTTTCTGATGAGCCCTCAAGCGACCAAACTCGTCGGGGTAACTTACCTATTTTAGCCATCCTGACTAAAACTCGGTAACCAAAAACGGTGTTCTCGGAGCAACGAGAAAAAACTCCGGAAAGGTAACCCACACCAAACGAGACATAACAGGAGGGCGTAATGCATAAAGCAATGAATAACACAGGAAGCCTGATCCCAGGCTCGACCACAGAAAAACGCAGTTTCTGATGAGCCCTCAAGCGACCAAACTCGTCGGGGTAACTTACCTATTTTTAGCCATCCTGACTAAAACTCGGTAAACCAAAACGGTGTTCTCGGAGCAACGAGAAAAAACGCCGGAAAGGTAACCCCCACCAAACGAGACATTTTAACACATTTTATACAAAGTGTGTGCGCAAAAATAGGGATACCTGAACAGGAGGGCGTAATGCATACAGCAAAAACCGGGGCAAAGGTAGCCATGACAGAGACTGGAGGGAAACTACTCCAGGTTCTGCATAGACCCGCCGGGACCCAGCTCTGGAAAATTTAAAATTTCCAGGAATTAATGCTCATAAGGTTAACCCAATCATGTTCGCACACAGGTGTTAAATAACCCGCCGGGTAACGAGACGTAATACTCAACGACCACAGCTCGCCACGCGGTGGGGTTTCCTAAGTAAAAGATTTCAGAATATCTTAATTTGTCCAAAAGATTTATGAATACCCTCTGACATAATATATAAAGACCATCATGGCGTTTATAAGTGATTAAGTCTTTCCGGTGGTGTTTGTTTCCATATTAAATATTGGAAAAAAAAAACTAAAAAAAGACGCCGGCCCCCGAATTATCTCGTAGATAAAAAACTGGGAAGCCTGACAAATATACGAGATCTAACTTCTGCCGAAGTATCTTTTAGATCGCCGTATGTTGAAGGCGGCGATACAAAACGTATCCCTCAAATGTCTGGTTAACTAACTGAATTGTAAATTCGTTATTCTCATCCGTGCAAGAAACACCCGCCGGGTGTGAATAATAGTTTAAAAAACGTTAACCCCAAATGTGCCCTAAAGCGCCGTATGTTGAAGGAGGCGATACACAAAGCATCCCTCAATTGACTGGTCAACTAAACTGAATTTTGCAAATTCGGTCATCCCAACCTTCCAGGTTGCACCCACCGGGTGAATTAAAGTTTAAAAGTTAACCCCAATAAATAACTGTGTGGAGCCCCCCTCACCGGGAATAACACAGGAAGCCTGATCCCAGGCTTGACCACAGAAAACGCAGTTTCTGATGAGCCCTCAAGCGACCAAACTCGTCGGGGTAACTTACCTATTTTAGCCATCCTGACTAAAACTTGGTAACCAAAAACGGTGTTCTCGGAGCAACGAGAAAAAACGCCGGAAAGGTAACCCACACCAAACGAGACATAACAGGAGGGCGTAATGCATAAAGCAATGAATAACACAGGAAGCCTGATCCCAGGCTCGACCACAGAAAAACGCAGTTTCTGATGAGCCCTCAAGCGACCAAACTCGTCGGGGTAACTTACCTATTTTAGCCATCCTGACTAAAACTCGGTAAACCAAAACGGTGTTCTCGGAGCAACGAGAAAAACGCCGGAAAGGTAACCCCCACCAAACGAGACATTTTAACACATTTTATACAAAGTGTGTGCGCAAAAATAGGGATACCTGAACAGGAGGGCGTAATGCATACAGCAAAAACCGGGGCAAAGGTAGCCATGACAGAGACTGGAGGGAAACTACTCCAGATTCTGCATAGACCCGCCGGGACCCAGCTCTGGAAAATTTAAAATTTCCAGGAATTAATGCTCATAAGGTTAACCCACTCATGTTCGCACACAGGTGTTAAATAACCCGCCGGGTAACGAGACGTAATACTCAACGACCACAGCTCGCCACGCGGTGGGGTTTCCTAAGTAAAAGATTTCAGAATATCTTAATTTGTCCAAAAGATTTATGAATACCCTCTGACATAATATATAAAGACCATCATGGCGTTTATAAGTGATTAAGTCTTTCCGGTGGTGTTTGTTTCCATATTAAATATTGGAAAAAAAAACCTAAAAAAGACGCCGGCCCCCGAATTATCTCGTAGATAAAAAACTGGGAAGCCTGACAAATATACGAGATCTAACTTCTGCCGAAGTATCTTTTAGATCGCCGTATGTTGAAGGCGGCGATACAAAACGTATCCCTCAAATGTCTGGTTAACTAACTGAATTGTAAATTCGTTATTCTCATCCGTGCAAGAAACACCCGCCGGGTGTGAATAACAGTTTAAAAAACGTTAACCCCAAATGTGCCCTAAAGTGCCGTATGTTGAAGGAGGCGATACACAAAGCATCCCTCAATTGACTGGTCAACTAAACTGAATTTTGCAAATTCGGTCATCCCAACCTTCCAGGTTGCACCCACCGGGTGAATTAAAGTTTAAAAGTTAACCCCAATTGTTCCTATCCCCACTTCTTTGAAACAGATCGCCGGGGAGGAAATACAACTACAGCATAGTTTTATATTGGCTTTGCAAAACCGAAAAAACTACAAACAACACGTGTCCGTATGAACACTGTTAGATGGGTACAGCCAACCCGCCGGGATGAAACAGGCACCCCAGAGACGCAGACCTGGGGAGCCACAGACACCCACTCGCCGGGGAAACAAGCCTGTTTTAAACCACGCGTGGCCAAAACTAGGCAACCAGCCGGGGTTATCAAGGTGAAACCGAGAAAAACCCGCCGGAAAAACCCACCCCGTCCAGATACCATCTGAACGCAACACCGGACCGAGGCGTAGCTAAAACACAACTAACGCCGGGCCCAACATAGTCCGTGGAATTAGCCAAAACACAACTAACCCAGGACACATAAATAGTCCGTGGAATTAGCCAATACACAACTAAACCAGGATACACATGACACAGTAGTACATATTTAGAAAATAAATCAATAACACTTGTATATGTGATAAAGCTACGAGAGGCTGGCTAGGCCTAGCAGACGGATAACAGTAACATGTCGGAATATAAACAAAAAGCACTGAATTATATCACAACAGGAACCACCGCCAACACACCACTGTAGCAAACACTTCCGGCAAAGGGAAGAACCGACTCGGGACCCAGAAAAAACTTCACTAAGTGAAGAAAAATACGCTGGGAACGACAGCAAAAATACGCTACCTCATCAGAAAGATAAAAGGAAGCAATAACGCGTAATGAAAGCCGCCTGCATCACAAAGCTAGCTTAACTGTGAAAAAATTCACCTGTCCACAACAGGACCACGAGGGTACATCCGAAATAGATGCCCCAAACATACGACCCAAAATACACTGCACTGCGGGCAACCAGCCCAGGACACTCCTGCTACGCATATCCTAACCTTACTCGATACATCCCGGAGTAAACCAATGAGAAAAAACTCACTAGGGACGCAACAAATGCGGAACCCGCGGAGCGTGGGGAGACAGGTCCGGGCAGGCTGAGCGCAGAGCAGAGAAGGAGGAATGACGCCTGAATCAGCGTCTGGTCAGAAATCCACACAAGTACATCCACGATATGATGGAAAGCTTATTGGATAGTTATTCTTATTTTCTTTTTCTTTTTATTTTTTACGAAGTTTTTTCGTAGTGAGAACCCAATTCATAATGACTGAAGCCATGAGTGAGGTCGCGTGCGCTCATGATGAAGGCTCCTCAGTTTTTAAATGCTCTGCGCGGTAGATTCAAACTACGGCGGATTAGTGTTTGAAGAGGATGCCTTATGTAATAGGCATGTTCGTCAATGATGGAGGGGCCACTAATAAATATATCACTTTGACATTAATCAATCAAGAGTGCCTCATCATATATACAGTATTTGCCTTCAAGACATTTTGTATGGCATTATTTTCAGTGAGAACCATCAAATACTTACAGCTGATGGTTTTATATTGTGATATTAAATTCAATTACATTCTAATAAAGCCTATATGGTACTGCTTATTGAGGCACTCGTATATCATTATTTTCAAGGGTACCAAGTAGGCCTACAGCCAATGAGTACCCAAAATAATATCTTGATTGAATATATCTCACTGACTTACAATCCCGGAACGATGTAAGAAAACATGTACAAAGATACACAATAATCGCCAATTAACACTCGTTCCCGAGTAGGCCTACCCTGACGAGTGCAAAAAAAAAAAAAAAAAAAAAAAAAAAAAAAAAATTGGCGTGTTGAGAATTCTCAAGTCCCCGGGTACCCTAGACCTTATCTCAATAAGGCCCGGGTACCAGGACTGCCGGGTATGGTGACAGTCCTGGGTACCCAGATGGGTGGGTGATATTACAATACCATACAATGCAGAAAAGGATATAGGAGTAGTGATAGACAATAAGTTAAATTTCTCAGAACATTTAGCGGAAAAGATAAACAAAGCCAATAGAATTGTAGGGCTGATAAGGAGGACATTTGTGTCACTTGACGAAGAAATATTCAGGAATCTCTATACAGCGCTGGTTAGGCTGCACCTGGAATATGCGAACCAGGTGTGGGCTCCATATATGGTAAAGGTTATAGTAGTGGAGAAAGTGCAGAGGAGAGCTAGCAAGCTAGTACCAACGTTGAAGAACGCGGACTATGAACAGAGGTTGAGGACACTGGGATTTCCGACACTGGCATATAGGAGAAAGAGAGGGGATATGATAGAAACTTTTAAGATAGTGTCAGGAAAGTATGATGAGCATGTGTGTGAAGGTATCTTCTTGATGCGGGAGGGAACAAGAACGAGAGGACACTCTAAGAAAATTTACAAAGAAAGAAATAGGCTTGAAAAGGCAAAGAACTCATTTTGTGATAGAGTGGTAAGTGAGTGGAACGCGCTGCCCCAGTATGTAGTCGATTCCGAATCAATAAGGAAGTTTGAAAGTAATCTTGATAAAGCATGGGGAAGACAAGATTTGAAGTTTGATTATAAAGCAAAAATACAGAATAGTAAAAATGTTGCATCTGCTGCCGCCGCCGCCAACACAGTGAACGACCGCAGTAGTGCAAGTACTGGCACTGAGCTGGATAGACAGGCCTAGTTTGCCTTTTTCCAGAGGATCTACTGTAAGAAACTGTAAGAAGAATTCTCAAGTCCCCGGGTACCCTAGACCTTATCTCAATAAGGCCCGGGTATCAAGGCCCGGGTACCAAGACTACCGGGTATGGTGACAGTCCCGGGTACCCAGATGGGCGGGTGATATTACAATACCATACAAGAATTCTCAAGTCCCCGGGTACCCTAGACCTTATCTCAATAAGGCCCGGGTACCAAGGCCCAGGTACCAGGACTGCCGGGTATGGTGACAGTCCCGGGTACCCAGATAGGCGGGTGATATTACAATACCATACAAGTACTGTATTTATGGCGTGTTGAGAATTCTCAAGTCCCCGGGTACCCTAGACCTTATCTCAATAAGGCCCGGGTACCAGGACTGCCGGGTATGGTGACAGTCCCGGGTACCCAGATGGGCGGGTGATATTATAATACCATACAAGTATAAAGCCAGGCCTGGGTACATATAAGATATTGCCAGTTACCCGGCCGACTGGTAAAGCTATGACAAACCCGGGCACCAAGATTCCCGGGTGGCATCACATTACCATATCAAGTATAAAGTCAAGCTCGGGCACTTGTAGGCTATGGCTGGCTACCCAGGCATTATAATACCGGGCGGTATTATAATCCACAACAAATATAAAGATAAACCCGGCCGGGTACAAACAGGCTATTGCCGGGTACTCTGACAACTGTCAAGACTAGGACAGACCCGGGTACCAGTATTCCCGGGTGATACTATAAAGGCTATAGCCGGTTACTCTGGAGGCTGCTAAAACGATGACAGACCCGGATACCAATATTCCCGGGTGGCATCATAAATGCCAAAAAACAGCCCCGGTTACAAGTACATCCCGGGTACAAGTAAGCTATTGCCGGTCACTCCAGACATTCCCGGGTTCCAATATTCCCGGGTGCTATCATAATAACAAGCATAAGGCCATAACAAGACCCGGGCACCAGGAAGCCAGTTACCGGGTACTCTGGCGACTCTTAAGACGATGGCATATTATTTTCCGGGTATCCTAAGCTTTGTCATACTTTAATAAAGACAAACCAGGGTTCCAATAATGGAATCAAATGGAAATTATTGCCGGGTACTCTAGGCTTTGTCATACTATAATAAAGACAAGCCCGGTTCCCAATAATTAAGGCAGATTTTATTTTGTCGGATACTCTAGGCATTGTCATACTATAATAGGACAAGCCCGGGTTGCAATAATGGAGGCAAATATTAATTTTGCCGGTTACCCTAGGCTTTGTCATACCATATTAGAGACAGGCCCGGGTACCAGTCATTAACACTACTATCAGAATTATGTTAAATACGAGAGCTTAAGCTGACCAACCGGTTACACTTAGCCTCTATGTTGCCAAGTATACAAATATATTAGTCTTAGCGTAAGACTAGGTTATACCTGACTAAAAAATCACCGAGTAATTATATCCACTGATACCGGGTAATAATTCACTAGGCTATTTCTTACATAAGCGGCAACTATAGTTTATTTAAAATAAACGATACAAGGGTAGTTCCTATTTTTGCCAAATTTAAGTAGGCCTAATAATTCCGGTATTATTCCCACTATGCAACATTGACTCCTTGGTATCTTTCACAGGCTCAGGCGAGCTGCTGCTTTACCACAGAAGAATCTTTTCAACGATTAGAACGATCTCTTCCGGCCAAGTGATAACCATCAGAGGATCCGAACAGTGTTCCAGGTTGGGAACTGTGGTGGACCTTGCCGTCCTCTCACCTGTTGTTCTCCTCGCTCGGCTAAAAACCCTATAATTTTAGGGGAGTTAATTTTTTACAAAACACTAAACGTTTCCGGTTTCCAGTTCACCGGCTAATTGACTAAGTCACTAATCATATTTTTGTTAATAACCATGACCCAAAAACCATTTATACCCTCGGTCACATGCAAACAAGTGTTATTATCTGTGTGGGGTTTGGTAAAGTCTAACATTTCAGGTAGTTTAACCTTCCAGCCCTGGCTACGCATTACATAAATATTCCCCGAAACCCGGGTGTTTTGGCCGAAAAACATCTAGGCTAGGCTACCGTATCTTTGTTACTCTAACTGCTTCCGCATTCCCGCGCATCCCCAAGCGTAGCTGTGTTATTTACCTGTAGAATGGCATTAAGTAGAGCTCTCTAAGTCAACTGGTTCAGTTGTGATGATGATTTCATTGGAGATAACTTTATGGCAACAACAGCCACTTTACACTACTTTTCGATACTTAACAACAACATACAGGCACACACGAACAAGCGACGCTCTCCTTCTTGTGGCCGGAGATGCGGGGCGTCGGTCCAGCCGGCTGTTGTTTACATGCGTCGGACCGACGCCTCGCACACCAAGCTCACAGGCTTTCAATCACTGGGCGTTAAAGAGCCCTTCCGGGCAGCTGTTGTATGCTTTTTTATGGGCGTTCAAGAGCCCTTCCGGGAACAGAGGGTTAAACAAAATCTCCAGGTATTATGGAGGTAAAGTATGTAAGCTTTTTAGAAATATCCTTTTCTATATCCCCTAGCTCCTCCCCATCTCCTGACAAGAAAATGTCTGGATCTAGCAGGAAAAGACATAGAACATAAGAACATAAGAAAATGGGAGTCTGCAAAAAGCCGATCGGCCCACACAAGGCAGATCCCTGTCACACCCAACCCCAATTACATAACAACATAAGGTCATAAGATCGCGGGAAACTGCATATGGCCATGCGGCCCACATGAAGCAGCTCCCATTCACACCCAGCCCATATCACCCAAATGGGAATCCAACTTATGCTTAACCCTTCCTACCCGGTCTGCCTTAGGTAAGGACAGCACGAAAGAAGGGCCGCTACCCGGTATGCCTTATCTAAGGCATGAGCTTAATAGCCTAATTAAGCTTGGTCTGAACGCCGGGCGTACGACGTATGTCAACAAACCCAAGCGTTCGTCACCGCACCTCCGAAAACAAGAAGGAGAAGAATGTTATTGTTCTGACGTCATGACAAAATTAGTGTCTGAAAAGCCCCCATATTGGCAACATCTCTGCAATATTGGCTCCACTGAAATCGTCATCACAACTGAACCAGTTGACTTACAGAGCTCTACTCAATGCCAAAATACAGATTGAAAACCACACTACGATTATAGATGAGTGGGAAAGTTCTAGCAGTGAAAATAAACATAAATACGGTAGCCTAGGCCTAGACGTTTTTCAGCCATTTCGCCCGGGTAGGGGCGACCGTCATTGGGTAAGACAGCCCGGGTAGCAAGGGTTAAAGCTTTCAACTGTTTCTGAGCTAATTACTGTTCTGGGCAGTGCATTCTACATGTTAACAACTCTATTACCAAACTCTATTATAACTCTGTAGGTCGACCAGCTCAAAGTTTTCCAGTAAATAAACAGAAGAAAGTGAGCAAATCTCAAACTAAAAGGCGACCTGCTAAGTACCAAACTTCCCCGACTCGACTCGCAGTCATGATTCCAAAATCCTGCATTCTACACCACATATCCCCAGACTTTTGACATTGTCTAATGTGGTCAGTCACCCAGCTAACCCTGTTACATCAAAATACATAAATTACCTGTCCCATCTACTTCCTTGACTGATCCAAGTTATGAGGGTGTCAGTCCCCCTCCACTTTCCCTAGTACAGTTACCTGATACTATTGAACAGCAATCTGATTAAACCCAGTTGCTTGCTCCACCCACATTAATTCACCCTAAACTGATTCAGGTGAATATGGAAGCTGAAGTACATAAACCCATACACTAAGCACCTGTTCAGCCTTCTACGGACTTACCTGTTCGTTTAGATCCTTCTCTGGCAGCTCCAGACATTTTGGTTGCAGTACGGTTGGGGCAATACGGAAAAAAGTACTTCCTAAAGATACCCCAGAACCTTTGGTCATAAGCAATGCTATGGTAGGGTGTTATGATTTGGAAACCAGTAACCATACTGAGGAGGGTTGGAGTGAGAATGAGTACCATGGTTCTCAATTAGAACAAAGTGAAGAAGAGTTTCCAGATATAGTCCCTACTTAGAGCCCACCTGGTGGCTTGTTTGGTGAACTTCAGGTATTTTCTTAAATCTATGCATGAGTTGACAGACAAAATTGAACAGAAATTTACGTCTTTAGATAAGGCCATCCAAGATCTCCAAAGTAGGTCTCTTGCTCCACTCATGTTACAACATGCCATACCAGACACAGTTCCACTGTCTCATTTACCTGTCCAGCCTAAACAACCTGCTCATGAAATGTCCAAGAAGCCTCCCCCTCTACTAATTGGTGAATCTCGATACTGGAAACAATTACCAGGGTAGCACCTACTAATGCTGACACAGGTCATTCAGACTTGGTGCCAATACCAAATGAGTGGTTTATTAAAACGGACGAGCTTAAGCATCTACATACAAAAGATGCACAAGGCCGATTGCTGGACGTAATCATAAAACCCTTCCCATCTCTGTTGGATGCTAAGTACTTTACTTACACACAGACACCCACAGTGCCTTCAGGTAAGCGCTTCAAACCATGGTCTGATGTGAATAAGGCGGATGGACATAACGCCATTAAATCCCCCCCCCCCATAAACTCCCATAGGAGGATCACCAATTTGCCACTATGTATGTATACAACTCCGACTCTATTCCCCAGGAGTTCTGGGAATATCTCAGATCTCCAAAAAGAGTTTGTAAACCAGCTAGTGACCCCATGATTAATACACCTACCCCTGCACTGATTGACAAAGACTTTAGACTGCGTCAAAAGAGCCCATAGGTTGCTGTAAAATTTTATCACACAGCACCAACGTGCACAAGCCATGAGGCAAGTAGCAGATTCTATCCCTGAACAAAACTCCAGGTCTGCACTTCATTTTATCAGAAGAACTTCATGTGTTAATTCTCTGATGACCACTAGGGATGTTAATATTGCTATTTTTGAGGCAGCTAGAGCTAGACAGGATCCGCGCATCAAATTGCCCAAGAATATGCCCAAAGATATTGCTACTCGAGTTCTCCTTTCACCTCTGTTCACATGTAGATTGATTCCCCAAAACGACCTGGAATGAGCTTCATGCTCTGTTGCTAAGACCTGAGATAGCTGCATTTTAGGCAGTCTCTGCAAACAAGCTGAAACACCCTAGACAGTTCCACTCTCGTTCTCAATCACAGCGTGGAAAAGTTAGAGTCCAATTACCCTCTCCTAAGCTTACTCCACAAACATCTCAGGCTCATAGGGGTAACTCATCAAACAGAGGACACTACCAGTCCAGAGGCCGGGGTGCACCAACATGCCCCCAAACACCAGAGACCACCTGGTCACCATCAACCCTCCACCCCTCACCAACCTGTCCAAAGTACAAGAAACTAAATTTTCTGGAGGCCATCAACAGAGAACTGGTCCTACATCAGACAGGCCAGTTCAGGAAAGATTTCCTTCATTGGCCTCAGAGATCTTGGGCGAAAGAGGGTAGTAAAGAAGGTCCTTACATGGCTCAGGTTAGTAAAACCCCTCCCCAGAGCTCAGTCCAATAATGTTCAACTATCTCTAGAGTTAGAAACAGTAATAAACCAAATGTTGACAGACAATGTTGTGACTTATGTACCAGAAGGCATACCAGTTTTCTATCCCGCATGTTTCTCGTCCCAAAAAAAGGGACAGGCTACAACTAAGGCATGCGATAGACATGTCCCTCCTCAACAAATCAATTCACAATATGAGGTTCAGGATGTTAACTATTTCCCAAGTAAGGCTAGTTCTACAGCCAAAGGTCTGGGTAATTACTCTAGATCTAAAAGACTCCTACTGGCACATCCCAATAGCAAAGAGGAGCCAAAAGTTCCTAGCTGTCCCATTCAGAAACAAAGCGGTAATGTTCACCAGAATGCTTTTCAGCTTGAACATAGCTCCCAGTTTTTTCACCAAGATAAGTGAAACAAACTCTTCTCCCTCTACTCAAGGACGGTGTGAAAATACTGTTTTACCTAAAAAATTGGATGATTCCGTGGTCTTCTCCATTCCATTGCCAAGCACAAACCTTGAGAGTCATGCAAATGTGGCAAAGTTGAGTTCTCAGAGTAAATTTAGAGAAATCAAATCTCACTCCTACATCGTTGTAGGTAAAATCTCAGGCAAAGGGAATCAGTGACACATTGGTCAGATCCACCTCCCACTCGATGGGTGGACATAGACGCCTCGAGTCTGATAGGATGGGGCTATCAGTCGACGGAAGGTTATTAGAATCACGGAAAATGGACAACATTAAGTCAGTGTCATATCAATGCCCAAGAACTAGCAGTTCCGCGGTTTTTCCCAGAATTCATGCGATGTCATTGACCTCCAGGTCAATTACATTCCGGATGGACAACATGACCACTGTAATTTGCTGGAAGAAACAGGTCCCCACCCGGTCCAGGTTTCTCCAGGATCTCTCGGGAAAATATATTCTTTCTAGCCCAAAACACATTCCACAATAATCCATGCAACAGATCTACCAGGGGTCTCCAATCTGTGGGCGGATGCTCTGTCCAAGGGAAAGATTACCTCAGCGGAATGGGCTCTCAAACAAAAGGCATTCAACCACTAAGTCTGCCATTTTCACCTCAAACCGATCTGTTTTGCATCTCGTAATTCAACGAAGCTCCAGTCTTACATATCTCGGAATCACATAACACGAGAAGGGGGCCCAGATGCCCTCACAGTGAATTGGAACAGGTGGACATAGATTTATGATGTGAGAATCATTCATCACCTCAGGTCGTTTCCAGGACCAAGTGGTCCTGGTTGCTCCAATGTGGCCTACTCAGGTGTGGCACACTCAACTTACTCAGTGGTATAACAAACCTCTGCAACTCCCCCTGTCCTATTTCCACTTGAAAGAAATTGGAAACCTGCAGACCTCGCTCAATTTTGCCATGTGGACATTCTCAAATCCAAGTGGCTACCGTCCTACAACAAGGAAGTCACGTATATGCTCACAAGTCAATACACAGCGTCCACTTTAAGACAGTATAGTTCACACTGGGAACAATTTACAACTTAGAGTGTAGAGTCAGACCAGCAGTCTCCATCGGTTGCTTTGTTGTTGAAGCACCTAAATTACTTAATTGACTTTAAAAAACTAACAGTGAACACACTTATAAACCACATATTTAGTATTGGTTCCTTCGTCAATGACGAAGAGCCTATACTATATATAGGCTGAGATTCCGGGACCCGTTCGGGATTCCCCGGAGTTCTTATCACAACCGTTGCGTATATAGCATAAAAACAATCCTTGGTTAATACCCATTAAATCTTACCAAGGGCTCGTCATTGAAAATGAATACCACTAGAAATAAAATTTTAAGAAGAATCTATCATTTCAAACCTCCCGGTGCCTCAGCCCTCCAGCTGTGCTGTCGTTATGCTTCCCTTGCACGTGATGCCAGACTTTCTAGCATGTTTATCTGCCTCTTTACGGTTGTGATCCTGGCGAGTCGGACATGTGCCCCCTTGCTCTGGGCGTCTCAGCGTTTGCCTGGCTTTCTCACTCCTAGTGAGTCCTTGTTATATATTATTTGAGTTAGGTCCAAACATGAATTGAGTAATCGCCCTGTATGTTTCAGAGGGCCACCGTCCACGCCTGTCCACACCGAAAGTATATATGGATACTACTTCGCCATTCTTAATATTTGTTGTTCGTCGTAGTAAGTGATTATTGTTATATTAGGCTATATCCTATACAATGCTTGCATTTAATTATTTACTTATCGTAGGCTATTATTCATCTTATTCGTGTGCCCTCAGGATACACGTTGAACTCTAAGGATATTATTAATTCAAAGTTTTCTTTGTTGTAAAGTAGCCTACATTATTTCCTGAAATTCTACTAGTACTGTATTAAATTTTTCAAAATCGCTGTGGTAAACTATCAATGGAAGTTAAATATTACTAAGCTATAATGAATCAAATAAAATCAATCTAAATAAAAACTACTCTATATCTAAATTGAATTCAATCTGAAACAAGCTAATTTATATCCAAAGGTCTCACATAATAAATGTATATAATTATAGGGTAAGGTTATAAGGGTTAATATTAGCCAGGAATTAACTCACCAATAGTTCCACGTGGCAAGGGAGAACGTTTTACCCAATATGGCGGTGGACAATGGGGAACGAGACTTCGGTCCCAAGACACGAGTCAAGTTAAAGAAAGAATAAATGATTACATGGGAATGGATATGAATAATATGCTTATCTATCAGTCAGTCATGATGTCGATGAGAGCGTCGTGATGGTGTAGTTGTGTGTATTGCTGTATGTGTATTGTGATTAGAGGCACAAAAGCACGATCAACTGAGGGCGGAAAATTAGATGTTAACTGGTTGGTGTTCGTGAAGGCTCTGGCGTACCTCAAAAGCACACCTTGCTGCCTTGGCAAACCGCCAGGAGCCCAAATTATCATACCGCATTTAGGTTGCTCTATACGATAAATTATATTAATATATACGATAAATTCATATATACTACATAAGACCATGGCAATATTGCTTAATAGCATATTAGGCCTTTTATAACTTAACTTATTTACAATCTTATAATATACGATCTACTCGTCCTACGTCGTGCTGTAGGAGAGATCGTGACGTCACAGAGACATACAAGATCACAAAAGAGTCATATTCTATCGTATTTATACGATACACTCCCCCCACAAAAAAGACCTGAACCCCACCTTAAACCTAAAGTTGCCCAGAGGCTATCTTCTGACGCCACAAGTCGACGGCGCCAGCAGCAGCGCGTCTGGGACGCGTCCCGGTCCGAGAATGATCACCATCAGTATGAGGTGAGTCGTTCCTTTGAGAATCCTCGGACCCAGCAATAACAGGTGGAGCCTCAGATTGCAATGCGGAATCGAGCTCCAAAGCGTACAAACGTGCGATAGGACGAACAGTAGTTCCAGTGGCTGTCTTTAATAGCCCCACCCCCCAGGGGGTAAGGGGGCCTTCATCTAATGGTGGAGGAAAAAAAGAATATGCCTCACGCATCCTACTGCGTGTCGTACAAGGCGACTAATAGGGGGGATGGCGATAGACTTGTGGACCAACAGCCATTACTAGACAATAAAGTCTTTATCTTAGCACTGTCTTGGTATGGCACTGCCGAGGCTGGTGGGGTGCGGATAGGTGCCACAGGGGACTGAGTCTTACCTGGACGCCGTTTGGCACCACACCTGTGTCGGCAACAGTGTTTGCATGTTGGAGCAGTGTTGGGGCAGGACTTTATTGTTCTATAGTCCAATTGCCTAATATACAGTAGAGTCTTGTTATGGTGCGTCTTGTTGTAACACTGTTAAGGCTGGTGTGGTTGCAGATACTGCAGGTGCAAGTGCTGCAGGGGAACTCTG
The DNA here is from genome assembly GCA_032716605.1 of Paralithodes platypus. NCBI lineage: Eukaryota > Metazoa > Arthropoda > Malacostraca > Decapoda > Lithodidae > Paralithodes > Paralithodes platypus. Next base: position 41,082,854 of record CM064562.1, read on the forward strand.
TTGAGTCTTGCTGAGGCACGGTTAGCACTATACCAACATCAGCCACAGTGATGACTTGATGAGGCAGTGCTGTGGCAGGACTTTATTGTACTACAGTACACCAACTACTGAAAGGCAACCCCGTCCGAGCCGTTACAATGCATGTAATGGAAAAATGACGTTAAACCAATGTATGTATGTATGTATGTATGTACCCACTCTACAGAGTCTGCCCCCTTGTATACCTCCAATACGCGGCCTAATTTCCAGTATAAACGAGGACTATCTTCTTTAATTAAAACAACTTCACCAACTGTAGGTGCCGTTGGTCTACCAGAGGGAGTAACACTCCTTTCCCTCAATGCTAGCAGATATTCACTAATCCACCGTTTCCTAAAATCCTCGATTATCCTGGATATATACTGGTATCTCTTAGACACCGCTACCTCAGAGTACAACGAGGGATCCTCTAACTCTACTATGGATTGGAAATCAGATGGAAACGCAGTCAATGGTTTCCCATATAGCAAGTGAGCTGGCGTTAATGGTAGTGGTTCTTGCAGGTCGGTGTACACGTATGTAAGCGGGCGATCATTCACGACTGCCTCTATCTCTGTGAGGACTGTCGTCAACTCACTCTTCTTTAATAGAGCACGTCCTACAACCGCTCTGAGTCCTGACTTTACTATGCCGACACACCGTTCCCACATGCCACCAAACCAAGGTGCCTTAACTGGAATGAACCTCCATTCGCACTTCTTCTCTCCCAAAAAAGTGATGATAGTAGGATCACTACTCATATCCTTTAGATATTTTGATGCTTGGACATAAGTGGGAGCATTGTCGCTAAGAATGAGTTGAGGGAATGAACGACGGGCACAAAACCGTCTAAACGCCAGCATAAATTCTTCGCTAGACATATTATCACATAGTTCTAGGTGTACCGCTCGAGACGTCGCACAGGTAAACAATAATATATAAACCTTCTCATGCTCCCTCGTCTTCAATGCCCCTGTGTAATCTAATCCTACCGCTTGGAAAGGTTCTACGTGCTTTACACGGCATTCAGGTAGAGGTGGAGCTGGTCCAGTTGCATATGGTTTACCCTTTAGTCTCTGGCATATTACACACTTTCTCACTACGCGTCGAGCTACTTGTCGAACTCTGGGTATCCACCATGTGAGACGTAAATTTTATATAATATGACATACCCCGTAGTGTTTTACATCCCTATGTGCACGTATGATCAATAGATCAGTAACGTGATGTCTTGTTGGCATAAGTATAGGTCGGTTTGTGCCGTCTGGTACACCCGACCACTTCAGGCGACCCTCACACCTGATGAGGCCATTGTCTAGGTGCAACCTTAGTTGACGCACTATATTAGGCATTAATGTCTTATTCGAGCTTTTCAAGGATTCTAATTCATTGGAAAAGGTTTCTATTTGAACCCAATTGATCAAAGTTACTTCAGCTGCTTTAAATTCACGAGCATCAATGTTGTGACCCCTGTTGCAGAGTTGGCCCGTTACTTTAAGCTTAAGATTGGATACATATCGCAACACCCAAGCTACAACTCTGACTAGTTTATTATAGTCACCGAATCTTGCCCACTTTATGATAGGACCCGGTGGCTCATTTGGTTGGGCTGTAACTGCCACTGTTTCCAGTGGCAGAAGTCCCTCACCAACAGCATGCCATATCGTCCATTCACTTTCATGGAGCAGCCACTTTGGACCATGCCACCACAATTCGGACTTCATTAACTGGCTAGCCGTTATACCCCTAGTTATGAGATCACTAGGGTTTTCCTTTGTATTTACATAATGATAAGCAACGTCTGGCAAAAGGGCTCTAATCTCATCTACCCTATTCCGCACATAAACTGGCAGAGACTTCTTGCTATGTATCCAGTTGAGTGCGACCTGACTATCGCACCATACGTGAACGATTTCAATATTTAATTCGCTCTCGTATGCTGCGCGTACATGTTGCACCAGACGTGCTAATAGCAGCATGGCAGTCAATTCCATTTTAGGGATAGTTACCTTTTTAACCGGGGCTACTTTGGCCCGGGCTGTAACTAAATGTGCCCCAAATGAAGTAACAACATATATGGCTACCCCGTATGCCGTGGCGCTAGCATCGCAAAACGTATGTAACGTAACGTCACCGAACGCCGCCACTTTACGAGGTATAGGTTTAGTACATAGGATGGCATATTCATTCAACAACAATGTCCCTTGGTCATTCAGGTCCTCGGGCAAACTGTCATCCCATCCTATTTTACGTCTCCAAACTTCCTGCATTAGAATCCTAGCTCTTATGGTAACAGGTAATGCTAGACCCAAAGGATCAAAAAATTGCGCAACTTTGCTCAACAGACTTCTTTTGGTGTGCGCTCCTGTCTGCTGAGCAAAAGACCTTGTTTGAAAAGTTAGTATGTCATGTTTAGGTTGCCAGATCATCCCCAAATTTCTGGACTTTTCCTGGTTAAGAGATGCCGTACCATCCACTTGTATTAAACTCTGAAGATCTTCACTATTAGTAACCCACTCGCGGAGAAATAGATGTGCATCCGCAAACAATCTGCGTGCTTGCCAGTATGCATACAACAAATCATCTTGACTATCGCTGGTACCCTGCAAATTGTCAATGTATAATCCGCGAGATAGTTTACTTGTGTCCTCATGAGTGTCAGCTAGATGTTTTCTGATTGTGGCATTTAACAAAAACTGCGAGCAAGTGGCCCCAAAGAGTACAACCCGAAAACGGTATATTATGATGGGACTTTCAGAGTCGCTAATGTCGCTGAACCAAAGAAAGCGGGTAACATCTCTATCTTCCTCCTTTAGCTTGACCATCAAGAATGCTTTCTCGATGTCACTGGTATAGGCGTACTTTCCCAGCCTAAACCGCAATAGATGTTGGGATAGGTCCGACACCATGGACGGACCTGTCAACAGGCAGTCATTTAGACTGGGTTGTTGTCCTTGGTGGGCAGAACAGTCATACACCACCCGTATTGGTGTGGTGACGCTGTCTTTCTTTACCCCATGATGGGCCAGATAGTGAACCCTACCCTTCTTACACGGTTCCTTGACATCGACCCTCTCTATAAAGCCCCTATCCTCATAACTCCGAAATACATCGTCATACGCCTGGCGCGTGCTCGGTTCGTTAGACAATTTCCGCTGCAATGCGCGCAAGCGACCTAATGCCAAACCATAGTTGGTAGGCAGGCTTATCTCACTGTTCTTCCAGGGTAAACTAACTTTATATTGCTTGTCTGAGGCACAGTAGCACACAGACTCGTCAAACCTTTGTAGCGCAACTTCCGAGTCATAATCAGTCTCCATAGGATTAATGCCTATGTGATCCAATCTCCACAGTCGTTCCAGGTCGAACTCGGCAGACATCTTAGGGTCACTAGGTTGGGAATCCTCCCTTCCCAACTCCTCTGCCGCGGTTTCATTGACTCTATATATCGAGACCGTGTCGACCAGAACCTTTGACTGTGTAGTATGCACCTTTCCGCTCATGCAATATCCAAATTTAGTGGGGATTAAAATTACACCACACATCTTTTTAAATCCAGGGTATACTACTTCATAATAATGATCCACACCAAGTAGAACATGCACCTCACTCTGATTTCCCATGGGATCTGACAAGTTAACCCCTCTGCTACGTAATGCGTGTTCCACCTTCTTCACACCCACAGATACATATTCTGGTAGGGTGTCTACTACGATACAAGTCATAAAGTACCGGTTTTTACGATAGAAATATGAAATCTCCGCTATCTCGTAGTCTTGTTTATCAGTAACCCCTGTGAAGCCCTGTAATCGAAGAGTCTCAGCCCCTACGATTCGGTGCTTCAGTCCCACTAGTACGGACCTCTTTATAAAGGAACGTTGAGACCCTTGATCTAGAAGTACCCGACAAACTTTGTTACTGTCATTACCTTCCATGGGAATCTGTATTGTGGGCAATATAGTGGTGTCTTGCGTGCTACCTAGTGCCACAGTTGTAGTACCCTCATTTTTGACGTCTTTGACTTTATCTGCTGTAGGACACAACTTATCAAAGTGATGTCCTTTGCAGTGCCGACAGGGCCTTAAGTATGTAGCAGTACATTGTCCCTGCTTACCATGTTCTTTACTTAGACAACCTACACATAGCTTCAATCTTTTCGCCTGTGCTAGTTTTGTCTCATTTGTTGGGTATTTTACGCAGAAACTCCATTTATGTTTGTTGTTACATAGCTTACACAGAATCTGAGCAGGTTTCTTATACACACCCTCTTTCTTTACTTTAGTCCCCACTGTCATGCTTACTGTTCCCCTCTTCTCCACATTCTCACTCCCTCCCGACACATACATTCTCCCTTTGTTCAACTGTAGATTATTGATCTCCTTACTGAACTGAGTTTTGAACTCTCCCAGCTCAAATGATCTTACCTTATCAAGTATTGCCATAGGAAGCTTCTGACGCAAGATAATGACTATCATTTCCTGCGTGGTAAGCCCTAGGGTGTCTAGCGATCGAGTATGGCACTCCATATTTGCCCTGAAGTTTGTCAACTCATCAACCTTATACTGTGGTTCTGCGAGCCCCAACAAGGCAACGACATGGGCCATCTTCAACTGCTCTCTATCCCCGTATGTGGACTCTAATAAGTGTACCGCTTCAAGATAACTACCACCTACTACTGCAAAACCCTCTATTAAATGTAAGGCCTCTCCTTCCATTTGTCCCTTCAGATAGTGAAACTTGCGGACATTATCCAAAGAGGATTCATGAACCGTAGATCGAAATACGTCCCAGAAAGCTAACCACTCGGTCAACTTGCCCCCAAATGTAGGAAGATTGAGCTTTGGGAGGTGTACAGTATGTTTTGGTTCAGCCCTTCTATGGGCCTCATTATCGCCTCCCTTCTTACTCGCGATTGCACGCTGTAATAGGTACTTCGCTCTAAAGACAGGTTCGTCATAGAGGGCGCGATTATCACACTCTGTAACAATCTCTTCCTCCTCTGTCATGTCAGCCACAATCACCTCACTCAGAGCCGTAATACGACCGTGGGTGACCTTGACGTTTTCTAATCTAGCCTCCAATTCCTCTAGTTCAGCAGTAGTGATGAAAGTGTTGACGTCCACTATTAGCCTATTTATTACTCCCCGAAGTCCCGCCCTTTGATTTTTAGGGGCTTTGATCAGCACCCCACTAGACGGTGTCTCTTTACCGTTTTTATCCATTTTGCTTGCGAGCCTATAGGCTATGTATCTAAATATTACGTTACAAAAACAACGGCCAAATAATAGTCTAATTAAGAGACGCCAACCGACGGACTTCTATGTTATGGAGAAAAAATAGTACACTAAATAGCAATACCTACTAATGGATCATATTGAACAAGAAAAAATGTTAGGTCAGGTCATAATAGTCACAGGAAGTCCGAAACGGAAAAGAAAATTACTGGGGAAAGATGATGGGTGGGATGCAGGACTTAGGCAGGCACAACGATGTGACCCTGCATTCCGGCTCTAACCATCGCTTGGCTAGCCTTGCCAGTTTATCATAGAGTTGTTCCTGCATCCTGTTATATGTCCCCTTGTTCATTGCCTTAAAATCCCTTACTGGTAGCTAATTCCCGGGTCTGGGCACCATTGTGGTAAACTATCAATGGAAGTTAAATATTACTAAGCTATAATGAATCAAATAAAATCAATCTAAATAAAAACTACTCTATATCTAAATTGAATTCAATCTGAAACAAGCTAATTTATATCCAAAGGTCTCACATAATAAATGTATATAATTATAGGGTAAGGTTATAAGGGTTAATATTAGCCAGGAATTAACTCACCAATAGTTCCACGTGGCAATGAGGCAAGGGAGAACGTTTTACCCAATATGGCGGTGGACAATGGGGAACGAGACTTCGGTCCCAAGACACGAGTCAAGTTAAAGAAAGAATAAATGATTACATGGGAATGGATATGAATAATATGCTTATCTATCAGTCAGTCATGATGTCGATGAGAGCGTCGTGATGGTGTAGTTGTGTGTATTGCTGTATGTGTATTGTGATTAGAGGCACAAAAGCACGATCAACTGAGGGCGGAAAATTAGATGTTAACTGGTTGGTGTTCGTGAAGGCTCTGGCGTACCTCAAAAGCACACCTTGCTGCCTTGGCAAACCGCCAGGAGCCCAAATTATCATACCGCATTTAGGTTGCTCTATACGATAAATTATATTAATATATACGATAAATTCATATATACTACATAAGACCATGGCAATATTGCTTAATAGCATATTAGGCCTTTTATAACTTAACTTATTTACAATCTTATAATATACGATCTACTCGTCCTACGTCGTGCTGTAGGAGAGATCGTGACGTCACAGAGACATACAAGATCACAAAAGAGTCATATTCTATCGTATTTATACGATACACTCCCCCCACAAAAAAGACCTGAACCCCACCTTAAACCTAAAGTTGCCCAGAGGCTATCTTCTGACGCCACAAGTCGACGGCGCCAGCAGCAGCGCGTCTGGGACGCGTCCCGGTCCGAGAATGATCACCATCAGTATGAGGTGAGTCGTTCCTTTGAGAATCCTCGGACCCAGCAATAAAAGGTGGAGCCTCAGATTGCAATGCGGAATCGAGCTCCAAAGCGTACAAACGTGCGATAGGACGAACAGTAGTTCCAGTGGCTGTCTTTAATAGCCCCACCCGCTCTACAGAGTCTGCCCCCTTGTATACCTCCAATACGCGGCCTAATTTCCAGTATAAACGAGGACTATCTTCTTTAATTAAAACAACTTCACCAACTGTAGGTGCCGTTGGTCTACCAGAGGGAGTAACACTCCTTTCCCTCAATGCTAGCAGATATTCACTAATCCACCGTTTCCTAAAATCCTCGATTATCCTGGATATATACTGGTATCTCTTAGACACCGCTACCTCAGAGTACAACGAGGGATCCTCTAACTCTACTATGGATTGGAAATCAGATGGAAACGCAGTCAATGGTTTCCCATATAGCAAGTGAGCTGGCGTTAATGGTAGTGGTTCTTGCAGGTCGGTGTACACGTATGTAAGCGGGCGATCATTCACGACTGCCTCTATCTCTGTGAGGACTGTCGTCAACTCACTCTTCTTTAATAGAGCACGTCCTACAACCGCTCTGAGTCCTGACTTTACTATGCCGACACACCGTTCCCACATGCCACCAAACCAAGGTGCCTTAACTGGAATGAACCTCCATTCGCACTTCTTCTCTCCCAAAAAAGTGATGATAGTAGGATCACTACTCATATCCTTTAGATATTTTGATGCTTGGACATAAGTGGGAGCATTGTCGCTAAGAATGAGTTGAGGGAATGAACGACGGGCACAAAACCGTCTAAACGCCAGCATAAATTCTTCGCTAGACATATTATCACATAGTTCTAGGTGTACCGCTCGAGACGTCGCACAGGTAAACAATAATATATAAACCTTCTCATGCTCCCTCGTCTTCAATGCCCCTGTGTAATCTAATCCTACCGCTTGGAAAGGTTCTACGTGCTTTACACGGCATTCAGGTAGAGGTGGAGCTGGTCCAGTTGCATATGGTTTACCCTTTAGTCTCTGGCATATTACACACTTTCTCACTACGCGTCGAGCTACTTGTCGAACTCTGGGTATCCACCATGTGAGACGTAAATTTTATATAATATGACATACCCCGTAGTGTTTTACATCCCTATGTGCACGTATGATCAATAGATCAGTAACGTGATGTCTTGTTGGCATAAGTATAGGTCGGTTTGTGCCGTCTGGTACACCCGACCACTTCAGGCGACCCTCACACCTGATGAGGCCATTGTCTAGGTGCAACCTTAGTTGACGCACTATATTAGGCATTAATGTCTTATTCGAGCTTTTCAAGGATTCTAATTCATTGGAAAAGGTTTCTATTTGAACCCAATTGATCAAAGTTACTTCAGCTGCTTTAAATTCACGAGCATCAATGTTGTGACCCCTGTTGCAGAGTTGGCCCGTTACTTTAAGCTTAAGATTGGATACATATCGCAACACCCAAGCTACAACTCTGACTAGTTTATTATAGTCACCGAATCTTGCCCACTTTATGATAGGACCCGGTGGCTCATTTGGTTGGGCTGTAACTGCCACTGTTTCCAGTGGCAGAAGTCCCTCACCAACAGCATGCCATATCGTCCATTCACTTTCATGGAGCAGCCACTTTGGACCATGCCACCACAATTCGGACTTCATTAACTGGCTAGCCGTTATACCCCTAGTTATGAGATCACTAGGGTTTTCCTTTGTATTTACATAATGATAAGCAACGTCTGGCAAAAGGGCTCTAATCTCATCTACCCTATTCCGCACATAAACTGGCAGAGACTTCTTGCTATGTATCCAGTTGAGTGCGACCTGACTATCGCACCATACGTGAACGATTTCAATATTTAATTCGCTCTCGTATGCTGCGCGTACATGTTGCACCAGACGTGCTAATAGCAGCATGGCAGTCAATTCCATTTTAGGGATAGTTACCTTTTTAACCGGGGCTACTTTGGCCCGGGCTGTAACTAAATGTGCCCCAAATGAAGTAACAACATATATGGCTACCCCGTATGCCGTGGCGCTAGCATCGCAAAACGTATGTAATGTAACGTCACCGAACGCCGCCACTTTACGAGGTATAGGTTTAGTACATAGGATGGCATATTCATTCAACAACAATGTCCCTTGGTCATTCAGGTCCTCGGGCAAACTGTCATCCCATCCTATTTTACGTCTCCAAACTTCCTGCATTAGAATCCTAGCTCTTATGGTAACAGGTAATGCTAGACCCAAAGGATCAAAAAATTGCGCAACTTTGCTCAACAGACTTCTTTTGGTGTGCGCTCCTGTCTGCTGAGCAAAAGACCTTGTTTGAAAAGTTAGTATGTCATGTTTAGGTTGCCAGATCATCCCCAAATTTCTGGACTTTTCCTGGTTAAGAGATGCCGTACCATCCACTTGTATTAAACTCTGAAGATCTTCACTATTAGTAACCCACTCGCGGAGAAATAGATGTGCATCCGCAAACAATCTGCGTGCTTGCCAGTATGCATACAACAAATCATCTTGACTATCGCTGGTACCCTGCAAATTGTCAATGTATAATCCGCGAGATAGTTTACTTGTGTCCTCATGAGTGTCAGCTAGATGTTTTCTGATTGTGGCATTTAACAAAAACTGCGAGCAAGTGGCCCCAAAGAGTACAACCCGAAAACGGTATATTATGATGGGACTTTCAGAGTCGCTAATGTCGCTGAACCAAAGAAAGCGGGTAACATCTCTATCTTCCTCCTTTAGCTTGACCATCAAGAATGCTTTCTCGATGTCACTGGTATAGGCGTACTTTCCCAGCCTAAACCGCAATAGATGTTGGGATAGGTCCGACACCATGGACGGACCTGTCAACAGGCAGTCATTTAGACTGGGTTGTTGTCCTTGGTGGGCAGAACAGTCATACACCACCCGTATTGGTGTGGTGACGCTGTCTTTCTTTACCCCATGATGGGCCAGATAGTGAACCCTACCCTTCTTACACGGTTCCTTGACATCGACTCTCTCTATAAAGCCCCTATCCTCATAACTCCGAAATACATCGTCATACGCCTGGCGCGTGCTCGGTTCGTTAGACAATTTCCGCTGCAATGCGCGCAAGCGACCTAATGCCAAACCATAGTTGGTAGGCAGGCTTATCTCACTGTTCTTCCAGGGTAAACTAACTTTATATTGCTTGTCTGAGGCACAGTAGCACACAGACTCGTCAAACCTTTGTAGCGCAACTTCCGAGTCATAATCAGTCTCCATAGGATTAATGCCTATGTGATCCAATCTCCACAGTCGTTCCAGGTCGAACTCGGCAGACATCTTAGGGTCACTAGGTTGGGAATCCTCCCTTCCCAACTCCTCTGCCGCGGTTTCATTGACTCTATATATCGAGACCGTGTCGACCAGAACCTTTGACTGTGTAGTATGCACCTTTCCGCTCATGCAGTATCCAAATTTAGTGGGGATTAAAATTACACCACACATCTTTTTAAATCAAGGGTATACTACTTCATAATAATGATCCACACCAAGTAGAACATGCACCTCACTCTGATTTCCCATGGGATCTGACAAGTTAACCCCTCTGCTACGTAATGCGTGTTCCACCTTCTTCACACCCACAGATACATATTCTGGTAGGGTGTCTACTACGATACAAGTCATAAAGTACCGGTTTTTACGATAGAAATATGAAATCTCCGCTATCTCGTAGTCTTGTTTATCAGTAACCCCTGTGAAGCCCTGTAATCGAAGAGTCTCAGCCCCTACGATTCGGTGCTTCAGTCCCACTAGTACGGACCTCTTTATAAAGGAACGTTGAGACCCTTGATCTAGAAGTACCCGACAAACTTTGTTACTGTCATTACCTTCCATGGGAATCTGTATTGTGGGCAATATAGTGGTGTCTTGCGTGCTACCTAGTGCCACAGTTGTAGTACCCTCATTTTTGACGTCTTTGACTTTATCTGCTGTAGGACACAACTTATCAAAGTGATGTCCTTTGCAGTGCCGACAGGGCCTTAAGTATGTAGCAGTACATTGTCCCTGCTTACCATGCTCTTTACTTAGACAACCTACACATAGCTTCAATCTTTTCGCCTGTGCTAGTTTTGTCTCATTTGTTGGGTATTTTACGCAGAAACTCCATTTATGTTTGTTGTTACATAGCTTACACAGAATCTGAGCAGGTTTCTTATACACACCCTCTTTCTTTACTTTAGTCCCCACTGTCATGCTTACTGTTCCCCTCTTCTCCACATTCTCACTCCCTCCCGACACATACATTCTCCCTTTGTTCAACTGTAGATTATTGATCTCCTTACTGAACTGAGTTTTGAACTCTCCCAGCTCAAATGATCTTACCTTATCAAGTATTGCCATAGGAAGCTTCTGACGCAAGATAATGACTATCATTTCCTGCGTGGTAAGCCCTAGGGTGTCTAGCGATCGAGTATGGCACTCCATATTTGCCCTGAAGTTTGTCAACTCATCAACCTTATACTGTGGTTCTGCGAGCCCCAACAAGGCAACGACATGGGCCATCTTCAACTGCTCTCTATCCCCGTATGTGGACTCTAATAAGTGTACCGCTTCAAGATAACTACCACCTACTACTGCAAAACCCTCTATTAAATGTAAGGCCTCTCCTTCCATTTGTCCCTTCAGATAGTGAAACTTGCGGACATTATCCAAAGAGGATTCATGAACCGTAGATCGAAATACGTCCCAGAAAGCTAACCACTCGGTCAACTTGCCCCCAAATGTAGGAAGATTGAGCTTTGGGAGGTGTACAGTATGTTTTGGTTCAGCCCTTCTATGGGCCTCATTATCGCCTCCCTTCTTACTCGCGATTGCACGCTGTAATAGGTACTTCGCTCTAAAGACAGGTTCGTCATAGAGGGCGCGATTATCACACTCTGTAACAATCTCTTCCTCCTCTGTCATGTCAGCCACAATCACCTCACTCAGAGCCGTAATACGACCGTGGGTGACCTGGACGTTTTCTAATCTAGCCTCCAATTCCTCTAGTTCAGCAGTAGTGATGAAAGTGTTGACGTCCACTATTAGCCTATTTATTACTCCCCGAAGTCCCGCCCTTTGATTTTTAGGGGCTTTGATCAGCACCCCACTAGACGGTGTCTCTTTACCGTTTTTATCCATTTTGCTTGCGAGCCTATAGGCTATGTATCTAAACATTACGTTACAAAAACAACGGCCAAATAATAGTCTAATTAAGAGACGCCAACCGACGGACTTCTATGTTATGGAGAAAAAATAGTACACTAAATAGCAATACCTACTAATGGATCATATTGAACAAGAAAAAATGTTAGGTCAGGTCATAATAGTCACAGGAAGTCCGAAACGGAAAAGAAAATTACTGGGGAAAGATGATGGGTGGGATGCAGGACTTAGGCAGGCACAACGATGTGACCCTGCATTCCGGCTCTAACCATCGCTTGGCTAGCCTTGCCAGTTTATCATAGAGTTGTTCCTGCATCCTGTTATATGTCCCCTTGTTCATTGCCTTAAAATCCCTTACTGGTAGCTAATTCCCGGGTCTGGGCACCATTGTGGTAAACTATCAATGGAAGTTAAATATTACTAAGCTATAATGAATAAAATAAAATCAATCTAAATAAAAACTACTCTATATCTAAATTGAATTCAATCTGAAACAAGCTAATTTATATCCAAAGGTCTCACATAATAAATGTATATAATTATAGGGTAAGGTTATAAGGGTTAATATTAGCCAGGAATTAACTCACCAATAGTTCCACGTGGCAATGAGGCAAGGGAGAACGTTTTACCCAATATGGCGGTGGACAATGGGGAACGAGACTTCGGTCCCAAGACACGAGTCAAGTTAAAGAAAGAATAAATGATTACATGGGAATGGATATGAATAATATGCTTATCTATCAGTCAGTCATGATGTCGATGAGAGCGTCGTGATGGTGTAGTTGTGTGTATTGCTGTATGTGTATTGTGATTAGAGGCACAAAAGCACGATCAACTGAGGGCGGAAAATTAGATGTTAACTGGTTGGTGTTCGTGAAGGCTCTGGCGTACCTCAAAAGCACACCTTGCTGCCTTGGCAAACCGCCAGGAGCCCAAATTATCATACCGCATTTAGGTTGCTCTATACGATAAATTATATTAATATATACGATAAATTCATATATACTACATAAGACCATGGCAATATTGCTTAATAGCATATTAGGCCTTTTATAACTTAACTTATTTACAATCTTATAATATACGATCTACTCGTCCTACGTCGTGCTGTAGGAGAGATCGTGACGTCACAGAGACATACAAGATCACAAAAGAGTCATATTCTATCGTATTTATACGATAGTCGCTTCACTTTTATAAGTCGCTTCACTTTATAGTTTGCATGCTTCTAGCATTACTTCAAGCTGATAGGGTCTTAGCTAGACTTATTGATTCACTTATTGATTCCCTTATATGTCCCATTCTTGTACCAGTACTTATTTATAAGGCCATGCTTTGTTCGCCACCTCGGGCAAGTGTCCACGAGGGCGGCCAATAGGCCTAGCTAGCTCGGCTTCCCTCTACTGAATTTTACATGAGGGACCAATTGTTCTCTTCCTATATGAGTAATATGTTATGAAGTGCTTCGATACCAATGATTCCTAAGAGTTTGCATGACCAAGTGCAAGAGCACCAACTAAACCTATACAATTTGCATGCTTCGAGTCCCGGAGTCGGCGGGGCTCCTGTGTCCCTCCGTTCTCTCCGGGTCTCCGGGTTTAGAACTCCGGGTACTAAATGGTTTCGAGTAAATAAAGTATAAGCACCAACACAATTATATGTTAATTTCTTAAATAGAAAGAGTTTGCATGAAACCAAATGGAGCAACAAAGTTTCCTCCAGTGCAAGAGCACCAACACAATTATGTGTTCATTTCTTAAAATAGAAAGAGTTTGCATGTAAACAAATTGAGCAACAAAGTTTCCTCCAGTGCAAGAGCACCAACTAACCCTATACAATTGCATGCTTCGAGTCCCGGAGTCGGCGGGGCTCCTGTGTCCCTCCGTTCTCTCCGGGTCTCAGGGTTTTAGACCTCCGGGTACTAAATGGTTTCAAGGAAACCGAGGAACAATAATACAAAAAAAAAATATATAATAAAAATAAACCGATGCACAAAGAAGTTCCGGTTAAATGGAGAAACAAAGTTTTCCTCCAGGTGCACAAAACACCAACAAAACCAAGGAACCAAAAGGTTCCGGTTAACATAAAGGAACGAGTGCTACCTCCGGGTACTCCGGGTACTCCGAGTAATATAAAAACCAAGGAACCAAAAGTTCAGGTTAAATTAAGGAACGAGAGCTTCCTCCGAATACTCCGGGTACTACTGAAAACCAGGGAACCAAGAAGTTCAGGTTAAATTTAGGAACAAGGCTTCCTCCAAGTACTCCGGGTACTAGGGGTACTCAGGGTACTCCGAGCAATACTGAACTCCGGGTACATACTGAAAACCCAGGAACCAAGAGGTTCAGGTTAAAATTAAGGAACAAGAGCTTCCTCCAAGTACTCCGGGTACTCCGGGTAAACACTGACAACCCAGGAGCCAAGAGGTTCAGATTAAAATAAGGAACGATAGCTTCCTCCAAGTACTCCGGGTACTCCGGGTACTCCGGGTACTCCGGGTAAACACTGACAACCCAGGAACCAAGAGGTTCAGATTCAAATAAGGAACGATAGCTTCCTCCAAGTACTCCGGGTACTCCGGAAACTCCAGGGGGGGGGGGGAACAATGTTTTCATTCAGAAACAAACATCCGATGTACCAAAAGGTTCCGGTTAAATTAAAGACCAACGTTTCCCTCCGAGTTCTCAATGTAGAACAATGAATGGAAAAAGAAGGGAGGAGAGTACTCCAGTGGCATTTATGATAGCCTATAGACTATCCCACTTAAATCCATTCTTATATACGATGTAGCGAATATGCTACCCTACTCTAAATTCTTTAAAACATTCATAGGGCCAGCAGGCTACTCGACATTACATGAGCCTTATACATAAGGAACTGGTAGATGCTTTGGTTCTTTGCTCTTATATTATGTAACATTGATTCTTGGCCTTTTTCCGACAGGTGGGCTATAGCTCTCCTCAGTAATCTCCGCCCCCTCACCTGAGCCACAACTGCCGAGGTATGTACGCCAGATGTCTTGTGTGAATCGTACATTGACTAAGTGGGCTCCTAAAAAATTTACAAATTGTGCACTCTTCGTGTAACACTACCACAACCCGAGTGGCCACATAACAGCAGCGGGGGCGACTCAGGTATTACTAAATATTTGGGATGAAGTGAATGTTTATATAACCTCAACTTTAAAAAAAAAAAAAAAAAAAAAAAAAAAAAAAAATCCAGACATGGTCAGTAGGGACTATGTTTATATCTTACTGGACGCTCTATGTCTTCCACAACAGAAACCCCTAAAAAGAGGTCTATACCTACAGAGTTAAAAGGCACTTCCTCCCCTAACTGTCCTCGCCCCAAACTTGTTAGGCTTGACCTAGATAAAGATGAGGAACAATGTTTCCCTCAGGATACTATCCCGATTAGATAGCACTCTAATCGTATTCATGATAGCCGATAGAATATATCCCCCTGGAATCCATTCTTATATAAGTTATGGCAGATACGTATTACGTACATAGTCTGCAGTTTACGTGATCACTACTTATTTGCTCATATATCAAAGTATTCTACACTTTCATAGTTACACACTGGTAACATTACTTTGAGCGGATATGCTCTGGACTCTACTTATGGATTCTTATATCGGGATATTCTCACGCGAGCGCGCGATCACGGAAGCGGCCAATAGGCCTAGCTCGAGCATCACTACTATCTATCTATCTATTGCCTGACGCCGTGATCCCCGAAGGGGTGGCCACGAACGAACCGCCCCCATGCACCTCTGTCCGCAGTCAGTCGACGCCCCTCCCCCCAACCAGCACCGCCTTCGTTCATGTACTTCCTCACTCCATCCTTCCACCTCTCCCTCTCTGTCCCTCCACCCCGCTCTCGTACACCCTCTTAGTCATTCTCTCGCTTTCCATACGTTCCATATGGCCGAACCATCTCATTTCATAATTTTATAATTTTATAATATAAGAGATAGATGATCTCTTCCTATATAGATATAAAGATATATAAATATTATATTATGAAGTTTTTCGAGGGATTTACTTCATTTTTCAACATATAAGCGGGGGGCCAATGGTTCCGATATTGTTGACCTATAAGGAACAATGTTCCTCCGGATACTATTCCTATTTTTAAGCCAAATATTGACTCGATATTATGAAGTTTTCTCACGCTCGTCACATCGAGCGCGGAAGTGGCCAATAGGCTATAGCTCAGAGCCTCACTCTACTGAAAGTTACAGCACAAGAGATAGATTGGTATCTTCCTAGATATAAGTACTGTAATATATGATGTTTTTCGGTGGATTTACTTCATTTGTCAATAGATAAGCTGGGGGCCAATGGTTCCGCTATTATCGAACTATAAGAAACACCGTTTCCTCCAGGTAATATCCCTATTATAAACCAAATATTGACAGTATATTAGGAGTTTTTTTAGGGATTTACTTAATTTTTCAATGAATAAGCTGGGGACCAACGGTTCCGCTATTATTGGACTAAAAGGAACATAATTTCCTCCGGGTACGATCCCTATTGTAAACCAAATACTGAATGTATATTAGGAAGTGGTTAGAGGGATTTCCTTCATTTTTCAATTTATAAGCGGGATGCCAAGGGTTCCACTGTTGTTGAAGGGTAAGGACCAACGCTTCCTCTGGGTACTATCCCTATTATAAGCCAAATATTGACTTTATAATCCCAAGTTTTTCCATGGATTTACTTCATTATTCAATGCATAAGGGGGGGCCAATGGTTCTGCTATTCTGGTTGAACTATAAGGAACAATGTTTGCTTCGGATCCAATCCCTATTATAAGCCAAATATTAACGTTATAGTAGGAAGAATTTTGTTGGATTTACTTCATTTTTCAATGCAGTTGGTCCTTCAATAACGCGAGTTTAAGAAGCGCGGATTTGGTGGCACGCGGTACACCCCAAATATCCGAAATGTTATTAGCGCGGTCAATACTTACAATGACGCGGAGTCCAGCTGGGCAGTTTTCTCTCTCCTGGGCCTGGCGAGGCTGTTCCGTCTCCCTCCCTGGTCCAGTGACGTCACTTGCGGCTCGTCCGGGTATGTTATTCCCTCCCCAGCGTCCTTCCCCAGTTTCACCATTGTTCGCCTCACGTACCGACCCCCCCCCCCCCCCCCCACCGCGTGTGTTGTAACACACAAAGTGCCTTTTTTTCTGTGACCTAACCTCACCGCCATGCTGCCCAAGAAGCGCCGTATCTTTACGTACGCACAAAAATATGACATCGTGAAGGAGTTAGAAAAGGGGAAGAGACAAGCTGAGTTGGCAAGACGACATGAAGTTAACGAGAGTACAATTCGCACCATTTGGAAGAACAGGGAGAAGATTGTCAACATTATGAAGGGAAACCCAGCAGAAGGTACTCAAGCGTCGATAAAAGTGGGAAATGTCATCCTAAAGAAGACAGAGAAGCTAATGGTGAGGTATTTGGCAAGGCAAAACAAGAATTATGTGCCGACAGACGGACGGATGATCAGAGAAAAGGCGAAGAAATATTATGCAGAAGTGGCTCGAATGAACAATGTACAGAACCCCAAACCCTTTAAGGCATCTGCTGGGTGGTTGATGTCCTTCAATAAACGAAACAAAATTAAAAGTGTTCGGATCACAGGAGAAACAGCAAGCGCCGACAATGCTGCAGCCAACGAATACCCTGCTTTCTTACGTGAGGTTATTGTGGCCGATGGCTACAACATTGATCAGATTTTTAACTGCGATGAGTCGGGAGTCAACTGGAAGAAAGTGCCTAAAAGGTCTTACATTTCTCGCAAGGAGAAGACAGCAAGGGGCTACAAAATGGCCAAAGAACATGTAACCATCTTGTTGACTTGCAATGCTTCCGGCACCTGCAAGATGAAGCCTCTAATCATCCATAAGGCAAAGCGGCCAAGGCCTTATCGCAATATGGACATGGCCAAGTTGAATGTGCATTGGATGAGCAACAAGAAGGCCTGGATGTCGTCAGCGTTGAGCCTCGAATGGTTCGATAATCATTTTGTGAAGGACTTGGAAACATATTGTGCCCGCCAAAACATTGCTTTTAAAGCACTGTTATTGCTTGACAACGCACCCGGACATTCCCGATTGTTGGTTGATCGGCACTCTAACGTAAAAGTGATGTTCATGCCCCCGAATACTACGTCTCTCCTACAGCCCCTGGACCAGGAGGTGATAGCGTGCTTTAAGGGTGCGTATGCCACCAAGACTTTCCTGATGCTCGACACTGCCACTGACACCCAAGAAGAACTACTACAGATGTCAGACAATGAATCAGTCCCTGACTCTCTCCCACCACTCGAAGAACTGTCTGCCCCAGACTCTCCCCCACCACTGAATGAGCAGGCACCAAACGAGCCTCCACCACAACAACAACAACGACTACAACACCAACAGGAACCCGCCGACGGAGCAGCTATGACAGTGCATGCCTTTTGGAAAAGGTTTCATATTAAAAATGCAGTGGATACGATGGTGGAAGCGTGGGCTTGATGTGACAAGAGCTACAATCCACCATGCCTGGAGGAATGTTCTAGAGGGATTACCTGGGCACAAGCTGGATTTACCTGAACAGCCAGTCAGGCTTGAGGCAGTGGTGGAGAGAGCAGTCGAGGTTGCCAGACGTGTGCCTGGGATGGGTGAAGTGGGGCCAGAAGATATTCAAGGTTTGATTCAGCCACCACAGGAGCCTGATGCCGAGGACCTAATGCAGGATTTGGAGGAGGAAGAGCAGGCAGAGGAAGAACAACGAGAAGACGAACCCCAGGAAGAACCCAACACTCCTGGTCTACGGGAATTTGTAGAATTCTCACAACGCCTCAGCCATCACATGAACAACTTTGATCCCAAACATGATCGTTCAGCACAGATAATAGCAAGCTTCACTGCTTCCATTCAGCCGTACTTCGACATGTTTCACGACAGGATAAATGCACGCCAGCAGACACGAATAACAGATTTCTTTCGACAACGAGCACAGGAACAAGTGGCGTCGAGTGACTCCGACTCCGACCCTCAGCCACCAGATGATTTACTGTCGAGTGTATCAGATGCCGACTACAGTGGCTTCGAGGACTCTGATGCTGAAGCTGGGGAGGAACCTCACCGTATCAACGAATGGCTGGCGGCGAGAGCTACCAGACCATCAACTTCATCGCAGTGACGGCGATGGATCCAGGGGGGAGGGGACGGGGGGGATGCAACACTTCATTTATTCAGAGGTAAGAGTTGCAATGGGCAAATCAACCCAATGCACATGTAAAATAACCTTTATAATTGAATTTATTATTATAACATAGGCTTCTATGGAGAAAAAGTGGACTTTGTGGAAATCCCCAGAACACCAAGGTACCTTTAACATGTAAACATATGAGTTCGGTAATGCGGATTTGGCTAACACGGGCGGTAACCAGAACACATTGGGCGCGTTATTGAAGGACCAACTGTATATGCTGGGTGCCAATAGTGTGGGCTATTTTTGAACTATAAAGGAAAAGTTTCCTCCGGGTACTATCCCTATCATAAGCCAAATATTGAAATTATATTATGAAGTTTTTCGATGGCTTCACTTCATTTTTCAATATATAAGCCAGGTGCTAAAAGGTTCCTGCTTACTTATGTTATCACTTCTGACATGGAAATAGTTCGGAAACTTCGAGCCCTGGAGTCGGCGGGACTCCTGTGCCCCAGTGGGCTATTAGGGACATATGAGGAGCAAAGCTTCCTCCGGATACTATCACTATTATAAGCCCAATATTGAATTGATATACACGGACTAACCAATGGTGTCCGGGTACCGGGTACCCAACGGACCTCCGGTGACATTGATAATCTACTGATTATTATTATTATTATTATTATTATTATTATTATTATTATTCCATTGTTATAACTTAAGTTACTGCAAATTGCAATTACAGTCTCTCGAATTGAATTGAACTGAAATAGACCTCGACTCTTAGCTACGGTCCACTCTCTCCGGTTCCGTATTCCCGATCGGGTTGCTATGAAGGTCTTCGGGCTTCACCTCGATCTCCGGGTGCTGCCCAACAGCGTGTCTTTCCGAGTCAATGATAAACATCTTTCCCATAGGTTCTCAATGGAGGACAATGAATTTATATAAGAGATAGCAGATATGCTACTCTACTCTAACCTCTGTTACGGCATTCATATAGCCAATAGGCTATTCACCGCCAGGTGTTGCCCAACGTAATTTCTTGTTGAGTCGCTGTTAAAAGTCTTCACCTTGGGTTCTCAATGTAGAACCACAAATGAGAGAAAGGGGGGGGGGGATACTCTAATCATATTAATGATAACCATCGACTATCCCACTCTAATCCATCTTTATATAAGATACAGCTGATATGCTACCCCGTTCTAACTTCTTTTACTGCATTCATATAGCCAACAGGCTACTCGGCATTCCATAGGCCTCATGCATGACGAGCCGGTACATGATTTTGTTCTTTGCTCTAGTATTATGTGACATTAATTCTTGGCTTGATGAGCAACAGCTCTCTCTTGTAATCGCCACGACCATTGTGCAGTGGTTCGGGTTCACAAGATGCAACAAATTCCCCCTTCTTGGACGTACGAAGTATGTACGCCATCTGTCTTGTGTTGATTGTACGCTAGCTAGTGGGCTACTAAGAAGTGTACAAACTGTGCACCCTTTGTGAAACATCACAATCTGATTGGCCACATAACTGCGGCTGGGGCGCCTTAGGTTTTGCTCAATATTTGGAGTGATGTAAAAGGTTACATATCCTAAGTCCCAGACATTATCCATAATGCCTACGTGAGTTTCCTAAACATTCTTTTGCCCACATCCCAACGAAGTTGGAGACCCTGTTCCAAACAAAGGTTCTAGCAGCAATTAAGTCCAAGTTTAGTCAGAGACAAGAGTCTCTGACTCCCCAGGTTAGGCTGTCCTCTCAGCTAATGCCTTCTACGCTACCTACTGTTCCTTTACAACCTGTCCTTATATGAATAAAGACCACCACACCGCCTCGTCCCTCAGGGTCAATTGGTCCTAGTGTTCCCTAACTGGTGAATCAGTAGCGATTCCCACCCTTTACAGGTGGGGCTATTCCTAACCCCTTCACTCCGGATGCCCTTGAGGAGGATGAGGAACATAGATTTGCTGCTTGTCATATGTGATCTGCACAACAATACAATGATACTTTCACCAAACGTCATAGAAGTAATCAAAGAATGATTAAAGCCGATGGTGTTAGTGCCAATTCTAAAAGGAACCACAGTTTTCCTATCCCGCACGTTTCTTGTTCCCAAACGAGACAGCTTAACCCTTAATTAGCGGCTCACCACATAAGTCGAGTTAAATAAAGCTGGACTATGTGGCGGCGCTCGACATAGGTCGAGTGGCAATTTCAGCACGTAATGTTGCTGAGAGAGAGAGACAAGTGGTGGCAGGAGAGTAGCGAGCGTATGACTGCTCCAGACCACCGCGGCGAACATACTGACACGAATCCCAGCTCCCTCCTCCCTCTCTCACTCGCTATATAAGGAATTGTATCGGGAAAGTGGCTAATTACATGCTTTTTGCACTCGCGTTGCACGGTTATTGCAAGAAAACTAGCCATCATAAAAGGATCGTTATGGTGTCATTCGAAAGCTCTGTTTATGCCCTTTCAGGGATAGGTACTTGTTTTACGTTCTGGGTCTTATTTAGGCATGAAAATGATCACGTAAACAGCCCTATTTTGGCTAAAAACACCCCGCTGGGCGGTACATATAAATAAACCGCATAGGCCGCTCGTAAGGTGTTAAAGATGAGACCAGGCAGAGACCTCTCCTCACTCAAAATTACAGATTTTGCATGCTCACAGTGCCTCGGGTACGGTTACTCCTTCATCAGGACGTGTGACTGATAACGTTGAACCTCAAGGATGCCTTTTGGCACATTCCGTTCTTCACAAGAGATCAAAGATTTCTTACGGACACCTTATCCCGGTGCAAGTGCAAGTCAGTGGAATGGGCACTCACACAAGAAGCTTTCAGCAAGCGGATTCACCCCTACATTTCAGCCTAGTACCTCCCGGGAAGGGCCAACCTTTGAGGTGACACCTTATCCCGGGGCAAGAGTAGGCTACTCCAGTGGTATGGGCACTCAAACAGGAAGCTTTTGCCAAGCCGACTCTTCCTTCCCATCCACAAGTAGACCTTTTGGCATTCCACACATTAGTAAAGACCCCTCACTCTATAACCTGGTGGTCAATAACCCCGGCAGAGGGACTGGCCGCTTTTGCGGTCAATTCTCCCTACCGCCAATTCCTTGAGACCTCTGGTGGACGCTTCGGAACTAGCGCCAGAGCTACGACTGTAGACATCACTATACCAAACACCTATAGATGTACAGTTTATCTCAAGGTTTGTGTGATTCTACACAATTTTCTTATACAGTATACGACTACACTACGTTCTTGTATAGTATAGTAATAAAGGGAAGGTCCATATGCAGCCGATAATGACTACAAACATAATTGTAAGCTGATTATAAACAATTATCAATTATTAATTGACAAAATTGGAAGGCAAATATCTGCTAACTTTGTATTGCATATACTGTATATGTTATGGGTGATTTTAAATATATAAAACAAAGGTATGCATAGGCCAAAGTATGTGTCAGCTACAGAACACAGGGTCGTCCATCTACCTGTTCCCTCCCCCAGGCACCTTATAAACCACATATCGGCATAAAGATACCCTTCTTTACGCTTACTGGTTTATCTTTACACCAGAAAGACGAACAGGGTTTTATGAAGGCTTGTTTTAAGCTCAGAGCCCCAAATCGTCATTTGCTTCCTCATTGGTCAATCTCAAAGGTCCTAACTTTGTCACAGTCTAGGTCTTATTTTGTGAGACCAAATATAGACAAGAAACTTAAAAAGTGTGTGTCTCTGATGACCCTGGCTACTGGCCATAGGGTCTCAGAATTGACAGCCATGGCAAGGTCTACTAACTGTCTATGTTTTGCCCCTAATAATGATTCTGTACATATGGTTACTGCACCAGATTCATCGCAAAAAATATGAGCACCAGAAACATATCCTTACACCTTTCTTTATTCCTGCCTTGAAAAGAGCAAAGATACTCCATGCTCTATGCCCTGTTAAGGCACTATATACCTACTCTAAGTCTGTTATTCCTAGGAATAAGGCACAATTGTGGTTTTCTCCAGAAGGTTCAATAAGGTTAGGAAAGATGATGATGATGCTTTTATTTTATACTAGCCCACTAGTATATATAGGCCCTCTCTAGGCTAGTGTTGGAGGAGGTGGTACAGAGTTTAAAGTCACGTATATGTCAGTAGTTATATGTCATTGTAAAAATGTATAGCTCTCAGGAAGTGACGAATAGGGGTGAAATTGAAAGAGTCTGAGTCAGAGAGGATGCCATGTAATGAGGTGTTCAGCAAGAATCGCCGTCTTTCAGATGCATAGACGGGACAAATACAAAGAAAGTGAAAAACAGTCAATGATGTATTGTAATGTTGGCATTCAGGTGGTTGACCACGAGGGGTGGACATCAGGTAACCATGTGTGAGGTGTGTGTGGCCTAAACGTAATCTAGTTAATAGGGTTTGGTCTGTGCGTGAACCATTAAATGAAGAGGGCCACAAGTGTATGTCATCCTTAATGGAGCAAAGGTGGCCAGTTAATGGTTGCGCTCTCCACTCAACTCGCCAAGCGTCATAAACATGGCGACGGAGGACAGGGAGCATATCCTCCGAACGCAGCAAAGTAGTAGAGGGTGTACCATGACACGCTTGCTTAGCGAGGAAGTCTGCACGCTCATTCCCGGGAATTCCTACATGCGCGGGGATCCAGCACAGTGTGATGGATCGATTAGCACACTGTAATTTGTGTATTGTGTGGATGATAGTCTTGACCAATGGGTCCTTGGGAGCAAATACACATAAGGCTTGCAGTGCACTCTTTGAGTCACTACAGATAACGACCCGTGGAGAGTTCCTCGACAATGAAGAGATGGTGCTTAAAGCACCTTGAATAGCCCATAATTCATCAGTGAAAACCGTGGAGTGATGGTGTAAGGTACTTTGATACAAGCCATGGTATGAGACTGCAGCGCAACCCACGGCATCCGCATTTTTCGAGCCATCGGTGTAAATGAAAACAGCCGGGATGTGATCATCAAGATGTTGTAAAGCGAGATGTCGACATTGAGAAGGGGCTTGGGCATCAAGTTGATCCGCTAAGTGAAAGCAAACTGTAGGGTGTTTTAGGGTCCATGGAGTGATGTGACTAGGAGGGGGAGTTATGGGAGGAACGGTGATATTGTAAGTTGAGAGCAATTGGCGAGACAATATTGGGAATGGCACTGGAATGGTTGAACGATAGTTATCTGTGAAATGGAATAGTTCCAGTAGAGTTGGTTCATGACGGAGGCGAACAGCCGTACGCATGAGGACTAATCGACGGTGGTAGGCTAGAGGTAAGGTCCCAGCCTCACATAGGATATTGTAGACACGAGAGGAACGGAATGCCCCCGAGCTAATGCGGATGCCCAAATGGTGTACGCTGTCGAGGGTTCCTAATGTGGAAGCAGAGGCCGTGCCATAGGCAGGGCTACCATAATCTAGGGCTGAGAGGATGGTAGCTCTGTAGAACAGTAAAAGCGTAGCGCGATCTGCGCCCCAATGGACTCGTGCGACTGTTTTCAGAACATTCATTCTCTGGAGGCAACGTGCCTTAATTTAAGCAAGCTATGTGACTCTTCCAATTGAGGTGATTATCAAAGGTTAGGAAAGAAAGTGTTAGCATCCTTTATTGCAGATATAATTAAGGAAGCTGAGCCTCAGTTGATTGCATAAACCCATGATATGCACATATGGGCCACTACCATTAGTTTTCACCCTTGGGTTTTTCAGTGGAGGATATAACCCAGACGGGTCTTTGGTCCTCTAGCAAGGCGTTCCTAGCCATATGCTTGTCGGTACATCTGGAGAAGACCCAAATTACCAAGCATAGCTTTGTGGCTGGAACATGCCCACTGAGGCCAATAAGTAGATGGATATATTTGTTCAATGCTTTTATTACCAGTGTTGTAAGGTAATAGAAGGTGTGTCCTACCATCCACCTTAAATGAAAAAGGAGGGGGCGTGTTAAGTTCCATGACAAGTTGGCAGGACACATAATCCGGAATGGATAGCAGGAGTGCTATTACTGCACTAGATCTGTTACAAAGCAATACCTTTACATTATTGCAATGTATAACTTTATTTTAATTTTAATTTTGTGATATACGATTACCAGTATTCACACCTCAGTAGTTCTGTTTTTCTGAGATAAGGCTTCTTTAATGGTACCCGCCTTATACATCTTTTTCTTACTGCTATACTCTTATATTTAAACACATGTCACAGTTTTCGTTTTTTGGTCTTCCTAATAGATGATGAGCCTAGAATATCCCTCCACCGGTCGTGATATTCTAGGCTCTTACGTCATTGACGTAAGGAGCCACCAATAAATTACGGTTTTGACAACCCGTAGGGAAGGAAGGAAAAACTAATATTTATTGGTGCCTCCTGGAGTCAATGACGACAATTGCCCTCCCACCATCCCCTTCCCATGCACATGCTCAACTTGATATATACATTAGAGAACGCACCTGAGAGGTGGAAATAGCGGGCAAGGTATGGGAAGCAGAGGAAGATCAGAATGCGCGTAGGCGCAGTGTTCAAACTGTGTTAATTCTTTCTTTTTATTTTCTACTTTTCAGTGGCTCCGTCCCAATGACGTACCTTAGGAATGATTAAGGGGTACCCCCTAAGATGATCTTGGTTCTCGACCGTCGTGATCGAGGTTAACCCGGGCTCTGAGGAGCCCGGAACGAGGCCATATTATCATAGGCTCTTACGTCATTGACTCCAGGAGCCACCAATAAATATTAGTTTTTCCTTCCTTCCCTATGGGTTGTCAAAGCCGTATTCTTTGACAAGGCTGTCAAGGTTTCTGAGATGGTGAACTTTCCTCCATGTTTTTATGTGAGGAACGGTATCCTAATGAGAAAATACAGACCTCCTAAGGTACCAGCTAATGAAACTTGGCAAGAATACCACCAAGTGGTTAAACCTACAATGTTCAGATCTCTTATCATGTCAGTGGGTCATGACCTCAGTGGTGGACATTTAGGTGTTAACAAAACTTATACTAAAATCTCCAAGGACTTCTTCTGGCCTAAAATGAAGCAATCTGTTGCCTACTACTGTAAAACATGTCATGGGTGCCAAATGGCTGGAAAACCAAATCTGGCAATAAAACCTGCACCATTAAATCCTATTCCAGTAACAGAGGAACCTTTCAGTAAAGTAATCATTGATTGTGTTGGTCCCTTGCCTAAAACATGCAGTGGAAATGAGTATTTGTGTTCTACCACTAGGTATCCAGAGGTTTTTCCATTGAGGCGAATAACTTCCCAGAATATCGTGAAAGCCCTTAGTAAATTCTTCACTCAGTATGGAATTCCTCGTATTGTCCAATCCGACCTAGGCAGCAAGTTCACTTCCAGACTTTTCAAACAAACTATGGATGAGTTGGGAGTGTGCCAGTACCATTCCACAGCCTGTAGACCAGAGTCCCAAGGTGCATTAGAACGCCTACATCAAACTCTCAAGTCAATGTTGACAAAGTATTGCGAGAAAAATAATGCAGATTGGGATGAAGGTATTCATTTTGTGTTGTATGCTGTAAGGAGTAGTGTACAAGATTCCCTTGGTTTTTCACCTTTTGAGTTAGTGTATGGTCATGAGGTTAGAGGTCCTCTTAAAGTTTTAAAAGAAACTTAGTTAGATACACCTTCCAGTAAACCTCTTCTTACCTATGTTCACCAGTTTAGACAAAGATTAAAAACTGCTATAGAACATGCAATGAAAAACCTGAAGGATTCTCAAGTAACAATGAAAGACAATTTTGACAGGAAAGCTGTTGCCAGAGAGTTTAAGCCAGGTGATTTAGTGTTAGCCTTTCTGCCAATCCCTAAGAAACCTTTGCAAAGTAAGTTTCATGGTCCTTATGTGATAAAACGAAAGACCAGTAATGTAAGTTATGTCCTGAAAACTCCAGACAGACGAAAGGCAGAGAGACTGATACATGTGAACCTGATCAAGCCATACTTTGTAAGAGATCCTGGCAATGATGCCCCTGTATTGAACGTGGATGTAGCAAACTCTGTTATTGCGGATGATCAGGATGATATTTCTTTGCCCTCGGACATTAAATTGCAAAACTCTGAATTCTTGTCTAATCCTCATCTGAAATTCCAGCACTTGCTGCCTGACCAGAGTGGTGACTTGGAATCCCTGCTTAATGAGTTTCCACAGCTGTTCGGCGATGTTCCCCAGCAGTGCCCTCTGGTTGAGCATGATGTGGTGTTGATCGAAGGTGCTCGTCCCATCAAGCAGCATCCATACCGCGCCAGTCCATGGAAGAGAGAGGCCCTGAGGAAGGAGGTGCAGTTCCTGATGGATCATGGCCTGGTGGAAAAGAGTGACAGCGAGTGGGCTTCACCATGCCTGTTAGTGGACAAGCCGGATGGATCGTTCCGAATGTGTACTGACTACCACCAGGTCAACTAACTAACCTGTCAGGACTGCAACCCTCTTCCTCGGATAGATGACCTAATCGACCAACTGGGGGATGCCAACTATATCACCAAGATCGACTTGTTGCGTGGGTACTACCAGGTCCGGCTGACTGAGCGTGCCAAGCGAATCTCGGCATTTGTCACTCCTGACGGCTTATACCACTACACCGTCATGCCCTTTGGGAGGGTCAACGGCTGATTCATCGAGTAACAGAGGGACTCGTCGGGGTGCAATCTTACTTAGACGATCTGGTAGTATACAGCAAATCCTGGGAAGATCACTAACTTCAACTGCGCGCCCTATTCTACAACCTGGCTGAAGCACGGTTAACAGTGAACTTGGCCAAGAGTGAGTTTGGACACACCAACGTAATATTTATTAGTGGCCCCTCCATCAGTGACGATATGCCTATTAACCCATGTCTAGCGGGGTGTTTTGGGCTCATTTGGGCATATTCAGGCCCTCCTGAATGATCAATCAAGTATCTGCATGAAAAGAAATGTATTCAGCAAAAAACTAGGCGCTAAAAGCTTCAAAATGAGACCAGAACGAGCTTCGTGGTTCTCTTGCAGTGGTGCCACGAACATGGGAGTTTAGCGTATAGCGGTATATTTTTCCCAGCTATGCTCACTACTGGCTACACTGCCGGCCTCTCGAGAACACAGGGAACATGAGTTAATGGGCGGCGGTAAGCCCTGGGAGTCGGCTGTCTGGCCCGCTGCGCTCCCAGCCATTTGCACTCGATTTTAACCCTTTAAAAGCCTTAATAATGCTCCTAACTTGCTGCAAATTGGTGCACGACTTAAGTCGAGCGGCGCCAATAAAGGGTTAAATAATAGCTCTCTTTCAAACACCCGCGGTCAACCTGTTTGAAAGACCCGCCGTAGGGGAAAGAGTACAGTACTAAACATCATAAGTGCAACGCTAATTCTCTTTTGGAATCGTCTTTATGATTGGGTACTCACTACGAAAAAACTTTGTAAAAAATCAAAAATAAAAATTAACTTAATAATTGTTATATTAACCCTCTCACCACGGAAGGGCTCTTGAACGCCCATAAAAAAGCATATAACAGGTACCCGGAAGGCCTCTTGAACGCCCAGTGGTTGAAAGCCTGTGAGCTTCGTGTGCGAGGCGTCGGTCCGATGCATGTAAACAACAGCCGGCTGGACCGACGCCCCGCATCTCCGGCCACAAGAAGGAGAGCGTCGCTTGTTCGTGTGTGCCTGTATGTTGTTGTTAAGTATCGAAAAGTGGTGTAAAGTGGCTGTTTTGGCCATAAAGTTATCTCCAATGAAATCATCATCACAGCTCAACCAGTTGACTTAGAGAGCTCTACTTAATGCCATTCTACAGGTATATAACACAGCTACGCTTGGGGAATGCGGGAAGCAGTCTGATTAACGAATATACGGTAGCCTAGCCTAGACGTTTTTCGGCCAAAACACCCGGATTTCGAGGAATATATATATAATACATAGCCGGGGCTGGAGGGTTAAGGCTTTCTAACTCGTGGATGTCTTTTGTGGATTCTACCCGAGACGCTAAACCCTGCGATGCCATTCCTCCTTCCTTCCCCTGCGGCCGTACTGTGAAGAGGTGCCTCTCCAGTGCTCCGCTTTATTCGTCATTCATTCAACTCTAGTGAGTCTTTTGCTCATTTGTATTTATCTGAGTTCTTATAGAATAGGTTTAGACTAGCTAGGACTGACGGCCCCATTGGTACGTCCGCAGGGAAGTGTTAAAATAGGGTACTTAAGTGTAGGCGCCATGTCGGTCCGCTTAGGGCCCGCACACCATGTGTATTTGTTCTTGTATCTTCGCCTTAGCTTTGCTATATACAGTAAACCCTCGCTATCTCGGACCTCTAGAAGTCGGAAACCCGCACTATTCGGACTGGCTACGGCCTCTCGGACATTCACTTCCGTATTTCGGACATTTCCGGCATCGTTCCGACCGTCTCTGACGTTGTCGGACTTTATATAAGTATTCGGAAAATGTCCGTCATAACCGTCCTCTGATATCTCGAATATTTCCGAAATGTGTCGTAATGGTGTCCGACAAAGGACGACGTGTCGGATGCCACCTCACGTCACCGGACAATAAGGGTGAATATCCGAGAAACAGAAGGGAGGTCCGATGCCATCTTACATCCGGGGACAGAGCGTGGGAGGCTGGGAGCGTCAGTCCGCACCAAGCTCTGTTGTGTTATACATCGACGCGTGCCATTATTTTGTTCACCATGCCTCCCAAGGATAAGCCTAAGCGTAAGGTGACTTCTGTATCACTAGAAACAAAGCTACAGATGTTAAAGGATCTGGACAGTGGGATGAAAGCCAAGCAGCTTCAGGAGAAGTATAGCTTAGGCAGATCGACAATCTACGATTTCATCCGAGACAAGGAAAAACTCCGGCATCATGGCACAGCTCGAGTGTATGGTGTACCCTATGACGAAGCGGTTGCCATCTTGTTGCTCGACAACGCACCTGCCCACCCTTGTACCACGAAACTGGAGAGTGCAAACGGGAAAATTAAGACCATGTTCCTGCCTCCTAATACCACAAGTGTTATTCAGCCTATGGACCAAGGAATAATTGAAGCTTGCAAAAGGCGTTACAAGAGGAAGTTCCTGGAGCAATGCCTTGTCATCATAGAAGATGGGATGGACGAAGAAGGTTATGTGGATACACGCGGGAAGAAATCTCTAAAAAAAAAAGGAATTAGTGAGGTAAAAAATTAGTGGACAAGGGTAGAGAGTGCCACGATGGTAGCCCTTGAAGAAGTTGTGAAGGAGCAGAAGGAAGAGAGAGAAAAGGAAAAGACGGAGTTTGAAAAAAATGTAGTGCAAGTTTTAAAGAAGAAAGAGAAGGTAGTGAGAGATACAATAGATAGAGGTAAGTATGTAGTAATCTTTGGAGATGTGGAAGAGCACCTGGCAGATATGAAGGTAAGAAAGGAAAGGGATGTTGTGAAGTCAAGGGGATACTGGATTACTTAGACGAGGGTTATGGATGGGTAAAAGAACTGGAGGAGGTGAGAAGGTTAGGACAATATAAGAAGGGCGAGATGAGACCACTAAGAGTGGAACTAAAGTTTAGATCAACAGCAGAAGCAGTAGCCAATGTGAGCTGGAAATTAAATTCGACAGAGCTGAATCATATAAGGGTAAAAAAGGACCTAAGTGTAAAAGAACGAGAACAGTTAAGGGAACTCCAAGTTAAGGCTGATGAAGAGAATGGAAAGTTGTCTGAAGAGCAAAAGAAGATATTTTTTTGGAGAATAAGGGAAGGGCAAGTAAGGAAGTGGTACATCAGGAGCCACCAAGACCCGAAAGTAAGAGAAGTGATAGGGAAAGAGACAGAGAGACAAGTACGAAGTCAAAGCAAGGAGACGGAGCGAGAGATAATGCAGGGAGCAGGGGACCGGAGAGAGAGCCAGGATGTGGTGGAGAAGGTGGAACAGAGGGAGAGAGAGGGGGTATGGGAGGTTGTGGAGGGGGGGGGGGGGAGGAGAATAGAATTAGCAGGGGAGGTGGAACTGGGTCAGGGAAGGGATGGAGGAGGAGGTGAACCTGGTAGGAGGCAGAGAGGGAACAGAAACAAGGAGGTGGATTCAAATATACTGTGCTACTACACTAATATAGATGGAATAAACAGTAAAAAGGTAGAGTTAGATGATATATTAAGAAAAGATCAACCACAGATAGTCTGTTTGACGGAGACAAAGCTGAACCAGGACTTTGACAGCAACATAGTGTTTAGTGAAGGATATAATATATGGAGATATGATAGAAAGGGTAAAAGGGGAGGTGGAGTGGCAGTATTAGTTAAGAACCCTATGACAGCAAAGCACGTGGAGTTAAATAATGACAAGGCAGAAATAATGGCAGTTGAACTCAATGATATAGAAGGAAAAAAGCTAGACATAGCAGTAGCTTACATGCCACCAAAGACCAGAGCATGGAGGGAGTTGGAGTTTGAGGAGATGGTCGAGGATATGATTCAGTCGTTGAGAAGATTGCTTTTAAGGAAGAATCGATTGATCTTGGCAGGAGATTTCAACTGTAGTGAGGTTGATTGGGAATCGGGAGATGCAGGGCCAAATCAGAGATCTTGGGGAAGTCGGCGGTATATTCCTGCGAAACGGCATGCATTATATCTCAAGAACTGGGCAGTGTTATAGCATATTTGTTGTTTGTACATATTATAGGTTTGACTCCTGTAAGGAGATAAAGAAAACCTAATATTTAGTAGTGGCCCCGTAATCATTGACGAACATGCCTATTACATAAGGCATCCTCTTCAAACACTAATCCGCCGTAGTTTGAATCTACCGCGCAGAGCATTTAAAACCTGAGGAGCCTTCATCATGAGCGCACGCGACCTCACTCATGGCTTCAGTCATTATGAATTGGGTTCTCACTACGAAAAAACTTCGTAAAAAATAAAAACAAAAAGAAAATAAGAATAACTATCCAATAAGCTTTCCATCATATCGTGGATGTACTTGTGTGGATCTTTGACCAGACGCTGATTCAGGCGTCATTCTTCCTTCACTGACATATCAAGTAAACCAAAATCCTTAATACATCAACGAATGGGAAGGGGATGGTCGGGAGGGCCCCCAGTCGTCAATGATTACGGGGCCACTACTAAATATTAGGTTTTCTTTATCTCCTTACAGGAGTCAAACCTATAATTTATTAGTGGCCCCTCCATCATTGACGAACATGCCTGATATCTAAGACTGGAGGGGGACATTCGTAATCATATCATAACTCTAGAAAAGCAGATAATAAAAACAACCACATAGTATTCTTACTTTGAAAATATATTTAATAAGGCGTAGCCCATATATATACAAGAAAGGGGTTCAGGCAGGTGCGTGCTTCAAAGAAGCCTGCTTGACAAAAAAGGGTAACTCTGAAGATTCTGTGAACAGATCTGTAGTTACAAAGGCACCCGACTCAACGAGTGGTGACAAAAATTATAGGTTTGACTCCTGTAAGGAGATAAAGAAAACCTAATATTTAGTAGTGGCCCCGTAATCATTGACGAACATGCCTATTACATAAGGCATCCTTTTCAAACACTAATCCGCCGTAGTTTGAATCTACCGCGCAGAGCATTTAAAAACTGAGGAGCCTTCATCATGAGCGCACGCGACCTCACTCATGGCTTCAGTCATTATGAATTGGGTTCTCACTACGAAAAAACTTCGTAAAAAATAAAAACAAAAACAAAATAAGAATAACTATCTAATAAGCTTTCCATCATATCGTGGATGCACTTGTGCATTAGGCAATCCAGGGTTGTGACCAAAAACTAGCTGATTAGGGGAAATGCCCGTAAAGTTGGTTGGGGCATTTCTCGCCGACACTGCCCAGGCCAAGGCCACACCCAATTCACACTTGCTGTCTGCCATAATTTTCCTTACGATGTCACCGATCACTGCATTTATCCGTTTGCACACACCGTTGCTCCAGGGACTCTCCGCTGAGGTTGTCATAATCTTAATGTTGAATGCCTCTTCAAGTGTCCTCATATCTTCATTGTTGAACTCACAGCCATTGTCCGTTAGGATCTTTCCAGGCACGCCGAATGTAACAATCCAGCTCTGAAACACAGCCTTGATAATGGTGGCCGCACATTTATCTCCAATCACTGTTGCCGTACAGTATCTAGTTGCCAAATCAACAACAACCAAAACATATTTATTGCCCCAGGCCTTTAGGTCCATAGCAATGACCTCATTCAATTTAGACGCCATAGTCATGCTAACTATGGGACGTGGTTTAGCCTTCCTAAATTTAAAGCAGACCTCACACTCCTCGTTACCTTTTGGACAGCCCGTTCCAGTTCCGAATTCTCAATCCCTGCATTATTAATTAGTTTGATAAGCTTTGCTGATGTAGGGCATCCAAACTGCCTGTGAAGTTTCGAAGCTGTCTTCTTCACATCCCTCCCCTTCACAGCAGCCAAAGAAATCATTCCCCCTAACTTCCGTCCTAGTCACGCTGATATCGGCAATAGATAATGACCTGATGCTGACGTCTGTAGATCAATCACCCTTCCACGAATCTTGACCTGGTCTGTAGCAAAGTTAACTAACATCTCTGCCTTTTTCATCGAACACCTGCTCAACAGTAATGGAATATTACATTCCACCACATTCATCACAATTCTTGCACTCATATTTCCAATAGAACAAGGCAGTGTGACTCGTTTAATGGAAGGAACAGTGACACCATCAGCAAAGGTAAACGTGGAGATTGACTTCTCTTCCACAATCTTATCCCGTTCATAATCACTAAGGCTACTCAGAAAACCATTAAGCCAGCCAGTTCCACACACCGTAGTAGAACACCCTGAGTCCAGTACTGCACAGCCCTTGGCCTCTTTCACAAGCCCACTTAATTTAACATCAGTATCTCCATCTCCAGCATAACCTAAAAATAATGATAAATATGCTGTCTCAGTATCTCCTTCAAGACTGCCACTTACAGCTTCAGAACCCCCACGACTTCCATTATTTTCATAAGCATCTGGACAGTTCCTGACCCAATAGAATCATGAGTCACATATCATGCACCTTGTTACCCTACCATCCGGCCCTAGTGGATTCTGCCTCCTTGTGGATGAACTAGGGTATTCTCTTGCCCTGATTGACTGTCTGCCCCTGCGACCGTCTCAAAACCCCGATCTTTCACGCTGGAAGCCTCTGACATATAATGCCTCTTCCTCCTTCACCACACCTTCACTCTGACCCTTCATCTCTTCTCCCATAAGGACTGGCTTACTTTTCATGCCACAAACAGGCCCGGCTGGTACAGATTCAAACTGTGCACTTATTTCTCCAGCGAATATGCGGTTCAATGCTTTTTCATGTTGCTATATGACACCTCCGTGATTGCAGACATCACTAATTGTTGCTCACTATCCCTCAATCGGCATGAAGCAAGCAACGTGAAAGCCATAACTGGATCTGGGAGAGACATACCTTGTTTGTTGAACATAAAATATGTGTGTTCAAACACTGACACAAACTTCCTCATCTCCATATCACTACTCCTCCGAAAATTACATAACTCCTGGAATGCCACAAATTGTTGGCGGCCTTTGTCCACCAAAAACAAGCTATCGAGTTTCTCCAGTAATTTATCCACCCCATTATCCTTTTTCAGATCCACCACATCCATTTCAGATGACGCTTGTCTTGCCTGGCCATCCAAAGACAAGTGGGTGGCTAACGCCTGTTTCTCTTTCTTTAAATCCGTTAGTTCACACCATATCTCAATGTCTTTCCTTCAATTTTCGTACGCCGACTCATCAACGAACTTTGGTGGCCACTTGGTCGACGCCATAGTGCAGTAACTACGCTCTGCTACCAGTGTTAATGTTCACTCATCAGGTGTCTGTAATCAACCCGTCAGCCGACCATCCCCGATCCGCCATGACAGTGACGTCACGTTGAGACGTCATGGCGCTCCATATTCAAACAAGTTCACCCTCGCTCCACACATCAACATTTAGATTTCAGTAAAGCTTTCGACAGAGTCCCTCATGAGAGATTGATGAGAAAAGTTGAGGCGCATGGAATAGGTGGGTCGTTGTTGGGATGGATTAGGTCATGGCTAATTGGTAGGAAGCAGAGGGTCAGCATAAATGGTACTAAGTCAGAATTGGGAGCAGTCAAAAGTGGTGTCCCCCAGGGATCTGTATTGGGTCCTCTGTTGTTTGTTATATACTGTACTAGATGAGCTTGATTTAGGTATAACTAGTAGGATAAGTAAATTCGCAGACGATACCAAAATGGGGAGAACTAGATGCAGATAGCGACATAGAGTGCCTCCAAAGGGATCTAGATACCTTACACGAATGGTCAGTAAATTGGCAGATGAATTTTAACGTTGACAAATGCAAGGTATTAAAGATAGGGAAGACGAATAATAATGCAAAATATAAACTAGCTAATACGGAATTAGAAAACTCAGACTGCGAGAAAAATTTGGATGTGTTTGTTCGCAACGATTTGAAGCCTAGAAAACAGTGTATAAGCGTTCGTAACAAGGCAAACAGGATTCGCGGGTTCATCTCAAGGAGTGTGAGTAACAGAATTTCTGATGTTATCTTAAAACTTTACTTATCATTAGTGAGACCTCATATGGATTATGCTGTCCAATTTTGGTGTCCTTATTACAGAATGGACATAGATTCGTTGGAGAGAGTACAGCGAAGAATGACAAAAATTATTCATAATATTAGAAATCTACCATATGAAGAAAGGTTGAAAACATTAGGCTTACATTCGTTAGAAAGACGCAGAGTTAGAGGGGATATGATAGAAGTGTTCAAGTGGGTTAGGGGACATGAAAAATGTACTGAAGCTCAGTGATAGCGAAAAAACTCGAACAAATGGTTTCAAATTAGATAAAATTTGTTTTAGAAAAGATATAGGCAAATATTGGTTTGGTAACAGAGTTGTAGACATGTGGAATAGGCTACCAAGTGATATGATAGGATCGAGATAGGGGGCTTTAACCCTTCAACCCTGGGTGGTACACGTGTGTACCATTATGTTTTGACCCGAGGAACCCGGGTGGTACAACATTGTACCATTGCTTGCGTATGTGCTTTTGAATGGCGCACGTAAACATTTCGTTCCGTGGTCGCTAGGCGACGCCACCAGACACCATGTACGCCACCAAAACAGTCTCAACCTTGCCGTCAACATGGATACTAGCCCAAAAAGTGATTCCCCTGTGTCCGATTCCATGCTCCCTTCGACGCCTGCCCAGGTTCGTCGCGCCCTAACGCAAAGGCACGTACAAGATGCGTTGACTCCCGGAGGTATTGAAATAGCTTTGAGGAGTTATGAACGTGGTGAAGGACAAAATAGTGTTGATGACTTGGGCAGTGATAGCTCCGAGTCTTATCAGTCGCACTATAGTGAAGATTTAGACGATCTAGACGAAATTCATCAAAGAGACGCGCAATTTGTTGGATTTGAGCATGACGATGATAGTGATGATAGTACTGAACGTGATATAGTTGTGCAAGGTGATGAGAGTGTAGTGAGAGTGAGCGAATGGGACAGCACTAGGTCGACTACCAAGTTTAGGTTGAGTGACACGACACCTAGCCCTTCGCCAGCTAAATCCCCATTCAAGATACGTTTTTATAAGAAGCAAGTTCTTGAAAAGGCGGCCGTGGCAGCCAGGAAAGAGGCCCTAAAACTTGTTGAGGGAGCAGTGCGTGAGGGTGCCAGTGAGGGTGAGCGTGAGGGTGAGGTTGATCCGCCATTGTCTTCCTTATCTACCCACGCCACCCAAGTTGCCCCAGGCGCCCGCCATTCTTCCCCACCACCACCAGCACTGCCTAGGGTTGAGGACCCCCCACTTTCGGCCTATTTACCCCCTATTTCCCCCGAGAGGAGACATACTACTAAAGAAAAGGGAAAAGGGAGAAAATGTGTGAAAAAAGGAGCTACAAGTAGGCGCTCTTTGTTCAAGGCTCCCGCGGCTTCCACCCCTGCCAGTCCCAGCCATACGCCCCCGCAAGTTTCCCCAGGGTCCACCCCACCTCTCCAGCCTACAACAGAGGTTCCTGACGATGTATTTGACCTCGCATCCATACCTGCACCTACAGACACTGAACCAGTGCTGTCTACGACTCGTCGTAGGCCAAGGAGCCCCGAACCTCTGCATGAAGATAACAGAGCCTCACCTGCCACTCCTTCCCCACCTCGCCGACCTACACGCCGCCCACGCATCATTCGTTCCCCGCGAGATTATGAGGGGGGGTCTGAAGATGAAGGGCACCTCACAGATGACTCTGGCCATGATTACATGGGTCCACCGTCAGGGCAAGATGACGGCTCTGACTCTGACGACAACGACGATGACTTTATGGACATCGACGACCCTCAACCCAGACGCTTGGCCCAGGGCCGTCGTGCTCCTGGCCGCCCTGGCCGCCGGGCTGGGCCTGGGCGCCGTCGCGCTCCTGGCCGCCCTAGGGTGCGCGCCGCCAAAGTTCGTGGGCGTGCTGCCCCAGCTGCAGCTCCTCGTCAGCGTCGCCAGCAGGACCCATTTTATATTTTCAACTGGCATGATGTGGCTGCTGATGAAGTAAATGACCCTGATGTAACCCCTTTTGATGAGGTACAGGAGGGTTCAGGAGTTACCCCAAGGTTTCCCGCAGGCCCCAATGCTCCACCACATGAGCTTTTTGAGGCATTTTTTGATAAGGAGGTTACTGAGTTTGTCATAGAGGAGACAAACAAGCACCACCAAATCCAGGCGAACTTTTTTGGCAAGGTGACCAAGGGCCACATGAAGCGGTGGACCCCAGTGACTCATCCCGAGTTCATGGTGTTCCTGGCAATCACCATGCTAATGCCTCATGTAAAGAAGCACAGGTTGGTTGACTATTGGATCACCAAAGATCTGATATCCACCCCTGCCTTCGGGAAATACATCTCTCGGGACCGGTACCTCGACATCCTCGGAGCGCTCCATCTTGTCACCAACACCGACATGCATCTCTCTGACAAGCTGTGGAAGATTAGGACGTTGTACGAGATGATGCGAGAACGTTTCACGTCATACTTCACGCCCTTCTGCAACGTCTGTATTGACGAGTCTCTTGTGCTGTTCCGGGGAAAGCTGAGCTTCAGGCAGTACATCCCCTCAGAGACATCGCTTTGGTATAAAGTTCTTTGTGCTGTGCGATTGCCAAACTGGCTATGTCCTGGACTGCCTGGTCTACAGCGGGAAAGAAGGGGGCGTGGAAATAGACCCCCTCATTGGCTTTGGCGGAGCAGTGGTTCAAACCATGATGAACCGGTACTTCCAGAAGAATCACGTCCTCTACACGGACAACTACTACACGTCCCCCACTCTCTCAAAGTACCTCCATCAGCGCAAGACGGGGACTGTAGGCACAGTTAGAGCGAAAAGGAAGGGCATGCCAACTTTCCCTCCTAAAACCAAGAAAGGCGATGTCTTCAAGAAGAAGTCGGGACCCATTCTGGCTATCCACTGGCACGACCAGCGGAAGGTCAACCTCCTGAGCACCGTCCACAAGGGGGAAATGGTTGAGACTGGCAAGGTGGATCGCCGCACCAAAGTCAGGGTGACCAAGCCCGATGCTGTAATGGACTACAACATAAATATGAGGCTGGTGGACAAGTCCGACATGCAGATAGGCTTCATCGACTGTCTGCGTACCTCGTGCAGATGGTACATAAAGTTCTTTCTGCACATGGTGGACATGTCAATGCTGAATGCCTACAATATCTACAGGCTTCGGAATCCGCGCACACCCAGGAAGTTCAGTAGCCTGCGGAGGTTCCAAAAACAGGTGTTGGTGGAGCTCCTGGACAGGTATGCTACGCCACAGAGGGCAGTGGCACAACCTGTGCCCCCCGTTCAGGGCCGCATGCAGTGTGCACAGTATCTAAATGTGCACAAGCTCGGTTACCTGCCTCTGGATCGAGATGGAGTCACCATTAGCAGAAGGCGGTGCCATGTCTGCTGGAACAGCCAGGTGAGGCCGAGGAAGCAGAAAAAGACCACCATGCAGTGTGTGGAGTGCCAGGTGTCACTATGTGCTATACCGTGCTTTGCTGAGTACCACACCAAGCAGGAGTACTAACTAATAATCATAGTGAAAGTACCAAAGAGAGACAATATGTATGTATATAGGCAACAAGTGGAAACAAAACAATGTATTGTGATAAAAAAGTCATGTACTGTATTATGAAAACATATATAAATAAGTAAAAAAAGACACAATAACTTGTATATAAAACTAACAAAGCATATAACTAAGTGAAAGTGACACATGACATAATATTAGATGGCCAAAGTATAATAAACACCTGTGATAATGAATAATCACTGCCTAATATAACAATAACCTACCTCAATTACTAATAAAATGTACCGTATCAAGTGAAAATGAGCATTATCAGTGACAGTGACACTCTCTCAAGCATATTTACCAAAGTGAAAGTGACACACGAAGTAATATTAGATGGCCAAAGTATAATAAACACCTGTGATAACGAATAATCAGTGCCTAATATAACAATAACCTACCTCAATTACTAATAAAATGTACCGTATCAAGTGAAAATGAGCATTATCAGTGACAGTGACACTCTCTAAAGCATATTTATCAAAGTGAAAATGACACAACACCCAATACTTGATGGCCAAAGTACAATAAACACCTGTGATAACGAATAATCACTGCCTAATATAACAATAACCTACCTCAATTACTAATAAAATGTACCGTATCAAGTGAAAATGAGCATTATCAGTGAAAATGAGCATTATCAGTGACAGTGACACTCTCTCAAGCATATTTACCAAAGTGAAAGTGACACACGAACTAATAT
The DNA here is from genome assembly GCA_032716605.1 of Paralithodes platypus. Taxonomy (NCBI): domain Eukaryota; kingdom Metazoa; phylum Arthropoda; class Malacostraca; order Decapoda; family Lithodidae; genus Paralithodes; species Paralithodes platypus. Next base: position 41,122,724 of record CM064562.1, read on the forward strand.
TAGATGGCCAAAGTATAATAAACACCTGTGATAACGAATAATTAGTGCGTAATATAACAATAACCAGCCTCAATTACTCCTAAAAACTACGGTATCGAGTGAAAATGTGAAATATTAGTGACAATGATAGCCTAATACACATATTTTATATAATTGGACTCCAAATAACTATAATAACATCACTATCAATAAATAAAATCGACTCCGGGAGGTAAAAACTCTGGCGCGACGAGTGGCTAAGTGCGCAGTAGGTTAGCCAAGCCAGGGCCTGGGCCAAGGCGACGCATCCGAACGCGGGAAGATTTTCCCGCATAAAAATCACTCCACTTCCCGCGCTCGCCATTATGCAATCACTTGGGCTAGAGACCTCTACTCAACGGCATTCTACACATGAAGGTTTGTGCAAATTTTTTTTTTTTTTTTTATAACTTTGTGTCATGTATTTCAGGAGTAACAGGTGAATCAACATGGACCAAAATTCCTCAAAACCCCCGGTCACAGAGTACAGTCACGATCTACCCTAGCCGGGGTTGGAGGGTTAAGATAAAATTAGATAGGCATATGGACAAGATGGGTTGGGTATGAGGGGGGATCTGCCGGGTGTGGGCCAATCGGCGCTCTGTAGGCCCCCGTAATCTTGTGTTGATCTCTGACCGTTTTGGTAAGGTCGGTCCTCAGGGTATTGGTGAGTTGGGTCTATAATTAGGCCTTGTAGTTGGGATTGGGTGTGACAGGGATCTGCATTGTGTGGGCCGATCGGCTTTCTGCAGACTCCCATTTTCTTATGTTCTTATTTAGTAGTAGCCTCTAAGTATCCAACGTAGAGCTATAGACCTATCGTATAATTCCGTTCCGCTCTGGAGCGGACAATTATCGTAATCTCTAGCGCGATTAAATCGATAACATCTAGAGTAGCACCTTACTCTCTCTACTAGGTACGTTGTACACACTCTTGAGGCTACTATTTTAAAGGAAATGAAAATATTGATGAGAAAGAAAAGAGAAAATTGCGGAACATTGTCCATCATATCTGGCTCCTTAAGCCGTTGTTACGGGTCCACTGCACAACCCGACCGGGTTCATTAGATCATTCCTTTTCGCGCAACACTCTCTGACGCACACAATTTTTCTGGTGCTCTGTATTTGTGCCTACAACTCCTGTCGCCTCCCCTTTGGGGGAGTTGTGGGCCTTATTTAAGGTACCTGTGATTCTAGACAGATGATACGTGCTGTAGGCACACTGAAAAATGGGCTCAAATGTGTTTTTCTTGGAGTGTAGCGTCGAAACTGGAGGTTACTTCATTTTTTGCCATCTGCGCATGCATCGCCGCTTGGGCGACCCTCGTTCATTTAGGCTTTGCCTTTTGTATTCATTTCACTTGCGGTGGCTTTAGTTTTGTCTTTAGTAAGCTTCTTGTCATTATAGTTTTTTGTCACTGCCTTTATTTTTGCTTTTCTTTTCGTGAAATTAGGCCTAGGCTTACTTGTGCCCTTCTCAAGGGGGGCGCTGACCCTTGTAGGGCCGATCCCTTTTGGTGGTCTTTTTACTTGTTGCTGCCTATCTTCAAGAGTGCAGGAACTGGTACGCCTGGTAATTTCATATATTACTGCCTCAAGTACCGTCTAGGCTACCTTCCGAGTTTTGGCCTAGCCTAGGGGGGGGCGTTTGGATTTCAACACTGTGGCAACCTCAATCTGGCATACAATGCTCACTTTTTGATTGACGGACCCGGTGCTCTGTCTCCCTGGATACGGTCCCACAAAACCGCGAACATAGCCCGTTCTGATGAGTTTTTGTTCTGTCTACTGCCCCTCCTACGGTATTGATTATATCCCTCATCAAGGGTACAGTAACTGGTGGCGCCTTGTAATTTCATATATTACTGGCTCCAGAACCGGTTAGGCTAACTTCCGTTTTTATCCTAGCCTTGATGGGAGGCGTTTTGGTTTAGACTGCGACTCTGCGGCCTCCTCAATCTGGCATACTCTGCCCCTGTATTGATATTACGGCCCCAGTGCTCTGTCTACCTGACGTTTCGGTCGCTTGTTGCTTACCCTCATCAAGGGTACAGTACCTGGTGACTCCCTGTAATTTCATATATTACTGGGTCTGGTACCAAATAGGCTAACTTCCGTTTTTTCGCCTAGCCTATTCCAATTCATTTTTAATCTGACTCAGGTACCGAATAGGCTAACTTTTTTAGCCTAGCCTAGAAGGGGGGCGTTTGGTGTACAACTCTGTGGCCTTCTCAATCTGGCATAAATGCCCCTGTATTGATCGGCGGCCCCATGCTCTGTATTCCTGTCGCTACGATCCCTTGTTGCTTACCCTCATCAAGGGTACGGTACCTAGTGGCTCCCTGTAATTTCATATATTACTGACTCAAGTGCCGAATAGGCTAACTTCCGAGTTTTGGCCTAGCCTAGGGGGGGGCGGGGGCGTTTGGATTTCAACACTGTGGCAACCTCAATCTGGCATACAATACTCACTTTTTGATTGACGAGCCGTGCTCTGTCTACCTGGCCTCAGTCCCGCGAAACCGCGAACGTAGCCCGTTCTGATGTGTTTTCCTCTGACAAGTTTTTATTCTGACTACTGCCCCCCACTACGGTCGTGCACTTGATTACCCACAGGCTCTCCCGCGCCTGATGTGACTTTAGGAGGGTTACCTTTGGGCCCCTCCGCTTTTGGAAGGGACTTTTATTTTACTGGCCTTCCACCTTCCTGGGTGCCACAGCCCTCTCAGACGTACCGATGGGTTGCCGCCCTGGGTCGGGTACTCCCCGCTCTAGGTCGGACCTTTCATTTACGGTCCCGTGGTCTCCCTGGTCTCCCTTCCGTACTATGTCGGAGGTCTGTTTTCACACTGACTGAAACCCACAGACGCTCTAGATCGGGACTTTCCGTTCTATGTCAGAGGTCTGTTTTCACGCTGTCTGTTACCCACAGACGCTCCCACGTCTGCTGTGACTTGCCAGGCTACCTTTCCAGGTTCCTCGGCTTACGGCGGGGCCCATCTGGGCCTCTCCGCTCTCGGACGGGCCTTTTCCCTCACGCACTACTGCCGTCTCATACCACTTCCCGCGCCTGAACGTACGAGTCCGTATACGGACGATTCCGCCCGCCTTGGAACGCGGACGTTCCCGCTCGATGTCGGTACTTTTCCGCTCTCCAACGGACGTTGATGTTTACGGTCGCACTACTTTTGCCTCGGTTTCGGCCTAGACTGGTCGTCCTGCACTTCCATTAAGACATATTTTAATGCTCCTTTTTACCAGGCTGTGCTTTCTGACCTACAGGACCTCTTCACTGATACCGGCCTTAAGGTATTGGTCTCCATTATATTTTGGGGTGGGGTTTCCTTCAGTTCTTCAGAGGGTTGAGCCTACCCCTTGGTTTTTTCTGACCTGGGGTTTGGGGCTCTTTGGCCTGTTGCTGGTTCCCCTATGGCCTTCCTGATCCTCCTTTTGGAGGGTTCTCTTCAGCTTTAACTTCCAGGGGGACATGGGGGGGGGAGCACTCTCCTTCATTGGACGGGACTCCAGTCTCCAGGCCTAGTGAGAGCTTTTAGGCTACTCCCTGACCTGGTGCCTGTAGCCTATTCTGGGATCTCTGATCTTTATTTTGTGCATGACCTCATGACTGGTACTCCTGCCTGGCCTCCCATTTCGGGGGCACTCTTTGGCCTTCTTCTTAAGGATTCATCGACTTTCAGTGGTTTTTTCGTGGTGCTTCCGACCAGGCTTTCGTCTTGTCTCTGCCAATGACATACATGCGTGCATTGCCATGGCCTTTATTTTCATGGTGCTTACAAACAGGCTTTCTTCTTGTTCCTGTCGATGACATACATGCATGCCTTCCCATGGCCTACACGGGGTCTTCACAGGTTTTTTTTCTTCTGGTTCCAGTGTAGTGTCTACTTCGCTCTGCTCTCGCCACGGGTTCCTCACCGGGTGGTGAGTTCCACCCTTCCTACATTCATCCTACATCCTACTTTCCGCTCCAGAGCGGATTTCCGCCCCCGAGCGGAGCGGCCCGTTCTGGTCCACTCCTCTCTGGGTCGGTGCTAGGGTGCTTTGCTTTGCCTCTGTATAGGGACTCGGTTGCAGTAGTTCACGGACTTCTCCTTTTCATCAGATTGTGCTCCCACTCTACTCTGATGGTACCCTTGGGCGTCTTCTTCTCTTCAGTACCTTCAACCTTTGGGTATTATTATTATCCTCTTCCTTTATGAGGCTTTTCATGCCTTCCTTCTCGGGACTTGCACGGGGTTCTTTGCACTTGCTGGTTCGCCTGGTCTCTCCCTGACCCTCCGCATGGGGGGTCCCTCTTCACCCCTCACCACGCACAAGGGGGGGGGGGGGGGGATACTCACTTTCATGAAAGGTGCTCCATTTGCAGGGTGTAGTGACCACTTTTGTGCGTTTTTCTGCCCTCGTGCCTGTTTCGAAGGGCCCCCCTTTTTCGTCCTTCCCTGCCTCAACAGGGGAAGGGGGTACTCTCCTATCACGGATTCAAGGGTTTTTTACCAATATTGTGCTTGCACACATTTCCTGTGCTTCATACATGGGACATCAGTATCTTTTCCTTTCCAATTGGGATGTGGATGTCACTTCCTCCTTGTGCGCGTCGGAAGTCTTCAAGGCGCCAGATCGCCTTTCCTCCAAGTGCCTCGTTCGGGCGTCCTGGCTGTTTCCGAGGACTCCGCAACGAAGGTGGGTCGTCACTCTCCTTCCCCATCCCGCCGACGATCTCCGACTCCTCTGTCCGGTTCAGGCCGTCCATGTGGCTCCACCCAAGGCTCAGGAGGCCACCGCTGACCGGTTTTGCCTCCATCCGCCCCATGCTTATGTACATGGCGGTATTCTTGGGACACTACTACCGTCCCTCCTATTTACCTGAGGTAACTCTTTGTGGCCCGCCTGCTTTCTTCCCCTGCTCTGCCTGGGGCGCTTCATACATGGGCCATCGGTATCTTTTTCATTTCTGGTTGCAGTGAGGATGTCCTTTCCTCCCTGCGCACACCGTGGGGGTTCCCGTCCTGCCATGCCCATTGGGACATGGAGAGTCCTACCCATGTCTCGTGCTCCAACCGTGATGGGTTTAACCCTCGGAGGTGTAGACCGTGTCTCGTCGATCTTGACCTTTGGGTCTCGTCCTACGTTCCCGGACGCTGTAGAGGCAAGGTCTCGCCTCTGCGCTCCATGTTCGGGGTTTCGCTCTCTCTGTCACGGACCACCTCCGACGGTTTCCGCGCTTCCTCAACGAAGGGGTGTGTACCATGCTTCCCCTTTTCCTCTGCTGTCTCCCTGGCGCCTGAACGCTTTTCCCCCGGTGCCTCGTTCGGCCGTCCCTACTGTTTCCGTGGACGCCGGGTCGTAGGGGAGACGCCGCTCTCCTTCACCACGTCGCTGACAGTCTACGGCTCCACTCCGCCCTCTCTCTTCCCCTGTACAATCTCCGGGCGTGCTTCCGTACTGGGCGGTGTTCTTGCCTACGTAACCTGCTCTACCTGTGGTTGCTGCTCCGGTTGTCCATCCTCCCACTCGCTCCCAGGCGGCATCGACTTCTTTAGTCATGCTCCCTGCGTGTAGCCTGGGGCTGGTTGGTCGGCCTGTCCACGTTCCGTTCCTCGGGACGTTTCCGGTCCCTAACGGACGTCGCTTCCCTTCCCTTTACGGGAAGCCGTCATCGTGGGGGCACGTGGTTCCAAGTCTCAGAGAACTGCCATATGAAGGGAGGCTAGACAAATTAAATCTACCGAGTTTAAAAGAGAGGAGAGAGAGGGGAGACATGATAATGATGTACAAATGCACCCGGGGGCTGGAGAGGCTGGAGAGGCTGGATAGGGAGGATATATTAATTATGGATACAGGAATAACTAGAGGCCACAGCTACAAAGTAAAAAGACCTACCTGCAAGAACGATATCAGGAAGTTTAGCTTCCCCTATAGATGTATTGACAAATGGAATGGGCTGGAGGAGGAGGTGGTAGGGGCAAGGAACATCCATATTTTCAAGAAAATTTTTGATAAAAAGTAGACTGACAGACGGGACAACACGAGCTTAGCTCAACTCCTGTAAACTACAATTAGGTAAATACAATTAGGTAAATACAAGGAGTGCGCCCGGTGCCTGCGAGTTGGCGGGTACGGCTCGAAGCCTTTGCTCAACGCGACGTACATGTCGACGCGCCCACTCTGTCGGCGTCGTATGAGTTTCAGTTGTGTCTTTCCATAGTTTCTCTTTTACTGTTCCTTGTGGCTGACGGAGGGCGTCGACTTCGGGGTTCGGTCGGAGATGGGTTCCTCCCCACTCCCTCCTGTCGGCTGCTCCTCCGTGTCGAGCCTCGTCATGCCTTCATCCGGGGTTTCACCTCCATTTTGGGCCTGGGCTTCCCTACGTTATTTCTGAAGTATGCCACGTTCCTTCACGCCACCAGAAGGTGCCCTGGAACGTGGGCCCTGGCGGCGCACTACTCTCACTCCACCCTGGCCTCTCCACCCTCTTCGAGCGTCTGCACCTAGCTCGGCTTCCCCTCAGGCTTATGGTAGCTCCACCGACTAGGGTGCTCGGGAAGGGTGGGGACCAATTTGGGCGTCTGCAACTGCGGCTCGCCTCCGTCGGCTTCCTGCAGTGTGCCTTCCATGAGGCTGCGCGTTGTCGCCAGTCTCTGTGGTTTTCCTTCTGTACACTGGCGCCGGCTGCGGTCAGCACGTCGCTGTTGTTTTCTGTGCTCCCTCCGGAGGGGCTCTTCTCTGCTCCTGCATGGCAGGGGTCTTCCCTCTTTGCTGCTGCGGGGCTCTTCGCTCCCCGTCCGCCTGGGATGTCCCGACCCTCCTCAACCGCTTCCTCTTCGTTGGGGTCGGCAGGCCGGCTCTTAACGAGGCCGCCAGACTCGGGGCCCCTACCGGCTCTTGCGTCCTCACTCTCGGTTTCGCTTCGCCGTTCGTGGGCACGCCGGGTAATACGGCGGGGTCTGTCCTCGGGGTGCCGGTCCACGTTTCCGCTCCGGCGACCTGCGTGACCTCGGCCTGTCTCCCCAGACGTCGCCTCTGTTATTCTGTCCATGGGATTATTCGGGTAGTCTCGCCTCGCCAGCGGGACTTCCTGTCGCATGTCTTTCTGGTCTCCGTGACGGACAGCGAGGTGTTGTGACCGGTGGTCGACCTGTCGTGCCTCGTATTGATGACTCTCATTATGTCACGTTCGGTGGTTTACCCTTCGGTCTCCATGTCGCCCCTCGTGTCTTTCCGACCCTTGTCGGACTGGCCTTGCCTCCCCTGTTCACTCGGGGTCTTCCGCTCCTCTTTTCCTTGGTGGGTGGGTTCTTCTCCGCGGACTCTCCTGCACACTGTGTGCACGCCGCTCTCCTTGTTCCTCCTCGTTCCTCGGTTCGGATTCCTAGTCGCCAGTTCCCGAGTCCTGCCTTCCGCCGTCGCAAGATGTGCCGTGGGCGGGCCTCGACTGGGACAGGTCGAGCACGCCTGTCACCCTGAGTCGGGTGACTGCATAGTCTTTTCGTTCTTCAGGACCTGGCGGGGTACCTATTTTGCCACGCACTCCTTTCCACCATCGCACTGCGTGTACCCTGCCTACCCGGGACTGCCGACCTATGGGCGGTTGCTCTGTCGATGGGACAGAGCACCCGGGTAGTTTGGTCTTTCCAACACACCGTATTCTATGTGTTTCCGCCACCCGACGCCCTTTTTGATGTGCAAAGTCCTCCGCAGGCTGAGTGGGTAAATGAACTTTGTTTGGTTGTTCACTTCCATCTGGCCGACACACGCCTGGTCCACTCAGCTGTGGCGGTGGCGTCCGAGTCCTGTTCCCCTATCGTTCCCCGATTTCCACTTGGGATCGATTGGTGGCCTCGGGCCCTCGGGCCCTCGTTGGCCTTCACATCGTGGTTATTTGTGAGGCAGGGTGGCTGCCGACGTTTAGTCGTTCTTTGACTGTCAAATCCTCTCCACTGGCCACATTCTCAGTGGCGGACTTCCGTCTCTCACTGGCACGGTTTTCCTTCTGGGATGACCAACACGTCACGGACACGCCTGTTGGTGGCGTTCGTGTTTCCCTACCTCATTTGGTTATTTTTGAGATGCGTCCCAACATATGCACCACGCTTAGGACCCGCCAATTGGGTACCGTTTGAGTCATTTACGGGGTTGGTCGTTCCTCACGGGGCGTTGGATTTCCTCATGCGGGCCTGCTTTGGACTTAGGCCTACCCCGCGTCAGATTCCTCCTCAGTGGTCTCTGGCGGAGGCTCTCGTCTGCCTCTTACACTATTTACCCCGCGCCTGGACACTTCCATGCCATGACACTGTTCCTTCTGGCTTTGGCGGCGGGTGACGGCGTCTCGGATATGGCTGCCATGTCTAAGACCCGGCATTGCTTCCGCTTTCTCCCGTCCTTGGGTCAGTTACTTTGGCTCCGTCTGTTCGTTTTGTGGCTACAACCGTACGCGACACTCCCGTTTTTCGGCCTTTCCTGTACCGGCTTCCACACGTGGTAGGGTTCCTCGTCCGTTCTGCACGGTTCAAACCCTGCATCCGTATGTGTACTCGGCCAGGCCAGTGTCGGGGTTGACATTACGGGTGGCGCCTACGTCCGATAGGAGGTTTGATCGCCGTGCTGTGGGACTTCACCTGTGTCGGGTTCTTCGGGCCGGTAACCCGTACGTTCAGGGCACGGCTCATGTCGTCCGTTCGTACGCTGCTCCATTCAGGTTTTACTTGCTTTTTCTCGCCCGGACTTTGCCGACACAGGGCTTTGGTCTTCCCCCACCACGTTTGTCTCCTCCTCTCTGTCGTTGTCCACCGACAGACCGGGGCGTCCTTGTAGTGCGTTGGGCCTGCAGGTTCCCTCAGGGTCTCCCTGTGGGGTTCCTTCTGTCTCTTGTCCTTCTCCTGTCCTGTCCTTCCTTATTGGGGGGTGGGGGGGGGAGGGAAGGGTATTGCACTATACCCATACTTGCACCTATGTTAAAGATTAATAACTGGGCTAAGTTTTTGTGATACTTTCTAGTCTTAAGTATACTACATTCTTTCGGTATGTCTTGTCCTCATCCCACTGAACTTTTCTCATATGGCTTTTAGTGCTCGTCACTGACACTGCTCATGTAGTTTCTCGTCACATCCTGTACGGTACACATATTCGGCGTATGCCGGTATTTACTCGTTCCAGTATGGGTCGTCCTGCTTTCTTCCTGGACTTTATATTCATCATTATGAAATGCATCATTCTTTGTCTTAGGCTAAGTTATCTCATGGAATAAGACTTGACTGTACTTGACCTCTCTTGATATGCACCTGTCTGTACACTCTTTATATAAACTCTCTTGTTTAAGTCAGTCTTTCCATTGTCCTGATATTTCCTAAAGGCTAAGTTTGTGTTTTTTCGCTTGGATGTCCGCCTCCGATTTGTTACTCTAGCTCTACGTTGGAGCCGTAAAGGCTACTACTAAATTGGGAGGTTTGACACTCTCCCAATACCAAAGAAGGAAAACCTTCTATTTGGTAGGTAGCCTCGGAGTATCCAACGTCATAGTATCCCGCCCTCACACCGTACCCCTGCCCATCCAATCTTGTCTAATTAACTTGATACCTGGATGATCTAATGAACCCGGTCGGGTTGTGCGGTGGACCCGTGACAACGGCTTAAGGAGCCAGATAGGATGGACAATGTTCTGCAATTTTCTCTTTTCTTTCTCATCAATATTTTCATTTCCTTTAAAATAGTAGCCTCAAGAGTGTGTACAACGTACCTAGTAGAGAGAGTAAGGTGCTACTCTAGATGTTATCGATTTAATCGCGCTAGTGATTACGATAATTGTCCGCTCCAGAGCGGAACGGAATTATACGATAGGTATATAGCTCTACGTTGGATACTCCGAGGCTACCTACCAAATAGAAGGTTTTTCTTCTTTGGTATTGGGAGAGTGTCAAACCTCCCAATGTTCTTATGATGAATCGACGAATACTCTTACCTCCAGGAAGAACCAGCACCCTCCACCATCTCGACGACAGGAACGTAGGGGAAACGACGCAGATACCAGAAGAAGGCTCTCTACTAATTAAAGCAACCCTTAAACTCAAGGTTCTGCCGACGAAAGCACAAAAAACGCTTAACCCACCAGAAAGGTGGCCGAAAAGCGCTGCCCTAGTGGTAAAATAAAGCCTCTAAACCTACTCGCTAGGCTAAAAATAGAGGAAAATGAAAACACAACAACAATGGCGGCCTCGTTAATGCGGACCCGAGGTAACTCCATCACCTAAGCACCCTTAAAAAACACACTCCTGGGGGTCATGCCAATCAGCACGCCCAACCTATCTAATCTAAACCTATTCTAAAACATCTCAGATTAGTACAAATGAGCAAAAGACTCACTATCCAGACAGAAGAATGAAGAATGAAGAATGAAGAGAGGTCAGGACACACGTCCGCTCGGCATAGACCCCCGGAGCGAGAAGGAAGATAAATCGCAGCGTCTAGAATCGAAACCCACGCTAGCAAACATCCGCACTATAGGAAGCGTAAAGCAGGTAAGAGTTCTAATATTTGTTTTTCTTTTATTATTTTTTAATTAGTTTTTTCGTAGTGGCATCCGCATCATAAGGACGAGTCTGTAAGTAATTATGAGCGTACGCTTACGATGAATTGGTCTCTTACGCTCCGGGGCGGGTGATTTGAACAGCTGACTCTGGGGTTCAAAGAGAGCCATTACTGTATAAGGAACATCGTCAATGATGAAGGGGCCACTAATAAATATATGGATTTCCTTTCTTCCCTTCGGGTTGTCAAACCCGTAATCTTCTAATTAATCAATTATTTCTGATTGGGGCAGAGCGCATACATCCGCTCATGGTCGAATGAATATGGTGCCCAACTCTTACAAACATACCTGAGTGAGTGGGTTCAAATCCTTGCCAGAATACCTCTCTCCCAACCTGTCCGACATTATCATTAGAGAGAATCTTGTTACTTTCAATGCCTCCAAGACCCATTTTCTCCTTCTATCTACCTGTCGCAATCTTATCACTTACTTTCCAATAATAATCAAATCAACCCTTCATTTTCTCTCAATAATCTTGGTGTATCTTTTTCTTCTGACTTTTCTTCGAAAGATCATATTACCACTCTTTCTAAAACAGCTTACCAGAAATTAGGAGTGCTGAACCGTCTCCATGGGTTCTTCACCCCCGCACAGCTTCTTGCTCTGTACCGGGGAACTGTGCGCCCATGTATCAAGTATTTTTCACATGTGTAGGGAGGTTCCACCCATACCACATTTCTTGAAAGGGTTAAGTCAAAAGCAGTTTGTCTCATCAATTAACCTCCTCTTGCTAATTCCCTACAATCTCTCTCTACACACCGCAATATTGCATCTCTCTCACTCTTCTACTACTTTTACAATAATCAGTGTTCTTCAGAGCAGTCTCAGCGTATGCCTCCTCCCGACTTTCAACACATTCTCATCCTCATTCTGTCCAACTCTCTAACCCAAGAATGAGCTGAGTTTTCTAGTCTTTCTTCTACTCAACAAGTAAGCTGGGAACACTCTCCCTCAATCTGTCTTTCATCCTATGACTTAAACAGCTTCAAGCTCCTTGTGTCCACATTTTGACTCTAATGTACCTTGAATTCGGACCTGTCACTCTTTCAACTTTGGGGAAAACACTTGTTACAGGCAGCTTTGCCTTTTGTCTCCTTCATACACATAGAAAAAAAGCAAGACAAAAAGTAGGTGATACTAACCACTGGGGTTGTTCCTGAGTGTATAGTACTGATGAAGGATGTATGTGTAGCGTATGTCGCCCCCTGATAGTAGTGTAGTTACCAGATGGGTTGAGGTAGGCAGCGTTGGGGAACAGTCCTGCCGTGATACACCGACACACAACATCAACACTGCCTGGGGGGATAATTCAGAAAGGTGAGGTTCATATATAATAACTCTGACTCGTGGTAAGTAGGGTTCCTAGTTAGCTGTAAGATCGGGTATGGTACAATAGGTCTAACTCTTAATACAGTATTGAAGGTCTGGGTTAGGTATAAAAGGGTTCTATGATATATAGGCGTACATACAATGATTTAGCATCGTTTTGCATTACATATACCGTACTGTATTGGAATGGCTTATTGCCTATCAGCAATTGGAGTGTAATATAATAAAGTTGTGCCATAACACTGTCCACTACAGCTCTGGGTCACTTATAAGATCAAACAAAGTGTACAAGTTCTGGTTCAGGTTAGTTACGGAAATGAAACGTCTAAAGTATAAGTGAATATCCTCTACTTCCAGTGTAAATCTCTACTTTGGGTATGACCCCTGTTAGAGTCAACCTGACAATAGATTATTCACAAATCTCGCTAGTGTAGGTTGTATTTAGTGTATTTTTTACGTACAGAAGGCAATTGTCTACTGAACATAGGATGCCATGATGTCCCCCTCGCCATTACTGAAATGAGAGGGTTGAGGACCTCCCACCAAACCAAATAAGGAAAACCTCTTATTTGGTAATAACCTCGGAGTACCCAACATAGTGCTTTATACACTGTATAATCTGGCCCGCTCCAGGAGCGTCCGATTTAATGCCGATAATGCCGTCCGAACGTTCAAATAAAAACATGACACTCAAAACTATCCTTTTATTTTTACCATCAAACAAGAACCACTTGGTATAGAAATTCTCAAGATAACCACGAGTGCTGCATTCTGATATATAATTTACCTAGGCTAGGCAGTACTATTGCGGAGATATGAATAGGTGAAGTAGAAGAAATTACGATAATTCACCCGGATACGAGTCAAAACTATCCTATTATTTTCACCATCAAACAAGAACCATTTGGTGTAGTGTTCTAGTCTTCAAAATTCTCAAGAAAACTGTGAGTGCTGCATTTTGATATATAACTTACCTAGGTTAGACCATTTAGCTGCGGAGATATGAAAATGTGAACATAACAAAATTGACGAAAAAAAACGGAACACGAGTGGCGCGCAAGTTCAAAGCTAGCCGGATGACATCGGTTAAATTTAGTAGTAGCCTCTACGTCTCCAACGTAGAGCTTATACTATGTATAATCCCGCTCCTCTAGCGGAGCGGGCATTATCGTAACCACTTAGCGCGATTAAGCGATAACATCTAGAGTAGCACCTACTTTCTCTACTAGGGATGTTGTACACACTTTGAGGCCACTAGTTTAAAGAAAAAACGAAAATATGGGTGAGAAGAGAAGAGAAAGTTGAAGAATTTCATCCATCCACCATCTAGGCTCCTTACGACGTCTTCGTGCGCCTCCCGTGTAACCCGGCCGGGTTTATAGGATTATCTTTCTTGCGCTACCCTCCATGTCAACACGGAGTTTTTCTGTGTCCCATTTTCGTGCCTTCCATTCCTGTCCCCTTCCCTTTTGGTGAGTTGTGGGCCTTATTTAACCCCTCAGACCCGGTTGGGCTCTGAGGCATCCATAAAAAACACCCCTGCAGAACCCGGAAGGGCTCTGAGGCTCCGGCAGCTTGAAAGCCTGTAATCTTGGTGTGCGAGGCGTCCGTCCGAAGCATGTAAACAAAAACCGGCTGGACCGACGCCGTGCATCTCCGACCACAAGAAGGAGAGCGTCGCTTGTTCGTGTGTGCCAGTATGTTATTGTTAAGTAGTCAAAAGTAGTGTAAAGTGGCTGATTTTGCCACAAAGTTATCTCTACGGAAATCGTCATCACAACTGAACCAGTTGACTTAGAAAGCTCTAATTAACACCATTCTACAGGTACGAAACACATCTACGCTTGGGGATGCGCGGGAATGCGGAAGCAGTCAAAATAACAAAGATACGGTAGCCTAGGCGTAGACGTTTTTTGGCCAAAACCCCCGGATTTCTCTATGGAATACATAGCCGGGTCTGATGGGTTAAGGCACCTGTGGTTCTAGACAGATGATCCGTGATGTAGGCACGCTGAAAAATGGGCTCTAATGTGTTTAATTGGAGTGTTGCGTGAGAATGGTGGTCATTAGTTTGAAGCGGGCGGTCGCCCTCCCCCTCTGGTGGCGACCGGTGTAACTAGGCCTTCACCTATTTCGTTCACTAATTAGTTTTGCAGTGGGTTAAGTTTTGTATAGCTAGGTTTTCTATTCAATTAGGGCTTTATGTCACTGCATTAGTTTTTGCTAACATTTCGCGAAGTGGTGTCTGGCTATCTGAGTTTCCTAGGCTAGGCTACCCTTGATGACTATGAGGGGGGCACAGACCTCTCATTCTCTTTCATCTAGCCACCTCATAGGGTTTCCTTCCCTATCGAGGTCATTTCCTGACCCACAGAGGCCTGGTGATGGAGCCCTGGTTACCTCAGTTAGTTGACACATGACGACTTATTCGTGGCCTAGCCTGAGTCGAAGGGAGTTATCTTTTGCTATTCACACTGTTACCAGATCAGTCCGGCATCTCATGCACGGCTCCTGAAAATCTAGGGACTGTGAAACCATTATCTTGGTACTTTTTGAGTTGGCAATAGTGTCAGCGTTCCTCATCTGGAATCGTCCAGGGTCCCCGCTTATTTAGTGGTCTTCAGTGATCCTCTGATTGTTTGGCCGCTCCCTACAGGTCACTGCCGTCCGACATACTGGTCGTGCTGACGCTACATGCAAAACCCCTTTACACAGACGCTCCCACGTCTGCTGTACCTGCCCAACACCTCCCCCTCGGTGTGCCTGTGGCCTAAACGGTCGGTCCGCATATGGACCGCTCCGCACTGGGAGCGGCCGCACTACCCCCGCTCCGCTCTGGGGTCGGGATGCTTTGTGTACGCTTTTACTACCTCCATACCAGAGGCTAGTTGGCTGGGTGTTCACGCTCTTCTGTTTTTTCACACAGGCTGTGCTCCCGCTCCGCTCTAGGACGGTTCTGACCGGTGCGCGGACATTCCCGCCCGATCGTCGGTACCTTCCCGCACTGGGAGCGGACATTCCCGCACTGGGAGCGGACATTCCCACACTGGGAGCGGACATTCCCGCCCCGCTCGGAGAGCGGAAATCTCCCGCTCTGGGAGCGGACTTGTGACGTCACTGCACTTCCTTTCTACACTTCCTCATCGGTGCCTCAAGGCTTTCAGGTATTATTCCCTCCTTTTTGGGGGGGGGACAATGCAATACTTTCATGGGAAGTGAACCTGGCTCTTGGTCTACTCTGACCTAGTGTGTGGGGTTTCACTGGAACTTTTTGTAGGTTCACCTGTGTACTGCTAGGCCCTTCCATATTGGTACCTACTACGCATGCGCACCCAGGAAGACTGTCTGTGATAACATCCATCGTGTTTTAACCTTATAATGGCTTTATCCTTGGTCGCTATACGTTAATATAAGACCTACTGAACTGTGAATGTGCGGTGCATCTGGAGATGTGTGAAAGAAGTGGCTTTAATACGTACATAGAACTGTGTAAGTGAAAATACAGTAAGACTCCTCCAAGTTCCCGGTCCAGCTGGTGTTGTGGCGGGGTAGGGGCCGGCGGTATCATGGATCAGGTGAAGTTCACTTTATAATTATTGACAATATATCATAAATTTCCTTATATGAAGGAGGTGTATAAAATTTTGTTTGAGCAAGGATAGAAAAAGTAGAATTACTTATTTTGTAGTTTGCAAACAGATAAATTATGATTTCTATGAGTGAAGCGAATAACTAACGAAATAAAATGGAAAATAACGAAACAATAATAATATAGATTTGACTCCTGTAAGGAGATAAAGAAACCTAATATTTAGTAGTGGCCCCGTAATCATTGACGAACATGCCTATTACATAAGGCATCCTCTTCAAACACTAATCCGCCGTAGTTTGAATCTACCGCGCAGAGCATTTAAAAACTGAGGAGCCTTCATCATGAGCGCACGCGACCTCACTCATGGCTTCAGTCATTATGAATTGGGTTCTCACTACGAAAAAACTTCGTAAAAAATAAAAACAAAAAGAAAATAAGAATAACTATCCAATAAGCTTTCCATCATATCGTGGATGTACTTGTGTGGATTTCTGACCAGACGCTGAATCAGGCGTCATTCCTCCTTCACTGACATATCAAGTAAACCAAAATCCTTAATACATCAACGAATGGGAAGGGGACGGTCGGGAGGGCCCCAGTCGTCAATGATTACGGGGCCACTACTAAATATTAGGTTTTCTTTATCTCCTTACAGGAGTCAAACCTATAATTTATTAGTGGCCCCTCCATCATTGACGAACATGCCTGATATCTAAGACTGGAGGGGGACATTCGTAATCATATCATAACTCTAGAAAAGCAGATAATAAAAACAACCACATAGTATTCTTACTTTTGAAAAATGTATTTAATACGGCGTAGGCCGGAAATATACAAGAAAAAGGGGTTCAGGCAGGTGCGTGCTTCAAAGAAGCCTGCCCGACAAAAATGGGTAACCCTGAAGATTCTGAACACAGATCTGTAGTTACAAAAGGCACCCCACTCAACGAGTGGTGACAAAAATAATAAGTTATAAGTTTATATGTGCACATCATAAACCCCAAAATACATGTGGAGATCAATTGCCAATGAACTCCACTGAACCAATATTACATTGCTTTCGCAGCTAAAACTACTATAACAACACCGTTGTTTTGTACTAAACTTTGTACTAGCACAAATTCTCGCAGAGAAATTTTCATATCACATTTTAACCTTAAATTGTATCACAGCTCTCATACTCCGGCGGGGTCTAGGGTGTCCTATGTCAACTGACTGCACCCCCCCCCCCCCTTCCGTGAAAATAAACATAAGTGACTGCAGGGCCACCTAGACCCTCTGCCTTAAAGCTATACATGGTAAGGAAGGTTTGTCTAGAGCAACTGACAAGTATCTAGAGAGAAACGTATGATTAGACGCCCACAACTGTGTGGACGCAATATCTTCAACTGAAAAGTTTTTCAGGAAACGTAAAGAGGCCGCCCACTTGCGTAAATCGTGGGCCCTACCCACAACGCCGGGATTACTCTCTTTAATGACTTCTACCAGAAGAGAGGCTAATCGCCGTTTAAGTAAGCGTTTACCCGTACTCGCTACCCATAAAGCACCTTGGGGGTTATGAGGAGCTATTCTCAAATATTTGGTTAGAGCTTGCACTGGACATAAATTATGATGCACCTTTCCCCTTTTTAACGCCGGCACCGTGAACTCAGAAAACACGTGTGCACTATGCTCATTCTTGGCTACAAACGCCGGGGAGGGTGCAATGGAAATTGAATCATTAAGTCTACCAAACCTAAGACAATTAGGTGTGTTGCTCATCGCCGCCAGCTCAGACACTCTGTTTCCGGTGGCCAAAGCCAAAAGGAAAACTGCCTTCTTTAAGATTAAAGCAAAGTCTGCAGTATTTTGATACAGACGAGAATGAAGTAAAGACAAAGCTTTGTCCAGAGACCAAGTAGGCATGAGCTGACGGGGAGGTGGGCGGAGTTTAAAACACGCTCTCATAAATCCTGTTTCCTCCGCCACCGGTATGGATAGACCTGTAAGGTCGAAAAAGGGCACTCTAATCGCAGTTAAGTGATTCTTCAAAGTAACCACAGATAAACGTTTCTGCTCAAACAGATAGTTCAAGTAATTAAAAACCAATGCCACTGAGGGTACAGTTTGTTCCGTTCTAACAATCCAAGAAGTAAAAGCTTTCCAATGAGATTGATATTGTCGCTTAGTAGACTGAGTATATTGATTGAGCAATTTATTGGTCACATCCCTACCGTATGGTGCTAGCCACTTGGCCTCCTGAATGTCCATAATGCAAAAGTCAGCGAGGTCGCTAGGTTGCCAATCGTGTCTAAGTGGAAGTACCCGACCGGGAGCGATACCGGGTCCGGGCACCACATTATTAATTGCTGGTACCATACCTGCGCCGGCCACAGGGGCGCGATTAGCGAGACTAAGCCTCGATAAACTCGTAGTTTGTTCACTACGTGGCACATTAGTGACGCATCTGGCGGCGGAAACAGATAGATGGAGCTCCATCTGTTCCAGTCTGTCACTAGGGCGTCTGGCCCCCCTGCAGGCGTTATCGCCCGGCGGGTGAGGTATAGAGGGAGCTTGTGAGTCTCCTCGGACGCAAAAAGATCCACTTGTGGATGGGAGAGCTCCGCAATCATTAGGTCGAAAATGGGTTGCTTGAGCTCCCATTCTACTGTCGTGCTCTGTCTCCGGGACAGAGCGTCTGCCCAGACGTTCGCTACGCCTGGGAGATAAGATGCGTGAAGATAAATATCTAGACTGCTGGCTAGAACAAAAATCTCTTCCGACACGAGTAGCAACTTCCTTGACCTCGTTGACCCTTGTTTCTGAATACAGTGAACTGCATTCAGATTGTCCATTCTGAAGGCCACCGACTTGCCCCGTAACGCCGGGCCGTGAGCCTGAAGGAAATACAAGGGGACTCTTTGACATTTATGTGAGAGATTTCTAAGTGGGACCAAAGTCCCTGACCCTGGTGCCCCTGATTTGACTGAAATCGCCACCCTATGGTGCCTGACGCATCCGTGTCTACCCATACCGTTGGAGGAGGAGAGGTCCATGACATGATTGAGTGCAATGTTTCCCTCTTCGCCCAGACCGCTAGTAAGGTGTGGATTAATTTTGGTATGGGCCATAATTTTCCCGCCGGTAAGAGTGGGAAATATTTGTTGCCTTCCAATATTAATCGTTTTACTTTCAACCGGCCCAACTTGACAGTTAGCTGAATCCAGTTGAGAGAGCCGACCAGAGACTCCCAGACTCTTCGTGTCGTAGTCAGACTGTGAAGAAACCTGAACAGTTTCCTGCGAAACCTGTTGCGATTGTCCACACTCTGACTCAGAGTGAGAGCGGCGGTGTCCCAGACCAGCCCTATCCACTGAATTACTCTTGAGGGAACAAGGTTTGACTTTACCAGATTTACCTTGAAGCCTAGAGTTTTGACATGATTTAAAATGATATTGACATGTTTTATGCATAATTGTTGTGTCTCTGCCACCACCAGCCAGTCGTCTAGATACCACAACACTCTGATTCCCTGTTTTAACAACGGCATCAGGGCTTGCCGGACTAGTTTCGTGAATACTCGAGGTGCTAGGTTCAAACCGAACGGCATCCTCTGAAAAACAAAATTTTGGTGCCTGATCCTCAAGGCCAGAAACCTTTGAAATCTTTTGTTGACCGACACGTGCCAATAGGCGTCTGTCAGGTCTAGGGAACACATCCAGCCTCCCGGCGGAAGTGTTAGCCTGATTTGATGAACTGTTAACATTCTGAAAGACTCGTTGTAAATGTGAAGATTCAGATAAGACAGGTCTACGACCGGCCTCATCTGAACACTGTCCCGTTTGGGAACCAAAAACAGTTTTGACGTGAATACAGGGTAATCTGGAGGGACCGGGATGATGACATTCTTGGCAATCATCTCCTGGACCAGCGACTCCACCTCTAATGAAACACAATTTGCCGTTGTCGGCTGACGTAAGCGAGGTCGCCGGAGCCACTGCCAAGTGATGCCTTTGCGTGCCACCATCCGTGCCCAGGTTTTTAACGGCCATGCTTGGTGACACGTTCGGAACGACCCAGTTAGCAGACAAGGGTTCGCCGGCTGTACTTCCCTCGGTTCCTCCGGCTTTAAGACAGGCACTGGGAGTGAGAGAGACTTTAGTTTTTTGATGGTGGGTTTGGTGGTGTTGGACGCTTCGCCGGCTGGCTGGTGTGGGCCGAAGACTGGCCCTGCCCCGGCTTATACTGGCCGCGTCCTCTCTGTCCTGAAAACCCTCTCTGTCTATGCCTGAACTGACCCAGGGGGGATTGGGAGGACTTAGGCGGAAGAAACGGCTTAGAACCCCCTGGCTGAGCTTTAGTAGGAGGCTTAGGTTTGGGGAAGTTAAATGCAGGTTTCTTAGCCTGTGCGGGACTGTGCTTCACGGCCTGTGCCATGTTAAACACTGTTCGCCATACATCAGGGGACATTAAAGAAGGAGTAAGTACTGGGGACATTACCACCTGGTTAGCAATGCGATCAGGCAGCTTGCGAACTAATGACATCCTAAGATCCTGTCGTGCTCGCACCGCCTCAAGTAAGGCTGTGCGTATGTCACCTAAGGATTGAATCGACGACTGAAGAATCAGACGCCGGGATAACTCAACTGATCTTCGAGCATCCGCGTCTGCGATTGCCTGAGTAGACCTGAGTAAAGACTTAGCCACCTGTTGAGAAACTATGTACTGTGAAAACAGGCGGAAAGCTTTTCCCCTTAGCCTAAATTCTCTGTCTAGGTGAGAAGGGGTAGGGGTAGTGAATGGGTCCTTTAGTTCACAAAGATTAATCTTAGGGGCAGCTAGAAAAGAAAATAAAGCTGACGGAACTCCGCCGGCAGAACCTACCGGCATGGAGAACCATGAATGTGTATCCTGAGGGATCTGGTGGGAAGATTTAGAAGTGAAAGTGGTTGCAAAGTTTTGAGCCTCTACCTCCCAATCCACCCAAGGTCCTGGTCCCAACTGTCCCACCTTCAACACTGGATTAGCTGTCTCGTCTGTGACGGTCTGTAAATCTAGTTCAGGAGTAAGAGCCGACAGAGCCTTAATATCATTAAACCCATCCAGCTTAGACCAGTCTGAAAAAAGTTTTGAAGCTGAGGCAGGGGGTAAAGCAAGCTTAGATGCATAAACAAAATAATCCTGATGATAATAACTAGGTATAGCCTTGATATTTACGTCCAAAACATTACCCAAGGCATCCAATGCCCTTAATTTCTTTGACTTATTTCCCTGGATAAACCACTCACGTGGTACCGGGAGTTCCCCTGACAAGGTAGGCTGGGCAAGCTCTGGCTTAGAGGGGTTCAAAAGAACCCATGACTCGTCTGGCCCATAAAGCAGGGGCATAGCTACCTTTCTAAGAGGCGCTTTGTCTAGAGGGGGTGGATTAACATCCGTAATGACCCTGACATTTGACGTAGTGAATGCCGCCGTAGCTGGCTTAGAGCTCCCTGCCGGTGACAGAGTAGGAGGGTTAGGAATCTTAGATAAATCGATTGACGTTATCAGAGGCCGTACCGCAGAATTTGTCAAGGGAGCCCCCAAGTCCATTGTGGGGTTTTCTCGTTGTTGACTAAAGAATTTAGATAGAGCATGAGTAAGTAACCCATCAATTTCTTGTGCTGTAACAAACTGGTTAGATGCAGAACTTTCAGGTGAATCAGTATTATCATGGGCGGCGTCCAGGCCTGAGCCTGACCCTTGTCCATCCCTATCTGAAATTATTGACACTTCATCTTGTTCCTCCCGATCCTCCTGAGAAGACCCCGCCGAGGCAGGGGCACCTTGTTTCCAAGATAAGTCAGGGATAGAGGATGGGGTCGCCGCGTCCCTGTGGACATCGGCTACTGTGTGACTCGTATGAGTCGGACGTGGATGGTCAGACCCTGGTTGAGCAAACCGCCAAACACCGAGGCTCTGGCCTACGCTCTCTTGAGAGTCTGAAACATTCTCAATTATTGAATTTCCTGAACTTTCCGTTTCTAGGGTTAAAATATCAATAGGTAAATCTTGTTTAGGGACAGGCGCTTCACTATACTCTGAGGCTGTAACAGAAACATTTTCAGGTGTAGAGGTACGATGAGATGCACTAGACTTAGGAGAATGTCGAGAGGACTTCCTATGGGAATCCTTTTTGGAGGATTTGTGGCTACGGTGTGACCGCGAACTAGACCTAGATTTGGAAGAATCACCACCATGACCACTGGGGGAAGCTTCAGTCTTACACTTCTTACTAGCCGGGGAAGAGGCACGACTTGAAGACTGCTGTCTGAGAGGTGACCTTGACCTCGATCTCGCCTGCGACGAGGAGGTGGCTGCCGGGGGAGTAGGCTCTCTCGGGCGTTTAGACGTATCCACAGACGATACAGAACCCTGGCTAGTCTCTGTCGGCTTAAAACCCGTTACTCTAGAGGTACGTTTAGGGGGAGGGTGCTCTGACAGCAACTTATCCCAAAGTGGGACGTTGTCACATTGAAGTGACTTATGTGCGACAATGGTAGTGTAGGCCGACATTTGTTGTCTGACCTCTCTCAACGCTACCGCCGCGGTCTTGTCATTGTCACACAGGACTTTATTGGCTAATTGGGAGCAAAAGGAACAATTAAGTGTAACCCAGAGACCCCTTGAACGGTCTAGACATCTAACACACCTTATGCAAAGGGTATGCGCAAAAATTGGGATACCCGCGCAAGTAGGGGTAATGCACAGGGCAAAAACTGGGGCCACAGTAGCCATGACAGAGACTGGTGTGAGGAAACTACCGCCGGGTCTGTATTGGTCCGCCGGAGCTCAGCTCTGGAAAAATAAAGAAAAATTTCCAGGAATTAATGCTCATAAGGTTAACCCAAGTGTTCGCATACAAGTGTTAATAACCCGCCGGGTAACGGGATGCAAAGACACAGCTAACACATCTCGCTATGCGGCGGGGTGTAAAGATGCTAAACAAATCTTTTTAGCTAAAGAACATGAAGAATACCCTCTGATATAATGGTCCAGTATGGCACTTATAGTCTGTAGGAGGTGGTGACTGTCTCAAGATTCAATTTTGTAACAAAGCCCCCCTCATAAAGACGCCGGCCCTTGAAATATTTTAGTAGAATAGCCCAGGGCAGGAATATACGAGATCTGATTTTTTAACGAATTGTCCCAAACGATCGTCGTAAAAATAGAAGGCGGCGATACTGAAAGTATCACCCAATTAAGGTTAATCGAAATTGAATTTGTTTATAAATTCCTTAGTTCCTCCACTTAGGGGCACCCGCCGGGTGTGGGAATCGATTTGGTTAAACCTCACTGAACCTTCAATTGCCGTAAGAGTAAAGGCAGCGATACACAGAGTATCACTCAAATGGATTGGTTAACTATATGAGACCTAAGTCGTTTATCTCACCCTGCTCAGGTGCACCCGCCGGGTGAGAAGTCTAAAAGTTAACCCCACAAGTTCCTGACCCCACTTCTTTGTAAAAGATCGCCGGGGAGGAACGCCTAAACAACAGCTAGGTTTTCCATGTGGTTGTCGTAAACCAGGTAGAAAAAACCTATAAAAACGAGTGTTCTCAAGAACGTCGTTTTTTATGTATATCTATATATATATATATAAGGATGGGTACAGCCATCCCGCCGGGAATTTAAAGGAGGCCTGAAACCAGGCACCCACAGAGACGCAGTCCTGGAGAGCCACAGACACCTCCCCACGCCGGGGAACCAGCCAGAGTTAAAAACCACGTGTGGCCCAACACTGCTCATCGGTCAGGATTTTTCATGGTGAAACCGAGAAAAAACCCGCCGGAAGGCAAACCCCACCCTGAACAGACACCATCTGAACAATACGACACGAGGAGAGACACGCACGACTAACCAAGGTCACAACATAATCCGTGGAATTAGCCAATACACAACTAAACCAGGAAACAATTATAGTTCGAGGAATTAGCCAATACACAACTAAAACCCGGATACACATGACACAGTAGGGCATATTTATAAAATAAATAATAACACTAGACATGTGGCAAAGCTACGAGCAGCTGGCTAGGCCTAGGTAGACGGCATGAAAATAGTTGAAATATAAACACACACTGGAATATCACAACAGGAACCACCGCCAACACACCACCGTAGCGATAACTTCCCACCCCGGGAAGCCTGACACGGACCCAGAAAAAACTTCACTAAGTGAAGAAAAATACGCTGGGAACGTCAGCAAACACACAGCTTACCTCATCAGAAGGATAAAAGGCAGCAATAATTAACGCGTAATGAAAGCCGCCTGCATCACCAACTAACACAACTGTGAAAAGTTCACGTGTCCACAACAGGACCACGAGGGTACATCCGAAATAGATGCCCCATACACACGACCCAAAATACACTGCACTGCGGGCAACCAGCCCAGGACACTCCTGCTACGCCTATCCTAACCTTACTCGATACATCCTAGAGTAAACAAATGAGAAAAAACTCACTAGGGACGCAACGAATGCGGAACCAGCGGAGCCTGAAAGGTACGTCCGGGCAGGCTGAGCGCAGAGCAAAGAAGGAGGAATGACGCCTGATTCAGCGTCTGGTCAGAAATCCACACAAGTACATCCACGATATGATGGAAAGCTTATTGGATAGTTATTCTTATTTTCTTTTTGTTTTTATTTTTTACGAAGTTTTTTCGTAGTGAGAACCCAATTCATAATGACTGAAGCCATGAGTGAGGTCGCGTGCGCTCATGATGAAGGCTCCTCAGTTTTTAAATGCTCTGCGCGGTAGATTCAAACTACGGCGGATTAGTGTTTGAAGAGGATGCCTTATGTAATAGGCATGTTCGTCAATGATGGAGGGGCCACTAATAAATACAGTGTTTTGTGTTTCCTAAATTCTGCAAAGTCAGACTTTTCAACTAAAACTCTCGAAGATGTAATTCACTCATTCTATTCTCACGATGATATTAAGGAAGCCAAAGAGATTGTGTGTAACATTTTAAATGAAGACTTAAAATGGAGGAGAGATCCCGAGAAAAAGAGAAAAGACCTTACTGATTTGCTGAATTTTCATGATCAGATCTACGAAACAAGACATAAGATCAAATTCTTGACAAACAGTCACAAAAAAATGCCTCCTATTGGCCTTGAATTATTTGCTCCTCTGATAACTACGCTTGCAAATGAAATAACCAAACTAAATGAAGTAATTCCTAAAATAGTAGACATTAAAACAGAAGTGTTTAACACCGCAGACACTGTGAGGCAAATGAAAATTGATATGAACGATGTCAAGTTCAAATTTTCGAATGCTATTGCTGGCATAGAAAACGCTACCAAGGACATAACACAAGATGTAAACATGAATGATATAAATTATTTTAGAACCTAGGAGAACTTGTACTTGTTAGACACCTCAGAAGAGATTCCAATGTAAATGGGGCGATGTGTAGCAGCCCCGTACCTAGAACAGATGCACTTTCACGTATGGTTCGTTCTGCTTCACCTCATACTCAGATGTCTCGAAGTGGTTCACGTCCCTGCCTCACCACACTACCTATCTCCCAGGCATCTCACCCTCATGCTTCTCCGGGCTACCGGTCCCCCCAAATGGTCCCTCACGGCCAATTATCTCGGGGCCCCCAGTCCCCCCACCAGCCATCTTCGGGCCCCCGGTCCCCCCCACCGGGCCTTCACCACTCTGCATCTTCAGGGCCTCTGATGATACCTCGGACCCCACCACACAGTACTCACCGCCTGGCATCTCCAAGCCCCCGGACTGGGCCCTCACTGGGCCCTCACCACCGGGTTTCCCATGGATCCCTGAATCCATCACCAGATATCTGCCACCGATCTTCTCATCGCTCCACCACCAACAACCACCATTCTCACGCCCCACCTCCCTCCCTCGTGCCTCTTCACCTTCATGACGAATGTGACGGTATGAGGTTGAGATCCATGGTGGGGAGCGAGAATACTTGTACCGTGAAAGAAAATTACGCAGCTGTAGCTTCTAAAATTACCAGTGTTGGGAGAGGCAGTACTGATCATCAAAATGTTACCGACCCTAGGACAGGAGCTGTCTCCAAAAAGTCAGCATCCAGAGCTCCTACAAACTATGATGCCGCCAAACATCAGCAAGGACGAGAAGCAGATGCAAGGCACACCAAACAGTCTGTATCAGAATCGTGGAATCTGGTTCAATCTAAGATTCAGAAAAGGACAGACAATCGCCAAACACGCAAAATCTTCGGGGGTGTCACAGGGAACAAAAAGGGTGGAAGTACAACTTTTAAAGCTGCAAAGAGATTGGTTGATGTCTTTGTTGGAAGGGTGGAAAAAGATGCAACTGCTGAGGCCATCACAGACTATATAACTAGTAATATCCAAATAGATGTAGTAGATGTAACTAAATTAAACATAAAATCAGACAGATTTGATGCTTTTAAAGTGACAGTTAATTTATGTGACAGAGATAAACTATTCAATCCTGATCTTTGGCAAGAAGAGATCATAGTTGACAAATTTTATAATAGACAAAGAAATAACGATAATAAGGACAGCCCCTCAAGAGCCTCATAATGTAAATAGCCTATTGTGTTTGTCTTTTTAATGGATTGTGTGGATTTAAGAATGTGTTCGTACAACTGTTGCTCCTTGCGTAAGAATATTGACTTGATTCGTGGTTTAACTGAAAATGATTGTGACGTTTTATTTTTGCAAGAAACTTTTATTACAGAAGATAAGTTAGGATTATTAGAATTTATAAATGAGAAATATGACAGTGTAGGATCAGCTGCAATATATTCAGATCGAGTGTTGTCTGCCATGGCAGGACGTCCTGAGGGAGGTATGGCTATTCTTTGGAAAAAGAACTCTATTTTTAAAATTCAGAAAATTTATGTTTATAAAAACTATATGATTTTTAGCATAAGAGTTTTTAACTATGATATTGTACTAGTTAATATATATTTAAATAGTGATTTATGGGAAATTTCCACATTGCAGAGATATCTTCAAACTTTAGCGTCATTAGAAGAAGTATTAGAAAATTACAATTTTAATGCCATTTTTTACATGGGAGATTTTAATGCTGATCCTCTCCCAGGACGGGCCTGGAGGAGTTTGAGTAATTTTATTAATAATAATTCCTTAGAATGCTTTGACATAAAATTACTGCAAGAAGATTCTTTTACATTTGTAGGTTATGGCAACTCTGCCTCTAGATGGCTTGACCATATCGTCGGTAGAGAATGTCCCAACATTAAAGTTGATAGTATAGTTATTTTAAATGATGTAGTAGGATCAGATCATTTACCAATTGTTGCTAATCTAAAAATACATGGTAACAATATTCCTCCAACAATGTGTAACTCGGTTAGCCATGATATTCACAATGATGACTCTTATATAAATTGGAATAAACTCAACTCAAATGAGCTTGGAGAGATTGATCGACTTATAACTTCTGAATTAGAAAACTGGAGAGAGCACCCGGTAAGATCTTGTTCAACTTTAGGATGTCATGATCCGCAACATCTAAAATGGGTTGATCAATTTTATGACTCTTTATGTGCAGCAGTTAATGAATCATCTACAAAGTTCCAAAGGAAGACGATAAAATTTAATAAATATAAGATTATTCCCGGTTGGAATACCGAGGTAAAACAATTACATGTAGAGGCAAGAGAAAACTTTCTAAATTGGGTTAGAAATGGTAGGCACCGGGATACTCAGGACTTTATTAAAATGACTCAATCAAGAAAGTGTTTTAAAGATAAATTAAGGAAGTGTAAACAAGAAGAACAGCATCATATCTGCAAGGCTATTACAGACAAGTTTAGATATAATAAGAAACTATTCTGGAAAGATGTAAGGAATAAAAAGGGAAAAGATAAAGTTTCTAATGTAATCGACGGTAAAAATAGTCCAGATGATATTATAAGTGTTTTACTGAAAAATTCCTAAGTAAGGAAAGTCCTAGTGAAGAAGTGAACATGAAAACATTTTTTATGGATAAATTTAAGAGAGAGTGGTCTACAAGACGTAAAATGTATACTGCTGTTTCATATGTGTCTATAAAGAGATCAATTAAACAGTTGAATGATGGTGTGGGTCAAGATGGCATCAATTCCGCTTTACTAAAAAATGCCTCACATGATTTACTAGTCAACATTTCATTTTTTTACAATGCATGCCTTATACATTGTTATCTTCCACCTAAGCTATTATTAGGTAATATTAGACCTATTATTAAAGATAGAAAAGGTAATGCTACTGAATCAAGTAACTATCGACCGGTGATGCAATCTTCATGTATATTAAAAATGTTGGAGTTTCACTTGCTGGATATCATTTCTGAAAAAGTTAATATAAACTCAAGACAGTTTGGATTTAGGAAGGGTGCGTCAACCTCGGATGCAACATTCATGTTAAAAGAAATAATGAATAATAATATGGCTAAGGGTGAGTCTGGTTTCCTTACCTTTGTCGATCTCTCCCAAGGCATATGATCGAGTGGATCATTTTAAAATGGGATGCAAATTATTAGATAAGGATGTCCCCGTTGATTTAATATTTTTAGTTATGCATTACCTCCGGAACCAATATGCTAATGTGGTGTGGAAGGGACATCATGGTCGTCTCTGTCATGTGGAGAGAGGTGTGAGACAGGGAGGTGTTCTTTCGCCATTTCTTTTATTTATACATAGACGAAATTATCAGTAATATAACAGATATGCAAGAAGGATGCACTCTGGGTGTAACACGATTGAATATCATGGCATACGCCAATGACATAGTATTATTAACATAATCTAAAACTTCTATGGCAAGAATTTACAGTAAACTGCTGCTACAACTACATGAACATAAATTACAGATTAACAAAAACAAGACAAAATGCATGATAATTAGTAAGAATATAAAGCCAAACACTGATAATATTGTTCTATGTAATGACAATCTTCAGGTTGTAACTTCATACAAATATTTGGGGCACATCATAACCTCAAATCTGCATGACAGAGATGATGTTGATCTTAGATTGAAATCCTTTTATGCTTCTTATAACTCTATATCACGGGATTTTAAGGGCGTTGATTTTAAAACTTATGTATCTTTTTGAGTCATACTGCACTCCAGAATATGGATTAAGTTTGTGGCACCATAATGTTTTAACATCACAAATTTATAAAACTTTTAACGTAGCCATGAATAATGCACTAAAACGCATATTGAACGTTCCCACATACGCAAGTAGTCATGAGGTGGCGGAGGTATACGATCAGCTATTGCTGAGACATCACCTGGCTTTGATACATTCAAGATATTACCACAGGCTGCTTCGATCTAACATCCCTATTATAAAATTTAATATACATTATTTGCAAAATGGATACCTAATCCCTAGTATTGTAAAATATTTCAAGGATGACTATAATATTGATATTACACACACTGAAATAGACATAGTTAAATCTCGGATCACATGGGTTCAAAGACATGAACCGAGACGTGAGCCTGTGTACAATCTTGGTCAAGCTAGGTGATTTTATTTAAAGAATGTTTTATATATTACTGTATTCTATTTATCAACGGGGACAATATATGTTATGTTCTTTACTATGGTTATAGTATTTTAAAATACTCTTTTTAAGATTTATATCCTTAAGAAAGCTTGGTGCAGCAGTATATTTATTAGTGGCCCCTCCATCATTGACGAACATGCCTATTACATAAGGCATCCTCTTCAAACACTAATCCGCCGTAGTTTGAATCTACCGCGCAGAGCATTTAAAAACTGAGGAGCCTTCATCATGAGCGCACGCGACCTCACTCATGGCTTCAGTCATTATGAATTGGGTTCTCACTACGAAAAAACTTCGTAAA